>OX392468.1:19082013-19583019 GCA_947623365.1 Achlya flavicornis
CGACGCCGCCGCAAGCAAAGGCCTTAAAGTGAGCATGACTTACTTAAGTCTGCCTTAGAAATAAAAAATAACTAAAGGGAAACACTAAACACACAATTTGTTATCACTGTGACTATTGACAAGTTTAGACTAAATATCACAAAATAAAAAAATATAACAATTAGACATTTATATCAAAATAAATAAATGAAGAACATTGAATTGAATTAATTTAATTACAATAAGTAATATAATCTGTAACCTAAAAACATAATAATAATAGCATACTTATTTTCTGATTAGCTTCTTTAATAATAAAAAACAATAGTACATTATGATACATGTGTGCAAAGTTGGTTATTAACACTCGAGGCGGCATTAAGCGTGTGAGTCGCAGGCGAACGCTATAAGTGAGCCGAGAGTGTAATAATCAATGCACACGCGTGTCATACGACGTTTTTCAACACACTTGCGAGGAAAAAACAGACTTGTATTTTTTTAAGTAGATTTTTTGATAATAATCAAATCAACATAATGAGAACATTAACAAATAAGGCGCCCAAGTTTTTTTTTTGACAGCGGTGGACTGTCACACTATTTTACCCGTTCAAATGAAGAATGCTTTGTCTACACACATATCCCTTGCAGTGAGGTACAAACTCATAATCGGGATTATACCTATCATAAAACTGTGCGGTAATGTAAAGTAAAAAGCACTAGTGCGTAATAAGCTTGTACGCGCCTAGCGTTTGAAGTTTGAATTCTTGAAAAATGTATGGCTAGAAATACTAAGGAAAACTCACCGGTTTTATCCAGGAACCCAGCTTGTCCCGGGACGGGAATTTTTCTCACAATCACGCACTCTGACTGGTAGTGTGGAATAGCACAGTTTTTGGAGTTGATTTGTTAGTTTTAACAGTTTTATTTAATTATTTATTACGGAGCACGTACGCGCGATACCTCCGTTTTGCTTTTGGCGACAGTAACGCCACGGGTTGATGCGGCGGTGCGCGCAAACTTCCATCTTAGCGGGCTCCCGGCTCTCGGCGGGTGATGAGGCGGGAGTTTTCAAATTCTAGCCATAGAAAACCCAACATAAACCCCCCACCGGAAATCACCCAGATTTCCAGTTGCCAATCCAGGGATGGAGGTAATGTGTATAGTGGACTGTAGTGTAATTGTAATTGAGAATTGACAAAAGTGTATTGAATGTATTTGAAAAATGTAAGTTTTAAACTAAGCCAAAGTTTGAAAAAACTTAAGTTATTTGATAAATTGAAATTAAAAAATATATACTTAAAAGCTAGCTTGTACCTATTCACTATAATTAATTAGAGTCCTCGTCAGAGTCTCTAGGAAGCGGACTCAGCTTAACCACGGGGCGTGTGAGTTCACCGGTTCGGGTGCGAAGTCTAACAACGCGGACTACTCCGTCGGGCCCGGGATAAGTTTGTATAATGCGACCTAAATGCCACTGCAATGGTGGAGCATCAGAGTGAATAAGTACAAGCTCGCCCACAGTCAGATCACGACATTTGTCGAACCACTTTTGACGCTGTTGTAACGTGTGGAGGTAGTCTTTTCTCCATAAATTCCAAAATTGTTGTGACATTTGTTGGACGGACTGCCAACGGTTCAGTCTGGAACTGGGAATATCAGTTAAATTGTAATCTGGAACCGATAAGAGTTCCCTACCTATGAGGAAATGAGAGGGAGTTAGAACCTCGAACTCGTTCGGATCACTGGATAAGGCGCACAGTGGCCTTGAATTAAGCACAGCTTCGACGCGAGCAAAGAGTGTCCCGAGTTCCTCAAACGTTACAGCTCTTGTACCAATGCTGCGTTTCAAGAGTAATTTGGCAGACTTGACCACGGCTTCGTAAAGTCCACCGAAGTTACTGCCTGTCGGAGGATTGTGTCTCCATATAACACCACGCGATACAAAGCCATTCGATATGTTGTCCAAATCTGAATTTAAGAATTTAGTTACCTCGATCAGCTGCTTACCGGCTGAGACAAAATTGGTGCCATTATCGGAGACGATAGAATGGCACAGACCCCTTCTTGCCGTAAAACGGTCGAAACATGCGAGAAAGCACTCAGTACTCAAAGAAGACAAGACCTCTAAGTGTACCGCTCGTGTGGCACAACACACGAATACGCACAAATAAGATTTGGATACGTGAGCGTTTCTACGAGTTGACTCCTTGGTAGGAAAAGGTCCGCCTATGTCAACACCTACAGTGTGAAAGACATGAACATCTTGAGTGCGATATCTAGGAAGTTCACCCATGATAGGTTGCCTACTTGAAGGAGATACCCTAAAGCAAGAGATGCATTTCATGGTACGTGATCGAATGGCACCACGCGCTGAAATGATCCAATATTTTTGCGTTATTAAACTTTGAAGAGTACGTGGACCTACGTGTAAATAAAGCTTGTGATAATAATCTATCAATATTTTTGTGAAATTGCATTTTTTAGGTAACAACATAGGATGTTTCTTTTCATATGGAAGACTCGATTTGGACAGCCTACCCCCCACCCTGAGGAATCCAAGGGGATCTACGAAGGGGCTGAGTTTCTTTAGAGATTTACTACAATTGTTCCCGTTCGATAATGCATCGATATCACTCGAAAAATGTTGTTTTTGAATAATCTTGATTAAGACATCATGAGCTTTGTTCACGTCGGAAACAGACGGTTGTCCTACATTTCGATTCAATTTCGACGATTTGCAATTATTGATAAATTGATAGCATCGAGCAATAATATTTTGAAGTTTTGATAAACTAGAATGCCTTTCTGTGAGGTCATAAATACAATTTGAATCGTTAGTCTGAAAGGATTGAAGTAAATTAATATTTGATTGTTTGAGTTCTGGCACACTTTCCGATTTAAACTGCTCAATCGATTTAATCGGCCAATTCATCTGTGGTGTGTAAAGCCATGTCGGGCCAGACAACCACTCTGGCATGGCCAGCAGTATGGAGGGCAGAGCGCCGCGGGAGCACACATCGGCAGGGTTACAATCACCGCTCACATGGTACCATGCGTCGCCTGGCACACTGTCCAGTATTTTAGCCACGCGTGTAGCTACAAATGTTTTTAAATTGTAGCTTGGAATGTTCAGCCACGCTAAAACCACAGATGAATCGGTGAACAAAAATGTGTCATGAATAGGTATTTGAGCCAGTAAAATTGACTTGATATATTTTACCAGCTTGGCCAACAAGTGTGCAGCCATGAGCTCAAGACGCGGGATAGAAACAGTCTTCAAGGGCGCAACCTTGGATTTTGAAATAATAAGACTGACCTTAACCTCACCATCTTTGCTTAAAGACCGTAAATAAACTACGGCTGCGTACCCTAGAGTAGACGCATCACAAAATCCTAGAATTTGATAATAGGAATGTTGTTTGACAGTAGCCTGTCGCTCATGTTTAAATTTTGATAACAGTGGAAGCTCAGACACGTAGGCGTGCCACTCTTTCTCCAAATCTAGGGGAAGTCTGTCGTCCCAACCCAGATTTCGGAGCCAGAGTTGCTGCATGAAGCATTTTGCGTAAAATATACAGGGTGCTACAAATCCTAGTGGATCAAACTGACGACCTATTTCCGACAGCACACTTCGCTTTGTAACTGTAGATGACGCTGGAGTAGTAGTAAACGAGAAAGCATCCTCCGCGGGTGACCACTGGAGACCGAGCACCTTGACTGATAAGTCTTTGTCGTCTTCGAAAGTGACAGGCGTTTCACGGTGATCAGCAGGCACACGTTCCAAAAGCTGTGGACAATTGCTGGACCACTTTCGAAGAGTGAAGCCTCCTCCGCTCAACAACCCCAACAGTTCGTCTTGAAGTTGGATACCATCGGCCAACGTTGGTGGAACTGACCACAGGAGGTCATCGACGAAGAAACCCTTCTTGAGCACCTTTGCTGCTAGAGGAAACTTATCCTTTTCGTCATCGGCCAACTGATGAAGCACTCGAATAGACAAGTAGGGACTACTAGCGACACCGTAAGTGACGGTATTAAGTTCGTAAACTTTAATAGGTTGATCTTGAGAAAACCTCCACAAAATGTGTTGATATTTACGTTGATTTTGATTAATTAATATCATTCTAAACATTTTACAAATATCGCTCGACAAACAGATATCGTGTATTCGAAAATTGATTAAGATCTCGTTTATATCTGCTTGGAGTTTCGGTCCGGCATATAGCACGGAATTTAAAGAGTTGTTATTACTAGTTTTGCTTGACGCGTCAAATACCACACGCAGTTTTGTTGTGGTACTGGACGGTCGATGGATACAAAAATGAGGTATAATATAGCTTGAATCTACAGTATCAATATCACCTAAACATGTCATGTGACCCAATGACTCATATTCTGACATAAAATTGTCATACTCCTTTTTGAGAGTCGGTAAACGGCATAATTTAGTTTCTAAATTAATTAAGCGTCGAACAGCTTGTTGTGATGAATCACCGAGTTCGAAGTCGGGTTTAAATGGATATGGAACTATATAACGGCCAGTGTCGTCGCGCTGGTGTTCATTCATAAAGCATTGTTCGACATAGACGTCCTCGGGATTTTTAGGGATGTCACATGGCACGTTTTCGGTTTCCCAAAAAGAGCTAATTATTTTGTCAACCCTAGAATTAATCGATAATAAGTTACACGATTCAACCTTGGTATCACTATCGAGTGTAACTTGACCACAGATCACATAACCAAAGATTGAAAGCATCGCAGCAGGGACATCTGGTTCCTGTGGTAGAATTTTAGAACCTTCAAAAATGTAGGGAAACAGGTCACCTGCAATAAGGAAATCGACAGGCGAGGGAATATTGTAATTAGCATCCGCTAATTGTAAATTTTTGAATTTATTGATTATTTTATCGGTTAACTCCATAGTGGGCAAATTGCCGGTAATATGAGGCACAATTACGGTTTCAGTTTTTAAAATAGGGCCGGAAGAATTGATGGGTTTTAGTTTGCACGTAACAACCCCTAAATCCTGAACGGGGGTTCCGCCTAACCCAGTCGAATTGAAGGAGCATTTACTGCGTGGCAGCCCTAGTCGCTGTGCACACTTGTTAGTCATGTAGCTGGACATGGCACCGCTATCGATAACTGCACGTACGGCGTGGAAAGTACCCCAACTATCTGCGACGTGAACAATAGCTGTGCCCAACACTACGGTTGAATTCGAAGAACACGTGAGCGTAGCCTTTTTAACTTGACTAACATTCTCATCAATATGTAAAGTATGATGATGCATTTCCTTACACACTGCACAACGAATCTTTGACGGACAGTCTGGCAACAAATGACCGTCGCGTAGGCAGTTCTCGCACAGCTTAAGCTCGCGAACCTTAGCTAGCCGCTGTGTGGGAATGAGATCACTGAACTCGAAGCACCGATATATTGAATGAGCCTTATTACATAAGGCACAAGGTTTAAAATGGTTAGATTTATTGTTGAATTTATCCTTTGATGAACTGTTTTCAAAACTAGATGATGACAAACATGGCTTTTGTTGATTTTTACCTGAATATGACGAATTGTTATTATTATATTTTGAATTAGGAACAGGAACATTTACTTGGATAACTATTTTGAATAGATTTTTGATAATGACCTTTATGCGCATACACATTAGGTTCAGATAGTTCCAAGACGCGAACGTGTTTTTCTACGAACGTAATAAGTTGATCGAATGTAGGTATCTTATCTTGTTCAGTAATTTTCTCAAACTCACGACGCGTATTGGAATCTAAGTTACGTAATGAAATGTAAAATAACAAAAAACTAGACAAATCGTCAATATTTAAAAGTGTCAATGCCTTGACACATTCTTGGAAGGTTTGCAAGAAAATACTTAATCCGGAGGCCGATTCTACCGTCAACGGTTTAAATTGAAATATTCGATCTAAGTAACTTGTAGCTAACGCACGTTTATTTTCGAACTTTTTGACTAATAGCTCCCACACTATCGGATAGTTATCGTGAGTAACCGGCATGCCTTTTACTAAAGTTAATGCTGAACCGCTAACTGCAGACAATAAATAATAATATTTTTCAATGTTGGAAATATCATTGTTATTATTGATAAGACTGGAAAATGTATCGAAAAATGTTTGCCAATTTTCCAACTTGCTATCGAAATGAAACAATTCCATTTTCGGTAACCTCGGTTTAACGCATCGCGAACCGTCGCCGGTGCGACCCGCCATCGCTCCGGTGCGGTGTTTCTCGTCGCGATCAACCGACGTACTTTTTTCACACATACCTTCCGCTATGCATAAAACACGATAATATAATTCATCAAAGGAAATCATATCTTGATAATTAGGCTTATATTTAGGCTTATGAATGCTACATAAAATGTTGATTTCACCAACGGAATGTTCAAAGGTCTTACGGCAATCATGGATGTCTTTTACACGTAAAGCGAATTCCGTATAATTATTAGAATCTTTCGAAACAGTTTTGGACAATTCATATAGACTTTGCAACCGTTGGAAACACATTTCTTTTCTAATAAGGTGTGGTTGCAACAAACGATCGAGATCGACTTTTTCACCGACGAGCGCCATTGTGAATGACTGATTAAGACTTGAATAAAATTGAAATACACAAACTTTAGACTAGAAATAAAGCTTTGTGTGTGTAGAAAATACTAGCAATGTGTGTTTTTAATGTGGAATTTGTTGTTTAGTGTTGAAACTAGCCTTGAATTTATAACTGGCAAATCTCGGGTCGAAGTACCAAAATGTACGCGCCTAGCGTTTGAAGTTTGAATTCTTGAAAAAAAAGTATGGCTAGAAATACTAAGGAAAACTCACCGGTTTTATCCAGGAACCCAGCTTGTCCCGGGACGGGAATTTTTCTCACAATCACGCACTCTGACTGGTAGTGTGGAATAGCACAGTTTTTGGAGTTGATTTGTTAGTTTTAACAGTTTTATTTAATTATTTATTACGGAGCACGTACGCGCGATACCTCCGTTTTGGCGACAGTAACGCCACGGGTTGATGCGGCGGTGCGCGCAAACTTCCATCTTAGCGGGCTCCCGGTGATGAGGCGGGAGTTTTCAAATTCTAGCCATAGAAAACCCAACAAGCTGTATTAAGATACTAAAAACGGTGCAATAAATGTAATTTTACGAGCGAGTGTGTTGAAAACACTTTTATGTGGTATTTTATAATACAACCTGCATCACCCTACTTTACTACTCACATGTTGCGGAATGAAAAATCTATCTTGTTGTTTCGGAATTAACCAAATAACATTCTGAATTACTTTCAAATGTCTCCAAAAAGTTTATATTAGTAGTTGTTAGTATAAAGCTGACGTACTGATTATTATGTTGGTGAACTGTGCCAGAATCCCGGCACCATGTTAATGCAGTCTCTTTTATTTACAGCGCAGCATTACGTTCAGATTCGCGCGAGAGTGCCCAACGTTTTTCATTTACTTAAATTATTACCTAAGTTTACTTAAAACACAATGGAGAATTGTGTTTTGAAACAACGGAGTGATGTTCCCCGAAGTTCGCTCTCAACACTAATTGAATGTAGAAGACTACATTTTGTGTAAAAATGCTTGAATTTTTTATGATGTCATGATTCTTTTTTATTATGCAATAAAGATGGTTAACGCTTCTCTGTGAAATTATTACTCAGCTCGCTCTGGGCGCTCGCTGGCTCAGCGGATCTAGTGTTTAGTGCTCGGAAGGTTTTAGGGGTTTTTGTGTTATCAGCCTGATGAACGTGGTGCTAAGTATAGTATTACTCGAACCACAGATTTACAACACCACGCTTTTATGGTGCGTCCATGCTTGGCGAACCGAGCACGAGCCGAGCCACGAACGAGCACACTGCGAGCACGATTCGCGTAGCGTGGACGGGCTTGCGAGCCTCGAACGAGCGCGATTGTCAGTTTTTTCACGAACAAAGGGATTCGCATCGTGCTCGTTGTAGGCTCGTTGGAGGTTCGTTCGTGGCTCGGCTCGTGCTCGATTCGCGTAGCATGGACGCACCATTAGAATATTGTGTAGGTAGTGTTTCTTCATCGTGTATTTTTAGAGTTTCTTATACGTTGACGAATCACATGTATCTTATAGTTGCGTAGAAAAGCCAGTTAGTGTGTTTACCTCACTAACCATCGTACAACAGTGACAGAAATGCATCGAATGTATTTAAAAGGTTTTCTAAGGAAAGTTCTTAGTTTTTCACAAAAGGTAGAGAAAGTTATTTGCTCTGTAGGTATTCTTTGTTTCTCAGTGAAAACATCCGAGCGCGCACATTATCATCAAGAATTTCATTATAAAAACATTTTATGAGTCCCTTGCAAATTATTTTAGAGGCCCTTGAACCGGCGTCCACCTTTAATTAATCATAAAATTCCACCAGTGATGATGGCGGGAAGTGTAATATGTCCCAAAAGTCCTAAAGTCACAATATTCGAGCAAAAAATGTTTTATTAGAGCTGATATTGCAACGCGGTCGGGTGTGAACTACATAAAAATGATTTACAAAATGGCCTCCGTGACTTTGCTAGTCATTCGAGCGGCTAAAATATAAACTTCTATAATTTTTACTCGTTTCCCGACTGGTTTGTAGGCTTTCTTTATTTATTTTTAGGTAAGTTTTGCCGGGAAGCACGCGACATAAGAGTTAAATCATAAATTATATGAAAGTATCACAAAGTAGCATTAATAGATGCTTTATAAAGTTAATTGCTGTTGGATGGTTCACTCAGGAGTTCATCTGTTTAAGCATCTGTATTAAACACGCTCTGGCTAATATGCATTTAAAAAGTTTATCTGAAAAAGAATCTAGAACTACTTTAACTTCAATACTACGTTGCGGAGCGAACAGTTTTTTTTTGTTATTGAAGTGCGATGGGTTTAATTTATACTTTATACCTTAGTAAACGCTCGCGGTGTAGCATGATTAGCCGCTCTTAATCGATCGGCAAAGTTAAGCTACGTCTGTCGTGGTCGGTACCTGGATGGGTGACCGTCTAGTGGTATTTCATATCGAGCGTTTCCGTGCTTCGGAAGGCACGTAAAGCCGTTGGTCCCGGTTATCACTTAATTGTGATAGTCGTTAAGCTAGTTGGATGCCTCCTAGGCGGCTTGAAAAATTCCAACAGTAGGTTGACCACTAGCCTACCTCCACCGATTCGCAGTGGGCACGCGTGGTGGAGTATCTGCCCATTCCCTTTCACCCTCATTTGTGAAAGGAGGCCTGTGCTCAGCAGTGGGAAATTATAGGCTGATGATGATGATGACCTTAGTAATATGATTTATTTTACAGCCTAACTAACTATACGTGATTGAAATTGAATTGAAAGTTTGTATAATTAATAGCCGCAAGTAAATACAATCACCAGGTACCGAGGGAAGGGCGAACGCGCGGAATTTAATCAAATTAAAACTATATTTATTTACTAGCTTTTTGCCCGCGGCTTCGCTCGCGTAGACTATAAGATTTGTTCGCGTAATAAACGCTAAGATATTGATTTCGTGAAGTTTCCTAATTGTTCTTGTGAACTCGGTGGCCAATGCGATGATGGGAGCGCGGCGCGGCGACAGCTGGTAGACCACGTGCTCCCAACCATCAATCAGTCAGCCAGGACTTTGCTTTTTAAATGAGTAATTTTAATCTTTTATATAAAGCCGGCCAAGCGCAAGACTTAGTCTCACTCGCGCACCGAGGGCTCTGACTTTCCTTGGACGTATATTGATTGGATTGGGCCATCACTGTTGTTTAAAACCGGACCGCATAATTAAGTTTGTTTGTGAAGGAATTTGGGTGATATTGAAAAAACTACCGCCACAATAACTACGGTGTACCCCAAGGAAGCATATTGGGGCCCCTTCTGTTTCTGCTATACATCAACGATTTGCCCGAAGTCACTAAACATAAATGTATCCTATTTGCAGATGATACAACAATCGTCATTAAATGTAAAAATAAAAATGAATTGGAAAATGAAATAAAATTGACATTGAATAACATTATAAACTGGCTTGACATAAATAATTTACAAATAAATTTAACAAAATCTAAATTGATAGAATTTAGCTCATATAAAACGAATGTTAACAAAAGTGTAAATATCTCTTATAATAATATCAAAATAGAAAATGTTGATTTTACTCCTTTTTTAGGCTTAACTATTGATAAATGTTGTAATTGGAAGGTTCATATTGACATATTACGTGCTAAATTAGATAGATTTGCTTATGTGCTTAGAAGAACCAGAGAAGTAGCTACACCCAAAGCATCGATATTAGCCTATCATGGCTACGTATCGTCATTGCTAAGATATGGAATTATTATATGGGGTAACTCAGTCGATTTAATTATTGCGTTTAGAGCACAGAAGAAATGTATCCGGTCTGTATGTGGAGTGGGACCATTAGAGAGTTGTAAACCACTATTCAAAACACTTCACATACTTCCTCTTCCTTGCCTATATATTTTTGAAATTTGTATGCTTGTAAGAAAGCAACCAAATATGTTCAAAACAAATGAACAAGTACTCGAAAGAAGTGGCAGAAATAAAGTAAACTTGTGTGTCCCAGAGCAAAGATTGCATATATATAAGAACAATGTGTACTGTATGGCTATACAAATTTATAATAAATTACCTGATAGCTTAAAAAATCTGCCCCAGGCCCGATTTCGGGGGAAACTATTTGATTTTTTGATAAATAAAATGTACTACTCTGTTAAAGACTATTTAGGATAAAATCATTGATTTAAATAATTTGTGACTGGGACATTATTGATTATTGACTAATTATTATCTTCTTATTTTTTATCTGACATGTATGTGAAATAAAACCATTAATTAATTTGAATTATTTGTAATCTTTATAGGCTGAGACATTATTAAATTACCAAAAACATTTTGCACACCGGCTCCCCGGTAAAACATGTCTGTATCTTTTGAATGTATGTACATCTGCATATTTTAACACATGTTTTGGCAAATAAATTTATTTATTATTATTATTATTATTATACTGTGCTAGTTAGAAACATTGTTCTATTTTTCCTATACTTTTTTACCTCGGAGATTGGAATTATTCATCAACAGTCAAAAAGTCTTAAAAAATAATAGAAACATGTTTTAAAATGTACAAATAAAGCCCTTTCACATGATACCTCACTTAAATTTGTATCCCTGCTTTTAAATTGCAGGCCCCACTCTGTTCACCTTTACAACCGTAAAAGTAAAAAAATATATTATTTGCAATAAGGTTGGGTAAGCAATATTTAAAACTATTCCAAATTTTAAATCAACAGCATTACTTACTGGTTGTTGAAATATACCTACCACTGTAACAGTCGAACAGACAGAATAACTGGCACTATAAGGGTTCCTTTATTAGCTTTTTAGTTCGGAACCCAAATAAAAACGAAATACCAGTCACTAATAACGATATCCCAAGCACTATACTAAAAATTTGTGGCAAAGTAGATGCCTCATAGAGTAGGTATAGGCTACACGTTAAGAAAGGATTTCCCGAAACGTAACCACTTGAAAGAGAAATTGGACTCTGGCTGCAAGCAGGTTCTCTCGTTATCAATGTGGAGCAACTCGAGCAGGGAGGTTCCTCCCCCTTACATCGCAGTTGTGTTCCTGCGGTGAGTACGGTCGCCAGAGCTGGGTGTAGGGGCCAGTATGTAGTAGGCACCAAATAATACCTACCGCTGCCGGCACAGCGACTCTTCTCAACCTTCAAACACTTTTTCAAGAAGGGTGTGGAGAGAGATTCGGTAAAGCGTGAGTGATACCCCTGGTGATGCAAGCGTCTATAGGCTACGTTAACTGCTTGCCATCAGACGAACAGCAAGTTTTTTATTTGTCCTGTCTTCGTCGTAAGTGTAACTATTTATATGCCCTATATATGCCTATATGGCTACCAGTATGGTACTTTTGTCGATCAGGCTGGCCACCACATACTATCGTTCGTAAAAAGAACAGGCTGGATTCCGCTCCACTCCGACTTTAATGAAATCATTCATAGGGCTCTTGCCAGAGTTCTCGTGTCAGCTATTCGTGTATCGAGTGGCTTGAAGCGTAACGATGATAAGAGGTCCATCTGACATTAATGTCCTGGAGCTCATTGTATTTTTCGCGACATATCGAGGCATCTGATTGACGGTTCCTGTAGCCAAAGGGCTGACGAATACTCCAGCTAGAAGATTAGCATCACCATACAAAATGGCATCGCCCGCCGCCTGCAAAGTTTGTGTACACTACCAACTGCAAGCAAATTAGATCAGCTATATTCTCTTTGTGAACTGTTGGTCTCTTTTTTTATTTCTATTTGTGTTCTGTTTGCCTTCTATTTCCCACTTAGCCTGTCAAGTCGGCAAGACGCTGGTGTGGGATGCCATATGTGTCGATACACTCGCGCCATCTCACTTACCGGCGACTTGTAAAGCTGCAGGGGCAGCGGCGGCCAGTGCGGAAAATTCAAAATTCTAAAAATATGCATCGATTGGACCCAATTATATTTTTATGCCTTTTGCGGTCGAGACCTTGGGACCATGAGGGTCAGAAGCTCGCCGTTTTGCTCGCACCTTGTCTTCAAAATTGATCGAGACCTCTGGAGACCAACGGGCGGGGAGCTTTTTCCGCCAACGCATCAGCTTGGCTATCCAAAGAGGAAACGCTGCCAGCCTTCTGGGAATCTTGCCGTTAATCGGAACCAGCGGCAGGCTTGAGGAAATTTTCTATATATAGATTGTATTTTGTAAATATAGATAGTATTTTGTACATATTTGTTGTAAATAAAAAAAGTCTGTCAAGCAATTTCATCATATCTGAATTGTACATGGTAGTTTTTGAGAAATCGATGAACATACATGAAAAAAGAACATACCTACGCGTCCAACTTAGAGTTTCCTTCTTCTTTTTTGAGTCGGTTAAAAATAGGATACCTTTTATCACGGGAGAGTTCCCGCGAGGGTGGTACAGGGGGAATAGTAACTCGACCCAGAGCTATGCCATATGTAGGCAAAGAACTTTAAATGAGAACACATTGTGAAGTTTTGCAGGTTCGATTCTTACTTAGGTAAGCCTTTTTCATAAGTTCGTCAATACAGCTGTACTTATTTTATTTGTTCATTCAAGCTTTTTTTTGTAGTGAACTAAACTAAAAGGTCAAACGGGCGAGCGCTGATGGCTCTCAACAACCAAAAAATTTATAATAGAATCATTGATCCTGTCATAAAATTGTGAGAACGAAACCATAGTGCGATTCAGGAAAACGACAACGCCATCTAGTAGTTCTCTCCCTCCGTGTCTCATAGCCGTGAGACGGCCTGTAAATAAATAAATTGAGATATCTTTTTTTCCCGTGAGCCGATTTTGATGAAACAAAGCCTAGTTGAAGCGCCAAGCGACGCTCAATCACCCTGTGCAAACCCCATGCAAATCCGTTCAGTGGATTCGAAGATTATCCTGTTCAAACAGACAAACAGACAGACAGAAAGACAGACAGACAGACATTTTTTTTTTAAACGGTATTTTTGAATTCTGTTAGTCATTCTACATCAACCCCAATCAGTTTTTGGTAAATATATTCAATGTACAGACACGACTTTTCTACAGTTTTATTATATGTATAGACTTTTTCATAAGTTCGTCAATACAGCTGTACTTATTTTATTTGTTCATTCAAGCTTTTTTTTGTAGTGAACTAAACTAAAAGGTCAAACGGGCGAGCGCTGATGGCTCTCAACAACCAAAAAATTTATAATAGAATCATTGATCCTGTCATAAAATTGTGAGAACGAAACCATAGTGCGATTCAGGAAAACGACAACGCCATCTAGTAGTTCTCTCCCTCCGTGTCTCATAGCCGTGAGACGGCCTGTAAATAAATAAATTGAGATATCTTTTTTTCCCGTGAGCCGATTTTGATGAAACAAAGCCTAGTTGAAGCGCCAAGCGACGCTCAATCACCCTGTGCAAACCCCATGCAAATCCGTTCAGTGGATTCGAAGATTATCCTGTTCAAACAGACAAACAGACAGACAGAAAGACAGACAGACAGACATTTTTTTTTTAAACGGTATTTTTGAATTCTGTTAGTCATTCTACATCAACCCCAATCAGTTTTTGGTAAATATATTCAATGTACAGACACGACTTTTCTACAGTTTTATTATATGTATAGTTATGCCTATGTGCTCGGATGTTTGTTCCTAGTCCGTGAAATATAATTATGTTTTTTTAATAATACAAAAAGAAAGCTTTAATTACCTACTTTAAAAACAAAGATACCTTATCATCATCATCTGCCTGCCCTGTTCCCAATCAATTGGGGTCAGCGCAATATGTACGCTTCTTCCATTCATCTCTTCTATCCGTCATACTAGTATCCACTCCTTTCTTACCCATATCATCTTTCACACAATCCATCCATCTCTTTTTCGGTCTTCCTCTTCCCGTATATCCATCCACTTTCATATTCATAACTTTTTTAGTGACGTGGCTTTCATTTCTCCTCATAACATGTCCATACCATGATAAACGGTTCCCTCTCAACTTTTCAGTCACTGGCGCTACTTTCAGGCTTCCCCTTATGTACTCATTTCTTATCTTATCCATTCTTGTCACTCCACACATCCATCTCAACATCCTCATCTCAGCTGCATGCAATCGTCTTTCATCCGTCCTCTTTACTGCCCAGCATTCCGAACCATACATTAGGACAGGTCTTATCACGGACTTATAGATTTTCCCCTTCAGCTTTAAAGGCATCCGTGGATCACATGTTGTTCCTGTTACCTGTCGCCATTTCATCCAACCTGAGCTGATTCTCTGCCTTATATAATCTGGTAACTAAATAACTTATGTATCATCTTTCGATTTATGACAAAAAAAATCTCTTCAGATTCCCAATTGTTGTCAGTGCGATTAAAATGTAAGTATTATGTCATAAATCTAAGTTTGTTTTGAAAAGAGTCATGCTCAGTTTATTACTGGCATTTCTCAGCAAATGCAACCTTCCAAATCGGGATTAGATTCAGACTATTCATAAGTACCTGCGAAGGTCTATTTGAAATAAATGAATTTGATTTGATTTACTACCATGACTTTTTATTTCATAAGAAAAAACCACGAGAGTAAAAGACACGTAAAATATATCAATGGATCAAAACCATTTAATCGCCGTAATGACCATCACTGACTCCGGACTCACGCACACACGCCGACCGAGCGCTCCCGCGTGTGCGTGAACGAGTCAAATACCTAATTCGGCCTGTTTCGATATTGATGGCGGCCTCTTAATACAATTTATGTAAGTATATAATAATATCAATATAATCCACACTAGTGTACTTCAAATAACTCATCACAAGAACTGATTATTCTGTACTATTAAATCTAATTATAAATATAATATTAATACGAAAAAAAAAACAATCTATACCAGCTGAAAAATGATTACCCAACAAATTACTTATACATAGTTAGGAGCGAACAGAAGTAGTTCGTTAAAAGACACTAGAACTTAAGAGTGGCAGTACCTACTCAAGTCGGGGCGGAAGACTGGTTTAATTGGCTGGATGGCAGCGGCACTAATAGGGGCGCGCGGCGCCGCTCGCTGCCTCGATAATTGCCTTAGTGCCGGCGCGATCCGATTGTTTATACCTATTGATGTACTGAGATGGTAACATTGGATTGGAGAAATAGTTTCGAACGAGAAATTGCAGAATAAAAATTGTGAGAGAAATGTATTTTTTATAGCAGGTAAATAGATAAATCTAATATACTCATTTGTTAAGGGATAAACCTTCGGCATTTCATCACATCAATTATATTGGAATTGTATTAAAAAATATATCTATAAAAACTTGATAAGAAAGTTTTTTTAATAAACTATGCAATATTATGGATTTGCGAACCAGAGTGTACGTAAACGTGTGTATGTGTAAGTAAATTCTATGTTACAAATGAAATATTATCAGTAGAAACACAAATTATGTCGATATAAATAATATTGTAGCGTTTTGAGACAAATCTATACAAACTCAATTTTCAAATCTGAGTAGAATTGTCGCAGGGCTACGGTGTCGTAGCTCTCGTAGCCGTCGTCGTAGCTCGTAGCAAACTACTCGTATGATCAACGTATCTACGGACACGCAGTCCTTATACTTAATACGTTCTGTAAATTTAATAGAATTTAGAATAAATAATAGTAATACCTTTGCATAAGATTTAATTTATTTATGTTATTAGGACAATCAACCAAGTGTTGCCAAAATTATAGGCTACCACAGCGTGCCATCAATAATGATGAAGTTTCCAATACAATTATTATAACAAAAAAAAGCAAATTATTATAGAAGTGTTTTGTTTAAATAGGCATAAATAATTTATTTATAATATTTCATTGTTGGGTTTTTGTCACATAAATAATAATAAAAATATAGTTGTATTGGACTCAATCTCGTCGGAGGATCCCTCGGTAAAAACGAAGACAAAATAGTGATTTTTTTTTTTTTTTTTTATACAACTTAGTCGATAAACAAGCATACGGCCCGCCTGATGGTAAGCGGTTACCGTAGCCATATAGACGCTTGCAACACACGAAGCATCGCTCACGCGTTATCGACCTATCCCCCCTCCCCTATGAGCTCTGACGACCTTACTCACGCGCAGGAACACAACTTTACACAACATAAAGTTATTTGGCTGCGGTATTCTGTAAGGTGGAGGTACTTCCCCAGTCGAGCTGCTCTTTGAGCGAATAAACGCTATGCTCTACCTCTCTTAAATGAATATCAAAATTTCAAATGAAATGCCATAGATAGATAGATAATGCTTTCTTGCTACACCAAATGAAATAAAAATACAAGAACTTACAAAAAAAGTCATATGCCATATCGCATAGTTCAGTCTTATACAATGCAAAACAAAAATTATTGTAAAACCAGGGTAATTTTCTTAACTTTTTTAGAGACCTTTATCATTAAATTACCAGACTTTAGGTATATTAAGTCTATTGCACATTTATTTTTATAGCTTCGTCTAGACGCGACGTTTATCTCTGTAAATTATCGCACAATCTGTCTCCATTTTCTGATAATTCTAAGCCGCGATGAGTACGCGAACAAAACAAAATTGACAATCAATATTCGTATCAGAGGAATGAGTACATATCTATGTTTGTTGTGTCGATGAAAAAACAATAAAAATATTTATATCGGCTCGTTGCTGGGCCATTGTGCAGACTAAATAAAAATCGCGAACGTGTGCGAAGACAATACAAAAATAAATGTATCGGCGAGATAGCGCGCAACCAACCGACTTACAATTTCATATTATCTCTAGGCTGGTTGGTAGGGTTGGCACGTTCTGTCGAGGATAAAAAGAGTTGAATTAGAATAATATACGACTGTTTTGAATGGCTTTTGTTTTGATTGTGGATTTTGTCTGGGTTATTATAATAACACTAATTGCGCGCAGTGGTTTCAGGCAGAGATATTGCTTCTCCAGGATAAAAAGTACCCTATGAGTTAATCTAGAATATATTCTACCAGCGCGCCAAACTTCATTAAAATCCATTCAGTAGTTTATGCGTGAAAGAGTAACAAGGCAAGGATATGTAAAAAAATATGTTTTTTTTTACTAGTTATATGTCTATGTTTGACTACAATCTCACTATGGTGACTGATGATGTGGTAAGCACACAAAGCCTAGAAGGACCTGGCTCCCAATTACCGCTGTCGGAACATACCGATAGGTACTTGGCGACAGATTTTCAACTTGAAGGTAGCCAGCCAGAGGGGTACTACAGAGTACCCTATCACCGTGCTATGGTTTCCTCACGATGTTTTCCTTCACCGAAAGCTCAAGCTCGTTGTAGGACCCGAGACCTTAGTCTCGGTATCCGACGTCACTACCACTGAGCTATCATCGCCCGAAATATAACAACCTACCCATCAACCTTTTTAACAAAGTTTTATTTCATTTACTGAAATCATGTAACTAAGCTTATTTCAAAATATATTTTTAGCTAACCGCAATTTGAAGTCTAGCGATGGATGAACATGATGAAATGAATTATAAACATAAAACATCAAACATTGTTTTATTATAGAACTGTATATACGCAAATAATTAATTTCTAAACGTCGGTATCCCACTCCAGGTAATTTAGAATTTAAATTAGTTTATTTCTAAACTGTTTGGAGAACGTAAACAAAAATTCAGTACGAAGTATTCGATATAAATCTAGCTAATATTTAGTAATTTGACAGGCCAGTTGGCGCAGTTGGTTAAGACTCTGGTAAAGATTCCACCTATTGCGCCGCAGGTCGTGGGTTCGATTCCCGCACAGGACATGCATTTGTGTGTATGAACATGTCTGTATGTCCTGACTTTTTTTTTTTTTTTTTTATACCACTGTGGTGGCAAACAAGCATACGGCCCGCCTGATGGTAAGCAGTTACCGTAGCCTATGGACGCTTGCAACACCAGGGGTATCACTCGCGCGTTGCCGACCCTGAAGAAACCTTTTCACACCCTTTTTGAAGAACCCCATGCTGTACTCCATTGGGAAAACCACGGCGGGGAGCTCATTCCACAGCCCGAGCGTCCGCGGAAGAAAACTCCTTTTAGCCCGCACTGTTCGAAACAGTTCTGGTTTCAATGTGTGTGGATGGATTCCCCGTCGATGGCGAGAGTTGCGATGGTGGAAGGTAGCCGTGGGCATCAAGTCAAACAATTCCTTAGAACACTCTCCGTTGTACAAGCGGTAGAACACACATAAGGAGGCAAAGTCTCTCCTCAGACTGAGGGGCTCTAAACCGCTTGTGAGCTCGGGATCGTCAACAATTCTGGCGGCACGTCGCTGGACCGAGTCTAAAGGCCCAAGCTGGTATCCCGGTGCTCCCGCCCATAGATGACAGCCGTACTCCATATGAGGCCGGACCTGCGACTTATAAAGTTGCAGCCTTTGCCCCGATGTGAAGTACTGCCTCGCTCTGTTGAGCACTCCAAGCTTTTTGGATGCCAGCTTAACCTTGTCTTCCAAATGACTTCGGAACAAAACGTCGCTAGAAATGTCGACGCCAAGGATCCCGATGCTTTGACTGATGTTCAAGGAAGTGTTCTGGAATTGTGGAGCCACAGACCATGGGGTTTTCTTAGCGGTGAACGCGCAGGCTTGAGTCTTAGTGGGGTTGAAATGGACTAGGTTTAGTCGACCCCAATCGGAGACACTACTTAGTGTACTCTCGATTTCAGACACCAGCCGTTCGCGGCTTTCCTCTACCTCGGAACGAGGGATATTTGCACGGCCCGTATAATGGGTGTCCCCTGTACTGTCGACCACCTGTGTCTGTGTACTGACTCTGGGTGTAATTATGTATATTAAGTATGTATTTACAAACAAAAAGTAGTATTATGTATTATATCAGTTATCTGGTTTCCATAGTACAAGCTCTGCTTAGTTGGGGATCAGATGACCGTGTGTGAGGAATGTCCCAGGATATTTATTTATTTATTGTAAATGGCTTTGACTGTTGAAACATTGGTAGCCGAGCACTGTGGATCGAAAGGTGTTCAGTTTCAGCAAAGCATGTTTAATTATAATACGCTAATGTTGCTTTATTATCACAATCACCTACCAATCTTTACATTTTAATAATCTACAAATATTTCTTGTGGTCGAATATATCTTCATTTTTTTAAACTTACTAATATTAAAATTGCGAATGTTTGATTATATGTTTGTTAGTGCAAAACACCGTAATGGCTGATCGGGTCGGATAGATCAAACCTTAGAATAAACCATAGATTTAATTCCTTATTACTTTACTTTATGTAGAAGAGTATGTTCAATGTAAATGTTTATTGATCAAAATGTTGAAATGGTCCAGTGTATGTTAGTACAGTACTTAAAAGTAACCTTTTCCTAATGAAAATATAGCAAAGTGTTGTTGTCTATGGATTCTCCTATAATCCAGAGCTAACTCATGCCTTTCAAATTCAAATTCAAAATTATTTATTCAAATATACCTTCGCAGGCACTTTTGAATAGTCTGACTTCAATACTCTAACTAATGCCTTAAATTTCAAATGATTCATTACTTAATATTTACATTCCAATCGCACTGACAACAATTGCGTGGCCCGGCGGCGGCGCAGCGGCGGCGCAGCGGCAAAACTACAAAGTACATCGGTTTAATAAGTAAATAGACCAGCCCCCACAAGCAGCACCAGTTCACAAGTATGACGCGTGGGCCACCATCGTCCCCCTCGCCATATTGGAGGGAAGTGAGCGACCCGTCACACGACGCCGCCGCAAGCAAAGGCCAAAGTGAGCATGACATACTTAACTCTGCCTTAAATAAAATAAACTAAAGTCACACAATTTGTCATCACTGTGACGATCGACAAGGATTTTGCGTTCACTCGGATCTTTAGACCATTAAAAATAAAGGTGCGTTCATTGTTGACAACCCTAGAGCGCGTGGAGCGAAGGTTCTATGTACTCGAAGATACTTATTGCCGATCGACACACAGATAGTTTAGTTTTTATTGCTCCACAGATAATTACAGAGATACGGCTTTATTTTATTTTACAACATTATTTACTTTGAATGAGTTTTAGATTTTATATGATGTCGTAAAATGTAAACATGAACTAGATAGTAAACTTGTTTCACGTTTTTATGTTTACGATAAAAATATTACATTTATATACAAGAAATATACGTCGAAGTTGGTAAACAAGCGTACGGGCCGCCTGATTAATGTCAAAGTCAAGTTAGGCGCCAGATGGGCTCTTATGATAGTCAAATTTACTTAAGTTACTATACCTAGTGATATTAAGCAGTTACCGTGGTCATATGTATGTATGGTTTATGTCACACCTTACCTTTAAGTTTTTTGTATTCTTTTAATAATAAATAAATAAATATTGTGGCATATCAGTCTGGCTGCGGTATTCTGTTTTTTGAGCGGAACAGGTCGTGGGTTCCATTCCCACACAGGACATGCATTTGTGTGCATGAACATGCCTGTATGTCCTGAGTCTGGGTGTAATTATGTATATTAAGTATGTATTTACAAACAAAAAGTAGTATATGTATTATATCAGTTATCTGGTTTCCAAAGTATAAGCTCTGCTTAGTTTGGGATCAGATGAACGTGTGTGAGGAATGTCCCCGGATATTTATATTATATTGATATTTAAATTTGGGATCGAAATTATTAATTTTAAAACATATAATTATTATATTATTATTATAGCATAGTACACGATGTGAATGAGGATCAAACTTTCGTATTAACACGTATGAATAACAGTAAAGTAGTAATAATAGTAAATAGTAGGTAACAAAAATCAAAAATCTTTTCAAGAGACCATATAAGAGAGATAAACGTTGTTCGATTGTTTCGAACTGTGCGATCTCAAAGGAGCTTCCTTCCGCATACGCTCAGAGTGTGGAATGAGCTCCCGCCGTGGTTTTCCCAATGGAGTACAGCATGGGGTTCTTCAAAAAGGGTGTGAAGAGATTTCTGCAGGGTCGGCAACGCGCGAGTGACGCCCCTGGTGCTGCAAGCATCCATAGGCTACAGTAACCGCTTACCATCAGGCGGGCCGTATGCTTGTTTGCTACCTAAGTAGTATAAAAAAAAAACATAATAAACAAATAACTAAACAATGTTTAGTTACTTGAAAACTAAAAAAAATTACGAAACAATGTTGCATCTTCAAGACATTACTCTTGAAGATGGGGCAGTAAATTAACTTGAAATATTACTTGGTTAATGCTCTACCCATAGAGATACATAAGTTTAACTAGGAGCTAAGTAAACGGCCACTTAAGTTGTGATTGAGATTATATTGACCGATCGCGCAGCTATCCGAGTCTATGAATAATATTTGCTTTGATATCGAGATGTATGAACAGCGATATTGCAATTGTAAGCAATACTGTTTGTCTTTTATAGTGAAATATAGTTACTGGCTGTAGTTTTATGTTTTTATAGAAGTAGCCTATGTCTTTTTTAAGGGCTTGGTACTCAAGGTTGTCAACGGGACCCTATTACTCCCTCCGCTGTCCGTCTGTGGACGGGCGTCTCATGAAACGTAATGGGTAGACAGTTATTTTCACAGAATGTGTACTTTTATTGTGTAAATAATACAATGATGTAAATTAAAAATTAAAGGAGGGATACAAGTAACGTCTACACGGAACTCTTCGTGTGCGATTCCGACTCGAACTTGGCCGGTTTTAACTTATCTTCGTCTAAGAAATTAAGGTAATCCGTTGCTTCTGAACGAAAACAACTCAATTTCTCAATAATATTAGTCAAAATAAGATTATCTTCATATTATAATAGTTTTTTAGTACCCACCTGGCTGGCTGTCGACAGTTGAAAATCTGTCGCCAACCACCTAGTGGAGTGTGTGTCCGAGTGCGGCTGTTGCACTTGAGAGCCAGTGGTCTTCTAGGCTTTGCTTACCACCTTCGGCCACATTATGGCTGACCACGGTGAGATTGTGGTCAAACACAGACCTATCCACAGTAAAAAAACAATAAGCCACAGTTTCTTGTAAAGCATTAAATTAAAAGAGTATTCTGTAACAGAAACTAACCATTTTTCTCTTCCATACATATTTCACAAGGCGAGTGCTACGGCGTAGTGGTTAGCTACGAACATCTACGCGTTCGTAGCGTGTAAATCAACCGGCTAGCCGGGTACCCGGCAAGACCCGTTCCATTACCGTTTCACGTTAATCTTACCTTTGACTCACCTTCTCAGGGATTGAATACATGTCCCTTACCCGGCTCGTATGTTAACCGTAATGTATGGAACGCGTTGATAACATGTCGTAAGGAAGATAGGCATTGATTTATAATAAAGAATTTTAAATTTCAAATAGGTAGGAGCGAATGGAAATTGGGAATGAGATAGACAGACGAAAGAAAGAGCCAATGAATTAATGCTGATTGTGCGATAGCGAAGAGGTGTGAAAATGTTTGATGTTGTAAAAGACAGATTGCGTATCATTATCATCTTTTATGTATACTCAGTCTGACATTAATTTCAACGTTATATAATTTTGTATTTTGAAATTGAAATCTTTTAAAGATATTTTTCAAATGTTTCAACTTTTTAATATAAAACCGGCGTTGGTGTGTGAGGTGTGAAACCACGGAGCAGGAATATATGTATAACAGCTTTGGAAAGTGGCAGAGAAAATTATAATCGTACATAACATTAGGCGCTCTTTTATTAAATAAGAAAAGAGGCGACTAGCACTCCGCGGCTCGTAAATCAAGAACAACATTATGCTCGCCACACCGCTGCGCCGCGCCGTCTGCACTACACGCCTAAGTTGTCGAGGGATGTTGTGAATTTGCATATCCGAAACTTGCGGATATTCCAATGAATTTTTTGTAAATATGTACTCGTTTGATTTTTGAAGGAAGGTTTTTGACCCCAATTTCTTATTGTTATAGGGAGATATGTGAATTTTAAAATAATATCAAAACTGGCGGATATTGATAAATAATAGATACTGCTTAGTGCTCTTCATTATTTGTTATTTCGATCAGTGTTTTTGTTTAACTGGGTTTCACCGATACATCAGGATTCATCATTATACCTACAGTTAATAAAATACATGGTTTTTAATGTAGATAGCTGCCTCAATACACTAGTAGGTACTGAGCAAAGTTTTAATTTTATATATAACAGTGTCAATGTTTTATAGAAACAAATATACGGATACGGCCCGTCTTATGGTAAACGGTTACCGTAGCCATATGGATGCTTGCAAAATACGAGGTATCACGTACGTGTTACTGACCCTCCTCCCCCCTCCCCAATGAGCTCTGGCGACCTTACTCACGCGCAGGAACACAACATTAAGTTATTTGTATGCGGTATTCTGTAAGGTGGAGGTACTTCTCCCGTCAATAAACGCTATGCTCTAAAACTCTTTAGGCGTAAGATAGACTAGTCAGTGAAAATTTAGTATATCAGTTATCTGGATTCCATAGTATTATGCTGCTAATTATGGATCAGATGACCGCGTGTGAATACAACAACGAAACAAAAAAAAAACATGCAAATATCCGCACCCAAAACTCCCCCATCCCTAGCACTGCAATTATGTACATACTCGACTGTGAAACTTCGTAATGTGCCGTTCAAACACGCTCGCTATTGACCTGTGAGCTCAACTCACCGAGTTTTGTCAATGTTCCTAATATATAGCGCTCCCACCGAGTAGCAACACTTGTATTTACTTACATTACTTAGTCACGTGGCTTGGTAGTACAATAACTTTAACTTCTCTCGCTTTGATATGGGTACAAACAATTATTTGCTTTGTATATTAATTCTAGGTTTACGCCCCATTTTTCTTTTTTTTTTTTTTACTAATATATAGTTGTTATTCCTAGAGTTTCGTTATTTATGAATGTTGTGTATATCTTTAATAGGCATAAGTATAAGAACACTACCTGCTATGTATACTGTTTCTTACATAATGTATGATACTAAATGCAGTTGTACCTTTTAAAATAAAATAAATCTTTTTTACCCCTTTAGAGGTTAAGCGGAAAATCCTTTCTGAGTCCTCATAGAAGTTATGGAACTCCTGTGTCCACTGTTGTCAGTCGTTAGTAAGTGTTATGTCCGTTTTCATGCATAGCGCTTGGTAGACTACCTCAACTTACTAACAAATATAAATTACTAGCGACCCGCCCAAACTTCGCACGGGTAGCAGAAGAGATCCGACATCTTCTAAAATCATCGTTATATTTCGACCAATTTACACAAAACCTTAAAGAATTATACACTTAAACCTTCCTTATGAATCACTTCATCCATTGGTGAAAACCGTATGAAAATCCGTTCAGTAGTTTTTGTGTTTATCGCGTTCAGATATGTTGGTCAGGAGTATCCTAAGTTCGGCGTTGGTTGGTACAGTTTTATTAAGTACATGGAATTATTTATAAAATGATCAAGAAAATAAACATTTAAGTTGGAATCGAGAATGCACTAGTGGTTATTTGTAGAGATAAGTCAAGGCTTCGGAATCAAGTTGGCATCGAACCCTCAAGAGTCTTAAAGCGTTCTTTATTGAGCTACAAATTTTACCAGCAGCTGCTTTCATACTTCGAGCTGACACAAGCTTGAAGTAACATTTATTTATTTTTTGTTCAACCTCTTGCTATGATATAAATATTAAAACCCTCTATATTTATGGAGATATGTAATATACCTGCTAGATTAATAACACTAGCTAGACACAAGAAAAATAAGACATAAAGTCGGTCGATTATACCATGCATATTAGGTTTGGTACCGACACATACCTAGAGTACAGTGTCACTGTATGTTCGTGATGAGGGTTAGTATTTTTTTCGAACCCAAGCACATTGCTGAGTCGAGACCTATTCCTGGCATCACGCAAAATTACATTTTTGTGTAGTTTTTAATTGTTTGCTCTGTTTTTTAACCGACTTCAAAAAAAGGAGGAGGTTCTCAATTCGGTTGTATATTTTTTTTTTTTTTATGTTTGTTACCTCATAACTCCGTCATTTATGAACCGATTTGGAAAATTCTTTTTTTGTCTGGAAGGGTACACTTCCCGTTTGGTCCCATTGACCATCAGATCAGGATTTGATTACTTCGTAGTGTACTTTGAAGTTGGGGTCAGGTATTTTTGTAAAACAGTCCAATTATTGTTTCCTGCAGTCAGTGTGTTGTCCCGAATAAATCTTTTTTCTTTCTTTCTTTCATTGGAAATATTAAAAGTTTATAAGGTAATCGCTTACCTTAGAAGTATTAAAAAATATTGTACATACTAAAGTTTGCTCTACTATAACTAAACGAGTTTTTATTAAGCTTTCTACCCCAACAAACATTAAATCCATCGAAAGCAATATAAAACCTTCAAAGAATAAACCTACATATAACTTCTAACTATCGTCGAACTTGCTCCAAAAACATTCGGGCAGAGATACGCGCCCGCGGCAGTTACTATTAGCGATATGGTTATGACGCAAGTAAATATGTCCGACAGTGCCTCGGACGTTGCGTTGTATAACATAGTTATATCGAACAAGTTTGTCAGCTACTTCGCTAGTTTGGATAGTCTTGAACTATTGCTAGAGTGATATTACGAGGATATTTTATTATGATTATTGGGATGTGAAAGTGTTTATGTCAGTTGAAGGGGATCGTAGCTCAGATGTAGTGACATGGTCGAGTTGGAGTTATGTTGAAGGAAAACATCGTGATAGAACTATAAGAACGGTGTTGGAATACTTTGTAGTACTCCCCTGGCTTGCTACCATCCTCATTTTGAAAATCTGTCGCTAAGCACCTACCTATGGTACCTATGGTAATTATCATCAGGTCATAATGTCTCACTGCTTAGCACAGGCCTCCTTTCATAAATGAGGGTGAAAGGGAATGGGCAGATACCTACTCCACAACCCATGCCCGAATTTGTGGAGGTAGGCTAGTGGTGGTTTTTAAGTGCGGACTGACTACGATTTTGAAAGCATTCGTTCTTCACTGGAATAGGGTTGAAAAAGATAAATCATAAATGTGTCGACTCTATGAAATGGACATTTATTTACGGGTTTTCTATAGATTATACAGAATATACACATTAAATTGAATAAGTGTCTGCTTAACATTCTAATATAATTCTGTACTATACTATTCGAAACAGTAAAAATAATTTCACTGCAGCCATAGTCCAGTGGTCAAAGCGTAAGAATTCCGTATCTTAGGTCGTGAGTCCCCCGATCCAGTCAAATCATTCGTATTTTTTAATAAACTTAAAAAAAAAGTTATAAAAAAAACGACGTCAAACTACACTATTTTGTGTATTTTGAAGTCGTTTTTTTATAACTTTTTTTTTTAAGTTTATTAAAAAATACGAATGATTTGACTGGATCGGGGGACTCACGACCTAAGATACGGAATTCTTACGCTTTGACCACTGGACTATGGCTGCAGTGAAATTATTTTTACTCTGAAACTCCCAGTGACCTAGCTAGAGCGATTTTTAGCCTCCAAAACCCTCATATGGCAACTTTCATCGGAATCGTTCGAGATCTCAAAACATATATACAAATGCCCCACGGCTTCACCCGTGATCCACTTGGGGTGGAATATTTAATGCCTACTGAATCCCAATGTAAGGAAAATGTCCGGAAAATTTTAATTTTCCAAACCAGTCAGTGTGCATTTATCAATCAGTCAGTATCCCCTGTAAGTAGGGATATCAGATATTATTACCTACACATTTCGACCTCATTATTCGGGATGACGTTGTATTTTTGTCCCAACGCGTTATACTTTCGGTAACAAGCGACAAGTTGACGTTTGTAGCTGTGATCGTCGCGTCGCGGGCCTGAGCGACTATAAATCACTCGCGAGGTGTCACCTCTTGTGATGGTACTGTACTGGTGTGACCACATCATTATCTTCAAAATAAAATACGTCATTCCTTTTTCAAAATACTACAATAAACTCACCATCATACTAATTAATTTACAGGCGTTATTTTTATGAAAAATAATCGTAACCAAATTTTAAAATGGTAAGTCACCATGGCAATTTAAGTGATGTTATGATCGGAGGTGCTAAGCGCACACAATATAGATGGGAACTGGATAAACCAGTAGATTTGTCAACTGATTTTCAACTGGAGGGTAGCCAGGCGGGCGACTAATACAAAGTACCCTATAAAGGTTGTATGGTTTCCTCACGATGATTTCCTTTACTGAAAACTCAAGCTAAGTTTATAGGATTTGACGTCACTCCACTGAGCTATCATGGCCGCGTAAGCTTTAGCGTCAGATATGTTTTAAATTAAAAAGTTCCCTAAAAGATTTAAAGATATACCCCCTTACTCATAAAACGTTATTTAACTAATATACTGTTTAAAGGGTCACGTAAATAACGTCACTCTATTGTCATTGTCAAATAATGTGACATTATTTACGTGACCATTTAAACAGTATATTAGTTAAATAGCGCTTTATGAGTAAGGGAGTTATCGTGTAAACACCCATTGTACATTTCGGCAATAAAGTTAGTCATAAATTACTCTGAATCATAAATAAAAAATTGTTGTCACAAAAAAGGCAACTTTTAGTCCTCATAACATCTCAAAGTATATGGCACCTACGACCGCGCAGTAACGAAGTGTCCCGCTAGATTTATGACGCGGCGGTGATTTGGCCAGTTCATGCACTCTGCTCACTCAATACTACCTCTGTGTCCCCGTAATAAGGCCCAAAATACAGTGTTCGGTGACTGAATATTGCAGGTTTATTGGCGATTGAGTCCCCGATTGATGCATTCACCTTTTGACATCGTTTTCTTTGCACGAAGAGTGTGAAAATTACGGGGAATTTCATGAAGTTTGAACTTTAAGAATAGATATGATATAACCCCACAAAATTATAAGTTATAGTACAGATTCGAGGTCCGGTGAGGGTGGTATTCGGATGGATGACCGCCTAGTGGTATTTTAACTCGAGCGTTTTTGCGTGCTTCGGCATGCACCCCGGCAATCACTTAAATGTGATAGTCCTTAAGCTAGTTGGAGGCCTACTAGATTGGTTAAACGTCCAACAGTTTTTATTTCATACTTTTATACGACGTAGTCGGTAACAACATCAGGCGGGCCGTATGCTTGTTAGCCACCTTAATGGTATAAAAAAAAAAACAAGCTTGCAGCCCACTTGACGGTAAGCGGTTACCGTAGCCATATGAACGCTTGCACTAGGGGCATCGTTCACGCGTTACCGAACCCTCCCCCCTCCCCAATGGGCTCTGGCGACCTCACTCACGCACAGGAACACATTTATTTGGCTGCGTTATTCTGTAAGGAGGTATTTCCTCAGTCGAGCTGCTCTTTGAGCGAATAAACACTATGCTCTACCTCTCTTAAGACGAGGTCTTACCTCAAATTCACAAAAAACCGGCCAAGTGCGAGTCAGACTCGCGCACCGAGGGTTCCGTACAAACCTGTAGGTATATAAGTAAATGGTAGTATAGACCTGAGTATTTGATATTAATTTCAATTTATGACCTATTAAAAAAAAACTACTTACTAGATCTCGTTCAAACCAATTTTCAGTGGAAGTTTGCACCGTAATGTACATCATATATTTTTTATAGATTTATCATTCTCTTATTTTAGAAGTTACAGGGGGGGGGACACACATTTTACCACTTTGGAAGTGTCTCTCGCGCAAACTATTCAGTTTAGAAAAAAATGATATTAGAAACCTCAATATCATTTTTGAAGACCTATCCATAGACACCCCACACTTATGGGTTTGATGAAAAAATAAAATTGAGTTTCAGTTCTAAGTATGGGGAACCCCCAAAATTTTTAGTTTTTTTTCTATTTTTGTGTAAAAATCTTAATGCGGTTCACAGAATACATCTACTTACCAAGTTTCAACATTATAGTTCTTATAGTTTCGGAAATAAATGGCTGTGACATACACGGACAGACAGACAGACAGACAGACAGACATGACGAATCTATAAGGGTTCCGTTTTTTGCCATTTGGCTACGGAACCCTAAAAATGGGTTTCTTTGAGAGTCGAGTATGACGTAGCGCAATGAAAATACCTAACACAAAAAAATACTGTGGACAGAAGAGGGTTTTGAGAAAAATGTTAACCGAATAGAATATTAAAAAACCGGCCAAGTGCGAGTCTCGCGCACCGAGGGTTCCGTACAAACCTGTAGGTATATAAGTAAATGGTAGTATAGACCTGAGTATTTGATATTAATTTCAATTTATGACCTATTAAAAAAAACTACTTACTAGATCTCGTTCAAACCAATTTTCGGTGGAAGTTTGCACCGTAATGTACATCATATATTTTTTATAGATTTATCATTCTCTTATTTTAGAAGTTACAGGGGGGGGGACACACATTTTACCACTTTGGAAGTGTCTCTCGCGCAAACTATTCAGTTTAGAAAAAAATGATATTAGAAACCTCAATATCATTTTTGAAGACCTATCCATAGACACCCCACACTTATGGGTTGGATGAAAAAAAAAAATTTGAGTTTCAGTTCTAAGTATGGGGAACCCCCAAAATTTATTGTTTTTTTTCTATTTTTGTGTAAAAATCTTAATGCGGTTCACAGAATACATCTACTTACCAAGTTTCAACATTATAGTTCTTATAGTTTCGGAAATAAATGGCTGTGACATACACGGACAGACAGACAGACAGACAGACAGACAGACAGACAGACAGACAGACATGACGAATCTATAAGGGTTCCGTTTTTGCCATTTGGCTACGGAACCCTAAAAACGACTTCAAAATACACAAAAAAATAGTGTAGTTTGACGTCGTTTTTTTTAATAACTTTTTTATTTCGTTAATTTTAGCTCAGAGTATATAAATACTACGTACAAATTTTAGTTTTTCTTAAATGCACTAGAATTTAACCCAGTTTTTAGATGTTATTCCTTTGACACCACACCCGTGCCTCGTATCAATAAGCCAGGCCATCACACATATTTGTCAATATCTTGAAAACGACTGAATCATTTTTAGTTTCTCTTAAGTGCACTAGAATTTGAACAATGTTTTGAGATGTTTTTCCTTTGACACCACACTTTACTGATACGATACGACTTATTGATACGAGCTACGGGTGTGATGGTTTTGAAGTCGATTTAATTTTTTTAAATTACTTTTTTATTTGCATTATGTTTTGTGCACCGAGCAACGTTCGGTTAAACTAGGTACTATGTATAAAGCAACAAGGCTTAACTAATTGATAAAAGATCAACGTATTCTTGCCGCTTGTCTGAGTTATTATTTGAATCGTCAGATCGATTGAACTGATCCTGTTCTTTTAAGGTATTTTCTATTAGGTAAGTTTTTTTTTATTCTGTTACAGTCTACGCAGACAGTCTTGAGACAGATCGAAGAAAGGTGTACTCGAAACGATGTCACTTTAAGCTGTAAAAGCCTTTTAAGATAGACACGACCTTCAGTCAAGATCTCGTCTAAGAATAAGATAAAGAGTCCTCAAATTAGTTCGGTGGAGTGGCTGCCACAGACTTGAGTACCCGATTTAGACGACGTCAGCGAAAACCACTTCGACTAGAATCCTGACAAAACCAGGCTTTAGTTATTTAGTAACTGATTGAAAATCACATAAAGCTGCTCTAAAAAGTAATTAATTATATCTGAAAAGTCAAAGTTTACGAAACTGAGATCATTTAGCGGTCGCAGACTATAAAGAAAATACTGTATCCAGGCTCTTTGTGATATTAACATTTTAAAATTTTGACGTAATGAAGGCATTTTAGATATCATGCATTCATTGGATTTAAATTATAATTGGTGATATTATAATGCCAGTGCCGGCTCGGGGTCGGCTCCGTGGGCTACGGGCCTGCGCCTCACGCCCGCACCTCTCAATTAACAACACAAAAGGAACTTTCTTTGACGACTGGAAGCCATACACTCGACTCTGTCGTAATTAATTCCTTTTATAAAACACACGCTTATAAGTTTAACTTGAAATTAAAGCAGATGTTATACGCGCAGTAAATTATTTTGTACCAAATAGAAATTTAATTTAAATTTGTTAATAAAATTAATTTTTGTTATGAAATATGTTTCGTGTATGTGACATACCTATTATATTTTATTTAAAATTGAGCATCATACTGTTTATCGTACGTACGAAGCCATTTTGACGTATTTTTATTGCGATTGTTCCTTCACATCGGACACGTGGACAAAGTTATCTGTTTCGTTTCTTGTTTATACGTTTATGTTCCTTGAAATAAAGGTACAGTGGGTTTATGTATATAGACACCGTCAGCAGTTCCAGACCGATATGTTATCTACCCATGGCTATTCGCATACTATAAAATTGTGGACAAATTTTTTATAGCAGTTTTATGACGCCATAAAACACGCCATGCGATAGGTTCGAGCCTAAGGGCTACATAGAGAATGGATAAGGTACCAAGGTGGTGGAATATAAATGTATCCATTTCATAGATATTTTAACACGCTTTTATTAGGTTTACGTGTATGTAACTAAGTAGGTAAACTAATCTGGGAAGTCGATTTTAACCTACTTCTAGTCATCACGATGAAGCCAGGAGTTGGATGGTGGAATACATTTATTATTATAAATGAGAAAGAAAGTGAGATAATTTGCAAAAATGTATTTTTAAAATAATGGTATAGCATAATAAAATGGTCTCCAACTAGCTTAACGATTATCACAATTAAGTGATAACCGGGATCAACGGCTTTACGTGCCTTCCGAAGCACAGAAACGCTCAATTTGAAATACCATTGGGCGGTCACCCATCCAGGTATCGACCACGACGGTGGTAGCTTAACTTGCCGATCGGTTAAGAACGGCTTACCACGAGCGCTTCAAAGTGCTTACTAGGGCTTAAATTGAATAAATAGCATTGACTTTGATTTTGATCCCACAGCGAGCGGTCTAGAGTTCTGCCATCAGAGTTCTACGTTCCACGTTCACTGTAATCTATGTGCCGTATTTTTATCATTGCACAAAGCGACTGCGTCAATAAAAAAAACGCACGTAGAACTCGGACCAAAGAACACTAGACTGCTCGCTGTGGTATCGGTGCCTAGATTACAAAAATTGCTTACACACTGGCATACTGGATGGACAGAGAATATAGGTTCAATTATTATTTAATACTTTTTAGTGCTGGGGTTATTTAAGCGTGTTTATAAGTTTTTTTATAACTAGTATTTTTTTGTATTCTGTCAATTTTATATCAAAAGGTTTGCAAAATATATATGCTATTATTTATCGAGCTGAATTTACGTGAGTTGAATTCACTTAAATTATTTATATAATGCAATTTAATAATTTGAAAAAGAAAAACTAATTGCTAAAAATAACATCCGTGTCTAATTAAAATGGCTATGTAATTTCTCGATACATTCCGTAGTGGTAATGACTAACATTATTTGCACTAGATGGCGCCGGCTGCTATAATTGGTGGTCAGCGGCATCACCTGCATTCGCAACTCACTACGAGAATACGACCAGAATAGAAATATCATTTGTGCATACAATATGCCATAGCACGTAGCTGTTATTCGATTGAATTGTATTTTACTATTAGATTCCAAGGATATTTATATGTAACGAGCTGCGCGGTGCGACTTCTTTTGCGTGGTGTCCTACCCTATATCCTACCCTACCGCGCTAAGGTTACATTAGAAATGTTTATATAGACGTTAAGTTTTCTTAAAAAAAACCCAATAAGAACCTTCTATAAAGTATTAGAAAACTTAAAATAAAAATATGGATGAAATCGGTAGGTAATGTCATGCTCAAGCTATGGCGTGACCAAGGGAAATAGGGATGCATTATTATATACATAGATGTACGTGCCATTATATGTCATCATATATGGGCCTAAAAGATTAATTTGTATCATCAAAATACTTTGGCAAAGTGTGTGAAAGAGATATCGAACAAATCACATCAAATCCACACAAAAACTTTCCTTGAAAAATAAAATGAACTTGTAATTACATAAGTATCTTAACCTACTTCTCCAGCAATAGAAAAACGTAGCTAAACTTAGCTCACAATTGCATGCCGTTTACTGGAGTTAGAAAATAGTTTGGTGGAAATTAAGCTACGTTCTACGGAAACGGATGCATATGCAACGCGCCGGGTGCGCTTTACGCTCCTTTAAATTGGAAAATTGAATGCACCCATAGGCGCTCGAGGCCCGCGCGCCCACGCCCCGCTGCGGCCCTGGCGCACCGGCGGCGTCCCTTTATTTTTCATCTTCGATATCGGCCGACCACGCTCCAAAGCATCTAATATATATGCCAGGCTGATAGACCGCCGAAACTTCATTTAGCTTTGTAGCGCATGCCTGATTTTTCGTACAGTCCATATGTCGGTTTTATTAAGAGCGATTTTTTTTCTAATTTGTCCGTAAATCAGATCTGTATTGAATGTTAGTGTTTATTCTAGTTCTGGTTATGATTTTAGTACAAAAAAAAGATTAAGAAGTTACTATCGACTTTTTTATACCACTAAAGTGGCAAACAAGCATACGGCCCGCCGACGCTTGTAACACACGAGGGGTATGACTCACACGTTGCTGACCGTGCTGGCTGCTGACTTTCAGTTGTTCAGTTCATTTCAATTGCTTGTTTATTGCTGTAACTTATTTTTAAACATATCTGTTTATAACTAACTTACTAAAATAGTCCAACGCGTCTGGCCAAGTTATTTTTTTTTAATGATGAATGGGCTTGCGTTTGACCTTTGACTGACGTTAGGTTTCGTGCCGGAAACTATACGTACTACTATGTGAAAGTTAGAACACATTTTGTGACTCATAATTTGACAATTCCAGAAAGTATATTATTTCCAATTCAATATATTGACGGGCCAGTTGGCGCAGTTGGTTAAGAGTCTGGTAAAGGTTCCACCTATTGCGCCGCAGGTCGTCGGTTCGATTCCCGCAAAGGACATGCATTTGTGTGCATGAACATGTCTGTATGACCTGAGTCTGGGTGTAATTATGTATATTAAGTATGTATTTACAAACAAAAAGTAGTATATGTATTATATCAGTTATCTGGTTTCCATAGTACAAGCTCTGCTTAGTTTGGGATCAGATGACCGTGTGTGAGGAATGTCCCAGGATATTTATTTATTATACCTTTGAGTTATAAGTAGTGTGTAATGCAGTATTCAAATTTAGTGTGCTCCAGGGTGTGTGCTCGTTCAATCGAAGCATTCGTCACACTAATTTGAAAACATTAAAGGGATTATTGAATCGGAAACTCAAATAGATATTTCAATGCACAATCATTTGACAATTTGTACTGAGAACCTGTTTACACGTACCCGTAATTACGCACGTGCATGCTACAGCTGTAATAACATTTTCTATTAAAATACATCACTAGTTTAACGATAGTGAAAAACGTGAGAAAACTTGATGAGACTTTCAAAGAAAAAATACCTTTTTCAATCGATTGTTGTCCTAATAAAAATATCTGCACTTTGTTCGTGCATCTTCATACTCCAGCAGATGGGGTATAACAATAAAAAAACCGGCCAATTACGAGTCAGACTTGCACACGGAGGGTTCCCTACGATAATAATAATAATGTTACCTTATTCAAATTGACGGTGAAATGAATAGTAGGCAAAAATGTGGTCAAATAAAAAAAAGAGCGAAGTACGTGTCGGGTTACGCGCAGTGTAGGGTTCCGTTGCTGCTCGTCACAATATGAGGACGTAGAAGGGGACCATTTACTACCTGTTTTACACAGTGCGATTAGAATATTAATAACTAATATGTAATGAATATAAGTTTGTTTTGAATAAAGTAATTGCTGAGTTTATTGGCGGCTCTTCTCAGGTAACGCAACCTTCCGAGCCGGTATTAGAGTATGAGAGTCAGGCTTTTCATAAGTGCCTGTGAAGGTCTATTTGAATAAATGATTTTGAATTTGACAACGAACAACTTCATCTATGTAATTTTCAATGGAATCTGTATTTTTACTATAATAATACGTATACCCGTGACATATTATAGCTTTCTAAGTACTCTCTATGTCTCAGAGCTAATCCGCGGACAGACAGACGGATAGACATGGCGGAAGTATAGGGGTTCCCCGTTAACTACGGAATCCTAACAATCAGATCAAACCAATATTGACAATGTATTCAAGCCATTTCCGCGGTGGAATTTAATGTTGGAATCTTTGCTCAATTCTAGAGACGAGATGGCAGAAAGTAACTAAATCAGGTTTTTCAAGAGACATCAATAAAAGCTCCCAAGAGTCGGTCCGTCGAGGTGGTAATTGAGGGCGGGTGGCACCAACATCGATATAGAATTTGGAACCAACGTTTAACTGGCTCATTTTAATAAACACTTACATCAAAAATCATTTTAATAAATGTCAACTGTTATTAAAATTATGGAATTCTTCTGGCTTTAAATAATTAAATAAAACGGAGCCCAGCGACTCTGACCAAGTTATCGGTCCACCTGGTGGGAGGGCGTCCCGCTCGGCGCTTTCCAGTACGTGGTCGCCACTCGGGAACCTTCCTTCGGTTATCGGTTCGCCGAGCAATGTGGCCTGCCCATTGCTACTACACCTTACTAACTCTACGAGCTATATCGGTAATTTTTGTTCTCTTACGAATGTCCTCGTTTCGGACCATGTCTTGTAGAGAATTTCCGAGCATAGCTCGTTCCATAGCTCGCTGAGTGACTCTGAGTTTATTTATGCGGCCAGCAGTAAAAGACCTAAGAGATATTTTTTATATCTCTGTTTTTTTTTCTTTCTTTCTATGTGTATGTAATTGTGTTGTGTTACTTTAGAGTAAATGTATTTTCTTTCTTTCTTTTTACACATAGCTAATTTGCACTGAATCCCAATTTAAAATCCATAAACGCCCTGTATGTAAGTAAGAATCATACCTCACACAAGAAACTTAAACAACGTCTAAATCCATCTGTTAACTTTACTATCGTATCACCCGCCCCAAAGTGAGAACTATTGCAAGCGATCCTTTCCTATCTGTGAGTGTGACTGTTAGTTTCCAATGTTGGTACCCTTGCTCGTGTCAGCGGCTCGAGATATGTCGGTGCACTTTATCCGACGCTGTGGTTGACACATTCCACTGATTTATCTTGAACGGATCGGGTAGTTCTTTGAAATCTCCCATACAATGTTATAAGGTCACGTCACTTTATACCCGTCTGACCCGGAAGGTTATGTTGTCTTGATGGATTTAAGTATATGAGGTGTCGTTAGATTTGTTCTGACTGTAGGAGCGCCATACTTATATTATGGCGTCTACGAATAAAAATTCAAAAAATTCAAAATTCAAAATCATTTATTCAAATAGACCTTCGCAGGCACTTATGAAAAGTCTAATACTCTAATACCGGTTCGGAAGGTTGCATTTGCTGAGAAGAGCCGGCAATAAACTCAGCAATGAAAACTACGCGTAGTAAAAAAAGAGTGGAGGTATTAAAAACATCAAATTGGCATCAAATTAAAGCTTGTGAATAGCCCATTTCATATATGTATATACTGTAATACATGTATGCTACCATTTTGACGTAAACTGCAAAAAACCACATTTAATGCAAGGACAGTAGGTACCTACTGAGACCACTGAGCGGTTACCGTACGTAGCTCACAGTGTTCCGATGGTGGTTAGCCTTACTTTACCTTACCGCTCATTTTCTTGCTAATATTTAACTGAAAAACTCATTCTATAATAATACTAAAATGTCTGAAATAAATTAAATTATTAAAAGATACAAAAAACCCGACTGTGTTAAACAAAAATTAACTGAAAAGAGAAAAACAAGCTCTTTAATCTTTTTCTCTTCAGTTAAATATTAGCAAGAAAATTTTATTTATTTTATATTATTATTATAGAATGAGTTGTATTACTACGCGTAGTTTTACTAGTTTCTGAATGTGTGGAAAAAGACTCTTTGTGTAATTAAAGCTAGCTACGTGTAATATTAAATCCGTTCAGCAATTACAGCGTCAACAAAGATTACAAATTCCATTTGTTCGTGGGTACTCCGCACAAGTGCTCCCACAGTTTTGTTTTCATTGCATGCGCTACGAAATACATGTGCTACAGCTTCGTAGCTGTCGTAATACATTTCGTAGCACTGCTACGAAAGAGCGTTCTAACCACTTTTAACTGCAAAGTAAGTTTCAAACGATAGTAGTATTTCAACTACGTTTCTTTTACCTTCGCAAACTAAAGTCTTCAAGTATATAAATAAAAAGAAAGCTTGTTACATCGCTAAAGTGAATGTGCAAGAAAACTTTGCTTGCACATATTTTTTTTGCTGATTAAAAGTTACAACGGGCGACATCGCTTTAAGCCTCCGATGTCAAGTGAACGAACGTTCTGATACCACTACCCCCCCTCCCGTCCCCCGACCCCCTTCGCCCTCCAACTGAGACGTTCACAACTATTGTGGGGGGCTTGACATCAAAGAGACGCCGCCAACGCGGCAACCTTTCAGATTGTAATGTCTTAACTCTCAACAGCTTATTCAAGTGTAAATCTTGAACAAGATTGCCAACATTATATTTTACACTATAAAAGGATCCATCAAACGAGACGAGAAGGCCTTGTGTAATAATAAAAATGCTATATCTATTGCTAACTCAATCTAGCGACGAAGTTAGCTTGCTACATTTTGGATTATTTGGTTTTCTTTGTATCCTAAAATTAGGTAGGAGTAAATGAAGTGCCGCTTAGGATATGCATCATCCTCATCAGACTATAATGTCCCACTGCTGAGCACAGGCCTCCTTTCACAATTCGAGGTGAAAGTGAATGGGCAGATACTCCACCACGCGTACCCACTGCGGATCGGTGGAGGTAGGCTAGTGGTCAACTGGTACTGTTAAAGTTTTCAAGCCGCCTAAGAGGCATCCAACTAGCTTAACGACTATCACAATTAAGGGTACCAACGGATTTGCGTGCCTTCCGAAGCACGGAAATGCTCGATTTGAAATACCACTAGGCGGTCACCCATCCAGGTACCGACCACGACGGTGGTAGCATAACTTGCGATCGCTTAAGAACGGCTTATCATGTCTTACCACGAGCGCTTCATATATGCAGAGAATATGCATATGAGAATGTTATTGATGACCATATAAGTAATTTACTTTTAATTTTGAAATATTTTCAACTTACTTTAATATACCGGGTTTAAGAAAACATCCCTCGGAAACTTAAAAGACATTATTTCAGTACATCAGTGGCGTAGTTTTTCTTATTTTATTGAAATAATTAAATGTATATTTGCCACGTGTCATAGATTACATTATAATTTTTATTCCTTTGTTCTTACCATGTTCTTACTCTTCTTACCTTTTCTTTGTTTATGGTGCATTATGTTGCCAACTGTAATATATATATATATATATATAAATATTATTATTATTACGGTTCCCACGTATTTATTCGGTATTGGGCCGTACACTTTAGTTTGTAAATTATTTTAAATGTTCAATTATGTATTATTATTATTTTGTTTCGTTTCTATTTTATTTTAATTACGGTGTTCGTGGCGTCACCTTTGGCAGCGACTGAAAATCAGTGCTGTGGCCCGGTACCTGTACTGGGCTTATAGTTTATAACTGAGTCGCTGTCCATTTCTGATGTCACACAACACAATTATTAATATTTTTTATATCTCTGCTTTTTTTTTTTTTGTCTATCTTTCTATGTGTATGTAATTGTGTTGTGTTACATTTGAATAAATATATTTTCTTTCTTTCTTTCTTTCTTTATAAATTAATATGTCTGCACAATCTGGACCATGCCCAACCAGGGCGTGTCAAATTACGTTACTCAGCATTTAAGATTATATAAATTTTTAAGCAAAGTTATTTTTTTGCAAAAAAAAAGATTTTTTATGCTAATTTGATATGTGATCTCAATGTGGGATCAATGTTCGAAAAGAGTATTTTTAATTTATACACAATAGTACAAATTTACAACATATAACTAACTATAATTTACTGCACTCACTTTTTGCATCGACTCAATCTAAAATAACATGAAATAAGAATCAACCAGTAAATAAAATGCAAAAATCTCCATTCGCCCGCGTCGAATTGCACAACGGGGACTATATCAGGTTCTCAGCTTCGTACGAAAGCGGACCATTGGCACAAGTTGGATGGCTATTATGGCCGTTACTCGACTTCAAATAATACAGTTATGCTTTCAAAGAGCTGGGAGCGTGTATGAGAACTAAAACGATTTGCATAGTCAGATATCAGAGTATGTAAAGTAAAATAAAAGTGTGCTCTTCTTTTAAATCCTTATTTTATATACATGCGAAAGAAGTTTTTTATTATGATTTTAAAAGAAAATTAAAAAACAGTATAGTAAGGGGCACGAGTGGTGAGCACAGATTGAAAAATGCGCAGTAGATAATTTTCGGACTATTTGGCGGAATGAAGAAGGGGGAGCGCCGAGCTGCACACGATTGGTTCGTCAGTCGATGCTCGTCGTCTATTGGATTCTTGCGTGGCATTTGGCTACTGTAATTTGGCCAAAAGTGTACATGCGCGAGCTTGCCCCACTACTGCCTATCTGTGCTCACCACTCGTGCCTCGTACAGTACATTGACATGCGGTAAAGTCATAGAGTTAGAATATTATAGAGTAATAGCGTTAACAACGTTACCTTGCGCGAAGCGTCAGCAGTTTTCATATAGATGCATTCACAGATATATCGTACATTAATTGATTTACAGTTAGACAAAACATCGATATGGATTCCTTGTCATTTTGTTCTCGGTAAAACGAGAAATCGCCATTAATTATATGTATGTTCAAACTATGTACGCGCACTTCATTTCAAGGCATTTGGACCGTAATCTACAGTCGTTTATATTCTAAAGGTCATCGCACACTATATCAGCACCACTCCATCGCAGCAACGGCGCGGCACCGCCTCAACTCAATCCAACCACTAGCTGCCAGCGCGCTGCCTGCCAGGTGGCAGCTCGCGGGCGGCGCGGCGCCGGTAATTGGTGGCGCGGATTTAGCAAGATACCGCTTGCTGGCGTCACGCAGCATGGTAGCGGGCCGCTTGCTGGAAGCGTGTGTTCAGCAGGACTAGTGGCTTGTAGCGGCAAGCGCGCTTGCCGCGAGGCATCAACTATTTTATTTTGTCATTGTAAAATTTACTTTAACGCCTACGATTTAAAGGCCTCACTTGCATGGCAAGGTAAATGCCGAGGCGTAGCCGTGCTGATACAGTGAGCGATGACCTTAACTCTACGGCTAAAGTATAATTATATCCCAGGAACGTGTAACGAAACCATAAGACAGATGTTTTGTTTGGGCAAAGAGAACGTCTACCAATTATTGATGCCTATATTAAATTTTCTTCGTAATCAAATTGTAGGTTTTAAAATTGGAATGTATAGGTAGTCGTACAAGTTCGCATTCTCATTTCAAATAATTATTTATTAACAATTTTTTTAACAATGACAATAAGGTGAGTAAAAAAATTGGGACAACTTAAACAGTGTTATTAGGAAGATTATACAGAAGTCAGAGGAGTATAATCGGCCACTGTGTCTAGCCTTTGTGGACTATGAGAAGGCCTTCGACTCCGTCGAAACCTGGGCTGTTTTGGAATCCTTGCAGCGATGCCAAGTAGACTATCGTTATTTCGAAGTGCTGAGATGTCTTTATGATGCCGCAACCATGAGTGTCCAAGTACAGGACCAGCAGTCTAAACCCATCCAACTACCCGAAATTGTTCACAAACGTATTGGAGGATATGTTTAAGACGCTGGACTGGAAAAGGATGGGCATAAACATAGACGGCGAATACATCTCACACTTACGATTTGCAGATGACATAGTCTTGATGGCGGAGTCGCTGCAGGAGCTACAACAGATGCTGGACGGTCTAGCATCAGCCTCGCGATGTATTGGTCTCGGCATGAACTTGGATAAAACCAAAGTCATGATCAACGATCACATTGATCCGGGACCAATCGTCGTAAATGGCCACCATCTCGAAGTTGTTCAGGAATATACCTACCTCGGGCAGATTCTGCAATTAGGTAGAAACAACTTTGAGAGGGAAGCCAAGAGAACGATCCAGCTGGGCTGGGCAGCATTTGGGAAACTTCGTAGGGTCTTCTCGTCACACATACCGCAGAGTTTGAAAACGAAGGTGTTCAACCAGTGTGTCCTACCCGTTATGACATACGGAGCCGAAACGTGGACACTCACGGTACGACTAGTCCACCAGTTTAAAGTCGCTCAGCGAGCTATGGAACGAGCTATGCTCGGAGTTTCTCTGAAGGATAAGATCCGTAACGAGGTCATCCGTCAGAGAACCAAGGTCATCGACATAGCTCATAGAATTAGCAAGCTGAAGTGGCAGTGGGCTGGTCACATATGCCGAAGAACCGATAACCGGTGGGGAAAACGTGTTCTTGAGTGGAGACCGCGTCTCGGCAAACGTAGTGTAGGGCGCCCTCCAGCGAGATGGAGTGACGATCTGCAAAAGGCTGCTGGTAGGAAATGGATGCGTCGAGCCGAAGATAGGGCGAGATGGCGCGCATTGGGTGAGGCCTATGTCCAGCAGTGGACTGCTATAGGCTGATGATGAAACAGTGTTATAGTTAAATAGCATTTTAAACGTAATTTTATTTAAGATATGCATAGCGATATCACCCCATTAGTAACTGGTTGACCATCATTAAGTGCTAGGCCTTAATGGTTTTTTATTCGACTTTACGTCGACTACGCTATCGTATTGCCTATATGCAATATTATAAAAAAAACAGCATCAACTACATTACCACTAATCCCATTCGCCTAAATACTCATTATCAGATAAATCCATGGCCCAATTACGAGCAGATTTAGCTAAATCTGGGCTAAAAGCGTTGTGTTGGCGGCAACAGCTAGGCAAAGCTAGGCAGAGGGTAGGCGAGGGATAGCCTGGGTAATTAAGGTAGGTGTCAATAAGCGGTAATCGGCTGAACAAGCGCGCACAATCACTGTCATAAATTACCAGCTAGCTTCGTGAATACGTGGGAATAGGGCTAGCAGTTTACTAACATTCGAATATTATTTGGATATTAATGAGGATTACCTAGGTTGATCCTAATATGTACATAGGGTTTACGACTGCCAAAAAAAAATCTCTACTGAATAAAACTTTTTATACGACAGACTTATAGACAATGAACAGCCGGTTCAGGTGGGTTTCGAATATAAATGCAATAAGATTTTTGAAAATTCATCCCATTAGAGTGCTAAATACGGAACTGTAGTCGAAAGCGCTTTAAAAAGTAATGTTTAAAAGCTAAACAACATTTTAAGAGAGGTAGAGCATAGCGTTTTTCGCTCAAAGAGCAGCTTGACTGGGGAAGTACCTCCACCTTACAGAATACCGCAGCCAAATAACTTTGTGTATTCCTGCGCGTGAGTAAGGTCGTCAAGGCTCATTGGGGAGCGGGGAAGGGTCGATAACTCATGAGTGATGCCTCTTGTGTTGAAAGCATCCATATGGCTACGGTAACCGCTTTTCATCAGGCGGGAATAATGTTTGTTTACGATTTAGTTATTAAAAAAAAGATTCTTTTAGCGTGACAGAGAAAGAAATAGCCCATTTTTTCACATTTATAATTAGCAGCTAAGTAGAATTATCAATACCCTAATCATATCCTGTTGAAATATCATTGTGTCTATCCGAGCAAAGATAACTAATGTTTCATGAGCTTGTTACATACAACATGATGAAGTGTTATGACGTTGTGACAGCTGAAGGACGAATACCTACTCAATTAAATTTGACAGTGATATAGTCTTTAGTATGACGTTGATTTCCATTTATGTATATATATACAGGTCGGTTAACGAAAGCTGGCACGTTCACAGTACTCATAAATTTGCAATCAGTCAAGTCTAATGGACGAATGCAAAAATAGACCACTCTATATTTATGAGCAGTAGCAAAAGCAAAACAATAACTGTCTCCTTCATACTCATAAGCTTGACTTTGCGCGAGAGAGACGGTGTAAATGTGTTGAAACGTGCCAGCTTTAGTTAACCGACCTGTACCACAATCAATTAATTCAATTTTATTATACACTGTGACTTTTAAATCGTATTAACGCTAGAACAAACGTTGTTCAGACCATGGTCTACTAACATTCTATAACATCAAATGAAAAAAATTACGTCATTGGTTTTTGTAAAACACAAAATAAAGTTAATAAATTTGGGATTATCGTTACTCCTTACAACCCAGACACCGCACTTGCTCTTCAAAGCAGTTGTGGCACGGCAGCATGCCAGTTTTATAGCAGGTGTGGGAATTGGCGGCATCCTGACTTTTTGAAAATTTTCTGGTTAAGGTTTTTTCAAAACCAATGACGTTTACTTACTCTTACTGAATATTAATGATTATGGAACTGAACTTTAACCATCCAAATTTTAAGATATCCATGCATGAGTAATGCTCATAAAGGGTAATAAAACCCTTTTTTGCGAGTTTAATTGACATTAAAAATGCCTTGAACAAGATTTCGGTAAAAAAATCCTCCAAACAAATGTATTTGTGCTCAGTGACCCTATGAGAATGACATAGAGAGAGAGTACGGGTATGCAAGCGCAGTGGCGTATTTAGGCGAGGCGAGCGAACCGCGGTCGCGCACCGCTGCACGACAAATTTTACCACCTCGCCTCTAGGGTTGGCACTTTAATTTAATTTGTTTTTAACTAATAGACTTGACTTTCCGATATAACTATACAATGGAATTGGAAGAAGCACATAAAACCGAGAAACAGCATCGTCTGTGATGAAGAAAGCTTTTTTTAAGTATAAATATAAAATCGCACTTATCTTAGTAATATTATTGTTAATATTTTATTATTAATGTTTAAGTTTGTGTGTTTGTTACTTCTCACCTTCATAAGGGCTGAAATAATAAATGGAGACAATAACTTTCCACATAGACATACATTGGAATTTTGAGAGCAGCTTGCTTTAAAACTATAGTTTCGGTTGTTCACACTTGAACTATTTCATGAATTGTTTTCAAATTAATTTGGACTCGTTATTGTGTATTGTGTATTTAGTGAATAACAAAACCTGGAAATAAATAAACATGTGCGTGGCAGCCCTGACCACAAAGCAGTGCAATTCGTATATCGATTATGCATTGAATTCGACGTGTGTGGTCACTCCATTTATTTTACGCGAAACCGACAAGAGTTTGTGCCGTGTTCGTTTATAAACTGACCGTGGCGTGAGCGTGTACGTGGCGCGTGCATGCCGCATTAGCTATGCGGGCCTTTATAATTAGTGGTTTGTAGTTTTACACCTAACAATATAAAATTGTGGGCAGCTAAATTTCCCAATACATTTATGTAAATACCACATTCAGTATTCGGAATTCCTGGTTTATATTAAGAGTTTAATTATAATCAGCTGGTAGCCGAAAGAGCCAGCGCCTAGGGCAGGAATTTGCGTCTTCGTGAGAAATAGCAGAGTCGGCTGTGCAGTCTCAAGGTGTTCTTGGACTGCACTGATGTTAGAGTGAAGACCCCTGATGTTGCAGAAGTCCACAGAAAATGTGAACGAGGTGGCCGCTGATGAACTCTTTTTCTTATTTTTCCTGGCCATTAATTAAAGGGTTTGAAGAGGTTGAGAGGAGTAACTGTGCCGGCAGCAGAAGGGACAAAGTGCAGTGCTATTCCCCGAGAGTGGTGGACAGGTGATGCGGTTTGTTGGTTCGGCAGTCGGAAGGGCCCCAGGTCCCCGGTAATTATATACTCTACATATATATATATATATATACGTGTCTATATAAACCTCACTGTTTCAAACGATTATATTATCAAGACAATGTTCTCGCTTCGTCAATATACATTTATACAACTTATACATTAACAACTATAAATTACATTTATATTTAACCGAGTTGAAAGTAAGCCATTAGGACAACAACAATACACCTAACAATATTCCCAACCAGACTGAAATCAAAGTAACAACAAAAGTTGATTATAGCGCTACCAATAAACAAAATAATGGGAGAATATATATTTTAGGAGATCAGCAAATCACAGGATTATCTTTGATATTATGGGAATCACGCCGAAACAAATGGAATGATCAATACAAAGTGTCATCTTTCAATTATCCCGATGCAGACAGCTGCAATGCTCTTAATTATAGTAATTCACTGAAAAATGTAATTTCCGGAAACGACAGAGTTATCATAGCGGTGGGTGCTAACGATCCAAATCCCTTTAAAATCCTGTCAGACCTGAGTATAGCACTTTCAAGGTTAAGGAGTTGCCCTGTGTTTGTCCTAGAAGTAACCCATAACCCATACCTAAATCTAAAAATGTTAAATATGAACATCAAACTCTTAATGAAAAACTTTGATAATTGCACATTCATCCCAATTGAAAAAAAAAAATTTGAAAATAAAAGATATGAGCAATCATGGCTAGCCAATAAAATCAATATTGCAATAGATAGCTTAGATTATAAACGAGAATTTTTAGATGTTAAAATGATTCGTAAATTACGTGGTTTTTCTACGAATATTAAACAAATGGTACCAAATCACAAAAAAGGAACTATTCCCTACTTTTTTGAAAAACAATCTCAAAAATTAAAACAAAAAGTAATACACAATAATCTCATATATACAAATACTAACAAAAAAGATTTAGAATATAAAAAAGGAACCATACCTTACTATTTTAAAATATCTAATAATATTACAACTAATTCGGAAAAGCTTTTTCGTGCCTAAAACTATAACTAATTATTTCAAAGTGATGCATCAAAATATATGTGGAGTAATAAATAAAAGTTATAATTTAGAAATAGTACTTAACGACTTCAAAGATAACAATAATAAAATTAACGCTATATGTTTATGTGAGACCTTCATTCCGAAAGGTTTCGAATTTAATCTTAAAATAGAACATTATAAACTTGCTTCTTCGTATTCTAGAAAAGGTAAAAAACGAGGGGGCACGTGCATATTGCTTGAATCTGGCACGAAATGTCAAGATATTCCATTTTGTAGCGAAATATCTAAAGTACATGATTTTGAATGTTGTGGACACAGATTACAGAATAATTCAGATGGAGCGCGCGGAACACGAAAGTGAAGCCAAAAAAGCAAATACAAATTGAAAATCTGATACCTGGTATTCGTTTTCCAGTTTGTATTGGCATTATTTAACCACAGTTTATTAATAAAGAAGTGTTTTTTTGTTACATAAAGTTTGTTAAACAAAGCAAATACACATTCAAAAGCGAATACCAGCTACGTTCTTTTCAATTTGTATTTGCTTTTTTGGCCTCACTCCCGTGTTCCGCGCGCTCCATCTGCCTTATTCTGTAATCTGTGGTTGTGGAACTCGATTGATTGACTTAAATCTTATAATAATATGTATTTATCGAACACCCACATCCGATATTCAGATATTTTTTGATAGTCTCAATTTACTTTTACGTCACTTAACTAAAATGAAAGGGAATAAAAAGGTTGTTTTATGTGGAGACTGGAATATAAATACCTTAAAAGATAATAAATACTCACAGGAGCTTCAAGATCTGCTTATTTCATACAGATTTAAAATGCACATTAACGTTCCTACACGACAAAACTCATGCATTGATCAAATTGCATCTAATATTAATGGAGCCCAAGGGCAAACTTACCCACTTGGTCTATCTGATCATGAAACTGCGCAAGTGATTACATTCCCTATAAAAAATAACAAAAAAGCAATTCCATTCTGGTTTGAATTACAGAATGATTTTCATAAGGAAAATATAAGCAAGTTTTTGAAATGTATCGCATCATTGTCATTTTCCGAAGTTTTTGAGAAAATTGAATGTAATGAAGCTTTCGACTGTTTTCATGACTATTTATGTCTTTTTCATAAATTGTGTTTTCACATCATCAGAGTGAAGATAAAAAACGGCAAATCAGGTTCAATGTGGTTAAGTAATGGAATAAAAAAATGCAGCAAAATTAAAAGATCGCTATACTTTCAATATAAAAACAAGAAAAGTAATCAAAAAATTCAATTATTACATAAATATAGAAATTATTCAAAAATTCTTAAAAAATGTGTATACAGTTCTCATAAAATTTATAATAATAAAATAATTAAAAAATCTAACAATAAATGCAAAACCGTTTGGAATATAATAAAACAAGGTGTTAACCAAAGTTTAAAAAATAATAATATTGAATTAATTAAAAATAATATTGATAACAAATCATTAACTGATCCCCAAGACATTTGTGAACATTTTAATAACTACTTCATTGACATAACTAAATCAAACCCTAATGAACACATTGACTATTCTAATAATAATATCAAAACTAATAATAATACAATTTTTCTATTGCCGACAGATGAAATCGAAGTATCCAAAATAATAATCTCCCTGAATAATACGAAGTCTGTAGGTTATGATAATATTTCTTCAGAACTTTTAAAAAGGTCCCTACCATATATAGCGGCTCCTCTTACATATATTATTAATTTATCATTGGTACAAGGAAAATATCCAGATCGTTTAAAATGTTCAGTAGTAAAACCATTATATAAAAAAGGAGATAAAACAGATAGTAACAATTATAGACCAATCACACTCATTCCTATTATATCTAAAATATTCGAAAAAGTAATGTACTTAAGACTAAATAAATTTGTTGATAAATTTAACTTAATCAATCCTGAACAATTCGGGTTTAGGAAAAATAGTTCCACTACCCTGGCATGCTTTTCATTACTTAAAAAGATAACTGAAAATATTAATAATAAAATACCTACTGCTGTTCTCTTTATGGACATGAGCAAGGCTTTCGATTTCGTTTCACATAAAATATTGCTAAAAAAATTGGAACACTATGGTATACGTGGTAATGCGCTAGAATGGCTTAAATCATATCTGGAAAACAGACATCAATGTACAGAGGTTAGCAACATTCAAGAACAAACTAAAATGAAAACAATTTCTCGATCAAAATATAGAGTAAACAGCACAGGAGTTCCCCAAGGAACGATTTTAGGACCGTTTTTATTTTTAATGTATATTAACGATATCACTCACATCACTAATCACCGTTGCATTCTGTTTGCAGATGACACAACTGTAGTAATAGAAAATAAGTCGCCAAATATGATAGAAAATGACATCAATAATACTTTACAAAATTTAATAAACTGGTTGCATTCTAATAATTTAAAACCAAATCTCTCTAAAACTAATATAATGCAATTTGGTACTTATAAATCGAAACCCCTAATACTTAATGTTTTTTACAAAAATGACAAAGTTGAAGAAGTTAATGATACAAAAATTTTAGGGTTCACTTTGGACAAATACTGCAATTGGAAACTACACATAGAAAGCGTCTGTGAGAGAGTCTATAAATTTGTATATGCGTTGAGGCACATAAGACAAACCGTATCGCTTGATGCAGCTATTTCTGCATATCACGGATACGTTGGATCGGTTCTGCGATATGGCTTAATGCTATGGGGTAACTCTGTTGATTCCAATAAGGCTTTTATAGCCCAAAAATCATGCATAAGAGCTTTATGTGATGTTAAATATAGAGATTCTTGTAAGCCATTGTTTAGGAGATTAAAAATACTGCCTCTCCCCTGCTTGTATATTAAGGAAATTATTATTTTTATAAAAATGTATCCAAATATTTTTGAAAAATATGCAAAAACTGAAGAATCACGACATAAATATCGATTAAGGTTTCCAAATTGTAGATTACAACTTTTTAAAAATAATGCGTATTGTATGGCAATCACAATTTATAATAAAGTTCCCGACCGCTTTAAAGAACTTCCCATCAATAAATTTAAACACGTAATAGACAAATGGCTAATGGACAATTTATTTTATTCTGTCAATGATTTTTTACAAACATGACATTTTATAATTGTAAATTTTTTATAATATTAACGTGTATTTAATAAATTGTAATTGTATTATATAATTAATTCAATTTAAATTCAATTTTCAATATTTGTAATATCACTAATTTTAACTTTATTATTATTATTAACATTTGTACGCCGTTTTGAGCGGTATATTGTGCTGATTCTATTTTATTCCATGTAACACCTCTTAATATAACACGCATAATTGTGACAAATAAATACATTTCTATTTCTATTTCTACATTCACTACAAAACAACACTACTTAAACCATTGGGAACATCTGAAGCACAAAACAACAATAATATAGTACGCGATATTAAACCTTGACTGTTTGAACAATTTCACCGACATTGTATGCATTTGTCAGACTAAAAACGTGCAGAACTTTTACCCTGTAACTCGTAGCTAGTGTACCTACATACAATGTAATGGAGTATTAAAGTGGACAAAACCCCTTTGTTTGTGTCGAGTCGGTACGCGTTGCCGGCTAGAGTGTGGCCAACAGACCCATATGTCAATGTGAACAAATAGTTTGGGATACTTTGGGAAAGTGCGAAACATATTGAACGAGTGGGCAGTCTATTTATTTTCTTATACCTACGACCGTTTTTATCAGTCTTTTTATAAAGAGTAGAATTGTGTTTTTTTATCCAAGAACTAACCATGATGAACATCGCTTAACTTATCCAAAGATATAATAATATAAAATTAAATGGGAGTATTTTTATTTACAACAAATATGTACAAAATACAATCTACATATAGAAAATTTCCGCAAGCCTGCGTCCGATCAACGGCAAGGTTCCCAGAAGGCTGGCAGCGTTTCCTCTTTGGATAGCCAAGCCGACGCGTTGGCGGAAAAAACTCCCCGCCCGCTGGTCTCCGGAGGTCTCGATCAATTTTGATGACAAGGTGCGAGCAAAACGGCGAGCTTCGGACCCCCACGGTCCCAAGGTCTCGACCGCAAAAGGCATACAAATATAATTGGGTCTTATCCAAATTATTTATTTCGTCACCAACTCAAGATCAGCAAAAGTAATTTTCTCGCTTACCATCAGTCGTGCCGTATGCTTGTTCGATCAAAAATACTTTAACAACTAACAAAAGGAAGAGTAGGTACTTCCTACTTGCCTCGTAGAAAGAAACATAATAATGCAAATGAAATGAAAGAAAAATATTTTTCCGTAAGGATTTTTATGAAAATTCCAGTTGGAGCAGTAAGCGCAGACGTCTTTATGTCGCAAGGTTCAATATAAGTGCTGAGACACACGTGTGAAGCTTCTCTGAGCGAGCTTTCAAATAAATTCTAAGAAGAATTCTCGGATTGTGCGCGCCTTATACCGTACCCTAGGACGGTGAGACGACGACGTTCAATTATATTTTTTATTTGTCGAAATTACATCGGGTAAAGTTAAAGGAATCTAAGAATGTTTTTACTACAAAGTAAATTGTGAGTTTGCATAAAAAGTATTGGGAAATAGATTTTTTTGTCAACACCATCGTGTAAATTCCGATCACACTTGCCAGTTTAAACTGTGCATACATTTGTCAATCAGTCAGTTGTTCTATCTTAATAAAAAAAGTATTGATAAAATGTTGTACAAACGTCAAACATTCTCATTAGATACGTTTTCCATTGATGAGCTCTTCAAAAACAATACCATAGCGAAACACATCCTATTTCACTTGAATGCTAGGAATTATTCAATTCGCGTAGTGCCACTCGACGTATTGATATCAGCTCAAACAAAGGTAAGCGGCACGGTGCGCACGTATATGCTGACGCGTTTAATCCCGGCTAAATGCATCGCAAACATGGCTGGCACACACAACGCCATGTAAATACGGGCTCTCACTCACCTACCTACGGGAAACTTTATTTATATCCTTCAAATCCCGTCTCAAAACCTTCCAAAGTATATCCCGTGGGATGTTTACGACTCCACGTTATCGATAGCGTGTAGCACTGGGGACACGTACAGCTTATTCCTGGAACAGCCTTTGCAGTCATCCTGTTTACCGGGGTAAAGGAGTCCCACAACATTGTCAAATGAATGCGTTACTAAACTTTTACCGGCTTATATTAATTGATTTTTGGGTGAACGAGTAACAAACATTTACAGATCCATACAAACTTTCACATTTATAATTTGAAAAATAGCCGCCTTAAAAAAGTTTTAGTTAAAAATCTCTTATTTAATACAAGCTTTTTTTGGTGACTTTACTTTTTGTTGAATGAACTTGTACCTATTGTCTTCCAATATACTAATTTGTTTATACAAATATCAAGTAAATCCGACCACTGGGTGTGGGGGGTAAAATTCGACTTGCAAGATTCCACCCTGACAAACATACATTGCAAGTTAAATAAAAGCTAGTAATAAAAACCACTTTAAAAGCTTTTAAAAGTAAAAATGTTAAGCCAGATTATTATTTGTTTAATAGTAGAATAAGTATTTGGATTCTTAAAAGATCATTTTTTTTCTACAATAGCAGAATATGCCAAAGCTACTTAAATATCGAGATATTAAACGTGTTAAACTTTTACAAAAGTTTTCCTCGCGTTTTAACACACTTTCCTTGAATAAAAACCTTTATCTTAAGGTTATCAGCATGGCAATTTTCATTGCACTTAGTCGTGGAAACAGCTATCCCATTTATAATGCTAGTATCTATTATAAAGCAATTTACTTGCGACATGTCACGTCAGTAAATATTTGTCTATTCCAACCTAATTGTTTCCTCAAAGCTTGTCTCTATTCAGACGAGTATTCGTAACGTGACGTATCGAGTGACGTGACGTCGGAGTACACCCCTCGGTTCATTATCAATTAAGATAGGGCTCGTTTCATTAGGACACGTCTTTGACTCGCACTATAATTCTGGATTAATTACGTTTCATTTAAAACGGTGTCAACCTCAAATTAGGTTTAAATATAAGTCCCTTAATTAAAGGCTTTAGTTTAATTACATTGCACTAGGATCATTTGTAAATAGTTAAATGTTAATTTATATGCTTTGATCTTATCATTCATATTAATTATGTAGGGCTTGTTATAAAACGGTTACGCGCATTTAGTTGCAGCTTAATGAAACTATACACGAAACCAATTATCAGGAAACACTGTGTAAACCGTATGGATATCTTGATTAATAAGAAAGAAATAAATAACATTACTTTCTTTGTTTCACAACGAACTAACAGACAGACAGAGGGATGAGTATAGCTGCTAAGGCAAAGTTTTATAATATGTAAGGATGATAACATATTCTCAAAGACTACTAGGCATAGTTGTAGGTATAGGTGCACATTTTCAAAAATTATATTCCAAGCGTTGTGAGCCGCAAGATTGACGTCAAATTGGTGTACGGTTAGTACTCGTGCATAAAACTGAAATATAATGTTTAATCACATTATCTACAGGCACGGAGCCCCTGCGAAGAGTCGCGGATTGGATACTATTATAGCTTTGAAAACATACGGGATAATACGCACACTCCACCCGTCCGAAGTTTATGTAATTTATCACCCTGCAGTTTCTTCCGCGTTCTCTAGTATCTAATATTATATATGTAATACCAGGTTATAGTCTACCTGTGTACAAAATGTTATCCCGATTGTTTGTGCCGTTGAAGCATCAAGAGGTAACAAACAAATAAACAGACTCACTTCACATTTATTACTAGGATAGTAGGAAATAAGTTTACGTCCTACAGTATTTTTTATGTCAGAAGATTGACAAGCAGGCAGGTTGCTCACCTTATGTTAAGTGGGTAGATTCAGTCGTCTATGGAAATTAGGAAGAAAACAGGATTTTCCAATATGTTGCAGATGTATACAATGTCTAGAAGGCCGCCTTGATCGAGATTAAACTGTTACCGCGGTTCTGTGGGTAATTCTACATCGTATGTTTCCATGTTAATAGAGACATGAAAGGTACTTTTAGAGGCAAATTCGTTTTTTCACCGAGTGAACCACCACAGTGGGCAATGTCAAACTTAATGAGTAAATGACTTGTCTAGACGAGGTCGAGGGGATTATTCAACTAAAAAAACAACACTGCATAGTCAGGGTACTCTTTGATACACAGTAAACCTGAGGTATCAATTTATTTTGTAATGGTACGTCCATGCTTGGCGAACCGAGCACGAGCACAGCCATGAACGAGCACACTGCGAGCACGATTCGCGTAGCGTGGACGGGCTTGCGAGCCTCGAACGAGCATTCGTAGCGTGCTCGACTGCGCTCCGCCCGATTGACAGTTTTTTCACGAACACAGGGACAGGGATTCGCATCGCGCTCGTTGAAGGCTCGTTAAGTACGTCCACGCTTGAAATCGCGAGCACCGAACGAATCCTGTTATGTTGGCATCATAAGATTGCTTTTTTGTTTTTGCAGTCTAAATACTGATGATAAGAAAATCATTAAAATATGTTGTTGTTGTTATATGACATTAAGGCTGGAAGCCTCGTAAACGCTAATAGACATAGCACAACATTATTACGTATTATCTTCAGTTCTGATTAAGGGGGCCCTTCATTGCCAACGCAACTCCAGCGTAGCCTAAAAGCTTGTACTTTCATCCAACGTAATGTTTGACTGCGAAAAAAGAGAGACACCATCAGAGCCATCGGTTATCAGTTGGTAAATTCCGCTGATCACTCGCGGCTGCTTCGCTAGGTCATCATTCATGATTTCGCATATCATAAAACTTGTTCCAGGCCCATACTTCCTGTGATCTAATCTTACAAGTTTGTGAAAAAAAAGTTAGTTATTTAGAATCTCCAATAAATTTGCAAGCATTGTTTAGAGCTGTTTTCTTTACTTTTACAATTTATAGGTACATTAGATATGGCCAAAGTTCAGGTAAAATTTGTCCAAAACCGCTGTTTTTCGGAGGCTTTTACTGAATTTGTTTCACACTTTTTTTTATTTTCGCCTAGATATAGTTCACAAGATACCAATTTGTTTAAAACATCTAACGAAAAGTGTTTGAAAACTCCATCATAAGTACAGAGCTTTTGTATGAAAAGTATGGTGAGCCGAGTGCTCTTAAAAAATATCAACATTACGAATTTTTCGCAGCGCCTAGACTCCACTTTTGAATTGCAGCAGTTGGGTAAAATATGATTAACAAGCTGCCGCACGGGTTTGCCTGCAGTCCCGAATGGTCTAGGAAATTATGTGCCAAGACCCAAGTTTCATCAAAGTCCGAACAGTCGTTATAGAGCTAAGTAGCAACAAACACATACACACACATACTTTTGCATGTATAATATTAGTAGCATTTACAGTTACATTTTATAAAGCATTGCAATTACGTTGCTGGTTGGAAACATTATCGCGGCGTAGTTGTGCGATTATCGCTAAGTGCCTTATTTACACAGATTGCGCCCATAAATACGGCTAATGTCTCCCTTTCAGTATACCATTTAATATTTATCATTTAGATCGTTATTCATTAATATTAAGCACTGAGATGCCTTTAAGCTCTTTGGGAAAGGGAAGTAAATTGTAAAAAAGACATGACAATGTTTATGTATGCCTTCACTCTTTCCTTAAAAATAATATTAAAAGCTGGTAATTCTAATTATTATATTATTAATTATTAATGATATATTATTATTAATGATAATGGCAACAAAATAATGGCGTGATAACAATCTACACGTGCGTTCACGAACATTTTGCACTGCAATGTTGCGCTAACCCTAACTGTACCGAGAAAAATTTTTATGGTTCCTCCATGCTACGTGAAGAGAGGACGAGCCGAGCCTCGAACGAACAGGATTCGTTTGTTGCTCGCGATTTCAAGCGTGGACGTACTTAACGAGCCTTCAACGAGCGCGATGCGAATCCCTCTGTTCGTGAAAAAACCTGTGTGTGTATACCTGTAATTGATGTATGTACTAGATTTTGTAACTTTATTTATGTTCCGTTTAAAATGTTGTGTATGTACGTTGTTGGTGTACCTTATAAATAAATAAATAAAACTGAAAATCGGGCGGAGCGCAGTCGAGCACGCTACGAATGCTCGTTCGTGGCTCGCAAGCCCATCCACGCTACGCGAATCGTGCTCGCAGTGTGCTCGTTCGTGGCTCGGCTCGTGCTTGGTTCGCCAAGCATGGACGCACCTTTATATTGCACCTTTAGGACGCTGCAGGATCGTTGCGCTGGCAGAGGTCTGAAATAAATCACGTTATTTTAACATTAAACAAATTGTTCGTGCATCGAGCAAACCTGCTCCTTTTATGAGAATGATTTGATAAATAAATACAAATATTCCGAGGCATTTTTAAGCATTATAAACAGAATAATGTTCGTCGCATCTCGGACATAAGTATTCTGTTTTCTCATATCAGCTGGAAACACGAAAAAGTCGAAACTAGCAGCATGCAAAATGCGGGAAGCATTCGTTTCTGGTGGGCCGCTCGCACACGGAGCAAACTGTGTGATGCTGCTCGGTAGTGGTCGGACAAAGAATTGCTGAGGCTAAAGTCGCGCCATTTTACATAAATTTTTGGTAACGTTTTGGCTGTGAAGTTGATTATTATTTTCATAAAATCAAATAAAAACTCTTTCTTTAATTTTTTCTTCGCAAGTGTGTTGAAAAATTCGTATGAAACACGTGTGCATTGATCATTACACTCGGCTCCCTTAGCATAACACAGACTCGTGTGTCATGCTAATGACCAACTTAGCACACTTTTGTATCATAATGTATAGTCGAGGACAGAAAATGTTTATCAAATTTCAAAGTCGATTCCAGTGATTCCATCTCATACAGCGCGCAATAAGGTTTATATTATCATAACAATCCACGTCATTTTATTTCCGATCAACCTTATACAACATAAATGTGCAAGCGATTATAGACCGTAAGGTGGTAAACATTTTTAGTCCGCGACTGTACTATTATAATGCATATTCTAAAATCATTATTTAATATTCTCTCGCAATACAGGCTTGCTGAGTGCGGGGATCGATGTAAAACACATTATGAAACAGAATATAGTAATAAATACATTTGATTTGATATATTTATGTTATTTAAATAAAAAGCACTAAGATAACACAATAGAACGAGAAACTTTTTGTCGATTTTTCGATCGTACAATACTTAAGCAGCTTTACCCTTTTTTAGGGTTCCGTAGCCAAATGGCAAAAAACGGAACCCTTATAGATTCGTCATGTCTGTCTGTCTGTCTGTCTGTCTGTCTGTCCGTCCGTATGTCACAGCCATTTATTTCCGAAACTATAAGATCTATAATGTTGAAACTTGGTAAGTAGATGTATTCTGTGAACCGCATTAAGATTTTCACACAAAAATAGAAAAAAAACAAAAAAAATTGGGCGTTCCCCATACTTAGAACTGAAACTCAAAATTTTTTTTTTCATCAAACCCATAAGTGTCTAAGTCTATGGATTGGTCTTCAAAAATGATATTGAGGTTTCTAATATAATTTTTTTCTAAACTGAATAGTTTGCGCGAGAGACACTTCCAAAGTGGTAAAATGTGTGTCCCCCCCTGTAACTTCTAAAATAAAAGAATGATAAATCTATAAAAAATATATGATGTACATTACGGTGCAAACTTCCACCGAAAATTGGTTTGAACGAGATCTAGTAAGTAGTTTTTTTTAATACGTCATAAATTGAAATTAATATCAAATACTCAGGTCTATACTACCATTTACTTATATACCTACAGGTTTTTTAATAATAATAATAATAATAATTTATTTTGCAGGAAATGTGGTATAACAATACGGTCTTAATATATCTAATACATGGTTCTCACTTTTCACCAGAAACTGGCATGCAAAATTTAATTCAAATACAATTAACACGGTATGCCCGCACTTATAAATTCAAAAATTATTTAAAGTGACAAATTATAATAAAAAATAAAAACGTTTGTACGGAACCCTCGGTGCGCGAGTCTGACTCGCACTTGGCCGGTTTTTGTTTTTAAGTAGTGTTGCCTGAACACGACGTCATTACGCGGGGCGGCGATGGTGTAAAGTTGAAGACAAACTGGCGACACCTTCAGTCACGACGACTCTTGTTTTACCGTGGTCAAAGGTACTGAAGAGTTGCAAAAAAGGGCTTTGGCGTTAACGACTGAATATTTTACTCATTATAAAGATTTCTTTGTGTATTGTTAGGTATGTGTGTGTGGGGATGGATTCTGGACGAAACTTTTGAAATAAAAATTTTGTGAAATCCTTACAGCGTCTTTCTTTGACTATCCGACTACGGTATATCGAACTGAAAGACAAACATACATTAAACTTCACTTTTCTCCTTATTAGTTTGAATTTAAAAAGATCAAGGAATGCAATTTTCTATATTCGTCGTAGTATTAGTCCGACAAATTTTATAAGTGCGATCCGTTTCTGTGTATGTTTGTAAACACGCTTGAAATAATTTAGATCAAACTTGGCATATAAAAAAAGATTAAGTATGATTACTTGCGATGGCGAGCACTATAAAATAGCCACTAACTTATCTAAAATATTTCCAAAACCACACAAGTTCAAGTTCTTGAAGTGAAAAGCAACATTCAAATGTATTAACTGTATAATATATCAAATGAAACAAAAATATCAATTAAAGAACGATTAAGAAGAAAGACTTATTTCTATAAAAAAAAACGAATCGTTTTGCTTACTAATATCTAATAGTAGGTTTGATTGCCAAACTGGGCATATAGATAATTTCGTAAGCTAATTTTACCTCTGATAGCTACTTCCATACAGGAGGGTCTGCTATGAGGTTTGTGCTTCATTATTTGTAAAGATATAAGAGTCTTAATTTTAACCGATAACGGTCCGTAAATTATAGGAATCGGCCAATAGGCACTTCGCAAGTGACTTTTTTATATTGCTCGTCAGTGTATTATAATACTTTGGATAATATATTTTCAAGAATTACCTACAAGTATGAACGTTATGGCGTTTGTACTATTATTTATTCTGTGGTTATGGTGTGTCCACGCTACGCGAACCGATCACAAGCCGAGCCTCTATTCGTTCGTTGCTCGCGATGTCAAGTGTAGACGTACAACGAGTTTACATCACGAGCATGATGCGAATCTCTGCGTTCATCAAAAAACTGACAATCGGCGGAGCGCAGTCAAGCGCGAGCCGAACACCACTCGTTCGAGGCTCGCAAGTCCGTCCACGTGTGCTCGGCTCGTGCTCATTTCGAGTAGCGTGGACGCACTATAACATTTTATTAATAAAAGAAAAAATGATTTATGATGTTCTCAGGAGGAGCGAGGACCAGACGCCACGGAAAGAAGCGCGAATGATCATCGCCTGTAATATCCGTGTCATCAATCTCAACTCTTACTCAACGGCACTGTGCTGAAGCTATTTAATATCCTTGATTTAGTTTTGATAACTATCTAGATCATCCTGGATTTGAACTTATTAAAGTCTATAGCTCAATGGTTGTGTCAAAGATTGAAATGCTCGAATTCCAGAAAGAGCATCTTGTAAATGAAAAAAGCATGAAAAAACCATTGCATGATAGTAAGGTACAGTATGAGGCATGAGTGGTGAGCACAGATAGGCAGTATAGTGGGGGCAAGCTCGCGTATGTACTCTTTTGGTCAAATCACAGTAGCCAAATGACACACGAGAATCCAATAGACGACGAGCATCGACTGACCAACCAGACCAAGCAGCTCGGCGCTCCCCCCTTCTTCATTCCGCCAAACAGACCGAAAAATTAACTACTGCGCAGGTGTCAATTTGTGCTCACGACTCGTGCCTCTTACTATACTTTGTTGTAAAATCTGTCATTAAGCATTAAGCACCTATCGAGACGTGTTCCAACAGCTGTATTTGAGAGCCAGTACTTTGTGTGCAAATATAAGCAAATGATTTCTGTTAAGAAAAAATGCTGAACCAGAAACCTATGAAACATTATTATTAACAGACCCATGAAAAAATAACACTGGTTATGTTTCCAAGAAAAAACAAAAGGTACAAAGAAACTCCAATTGTCAGATTCTGTTGTGACAGCTAACAACGTCATTTCTACATCAATTGTTTTCGATAAAGAATTGAACCCATCTCGGTTCCCACAAATAATAGAGTACTAGTACCGCTTAATAATCGTACGTCTGTGTTAAAATAACCTTTGGAGACCGGTGTTTTTAAGGTCGTGTAATGTCTGAGTCTCGGCACGTGTACATAAGTTATCTCTTAAAATTAATTATTATTATTTTCAATATAGAACAAAGCTTAGACTAATATAAAGTTCCTTTAAATTGATAAACTTCCACGTAGGCTCTGGTTACAGGAATGGTTAATCTACCTTCAGAACAAAGCGTAAGAGAAATCTAAGTACCTACATTTTGCACAACGATTAGTTTTTTTATTCATTTATAACACACAGTAAACAACTAGGTGTACATACACTATTAAAAGCTTTCATACAGCGAGCGAAAACCTTTTCTAGGTTTATCTGTCAAATACGACGAATACTAAAATATCATGTTAAATGTATTCAACGGGGCTACCTCGTAAGATTTTCATTATTGTAATAGATTTCATTGAATTTAGCACCCATTCCCAGACTGCTGTTATATGGTTGGGATATGTTAATCATTGACTTGTCGGGTGCCAACATATTATGGAATTCCAGTCATTGGGTGCCAAATTCAACTAAGTTCATTACCTCAAGCGAGCCAACGGCTCAAATGGCTGATTAAATGTTAATGAACACAAGACTTAGACGTCTAAAAAGATTGAAATTAATATTCTTGCATGAAATTACAGCTAGTTTCGAAAAGCCCGATTAAACTTAACTTTTAACAAGAGATCAACATTCATTAGTCATTTATTAACTATCCGTTAATGTCTTAAATACGTTTAAAGATCATTGTGCAATATGACCTGAGAGTTTCATCTCACTAATATTATAAATCCGAAAGTTTGGATGTTTGTGAGTTGTTTGTACCTCAATCAGGCTTCAATGTCTGAACGGATTTAGATGAAATTTGGCACACAGATAGAATATGTTCTGGATTAACAAATAGGGTACTTTTTATCTCGGGGAAGCAATATATCCCTCGGGTACGCGGGTGAAACCGCAGGGTGCAACTAGTAAATTATAAATATCACGCGTCATCTTATTACTTGTACCACGAACAAATAAAAAGTACTCGCATTTGCACACGTAGGTATTTGGCGTGGACGAAGTAAACTATTCATCAGGTCTCTCGGGATCGAACCCGTACTATCACTAGATAGTGCATGCTTAGCATATGCACAATGAGGGTACGCAATAGGGGTTCATGGGAAATTTATTGTACACATTTTTTAGTTGGGGTTAGTATGTATAAGCTGGTGACCATAATCATCGATGTGGCCGAATATGGAAAGGCAAGGCCTAAAAGCCTAGAAGGAAATGGCTCTCAAGCAACTGCTGAAGTACACATATAGGTGCTTGGTGACTGATTTTCCAATTGAGGGTGGCAGCCAGTCAGGCGGGTACTACGAATTCACCAGATTTTTCTCGGAACTCTATATTATGTCAACACGTAACCTGGTTACTGCTTATAAAATATGAAAATCTAATGGTGCGTCCGTGCTACGCGAAGCGAGCATGAGCCGAGCCTCGAACGAACAGGATTCGTTCGTTGCTCGCGATTTCAAGCGTGGACGTACTTAACGAGCCTTCAACGAGCGCGATGCGAAACCCTGTGTTTGTGAAAACAATTGACAATCGGGCGGAGCGCAGTCGAGCACGCTACGAATGCTTGTTCGATGCTCGCAAGCCCGTCCACGCTACGCGAATCGTGCTCGCAGTATGCTAGCTCGTGCTCGGTTCGCCAAGCATGGACGCACCATAAACATGCTGCAGTGTATCAGCCAAGTTCTCAGAGTGAAAGGCGATACACGGGCCGTGGGTTATATTGGGAAAAATAGCCAATATAATCAGATTGATTCTTATTAGTTCTAAGCCGAATTCCGAACTGTTGGTAACTTCAGTAGCTTTGACCTCCAGAAGTGAGTAACACATAAAAAACCATTCTATATGTATAACCCGCGCACTTCACTATCAATGCTGAAGCACTTTATACCATCAAAGTTCCCTCTATTCATCCAATATTGTTATTACAAAATTCATAGCTAATAGAATTTTTAATCAGTAGGGCAGGTCCCGCAGTCGGAACAAAGGGCAGTGGCGCAAGCTACCTCGCCCGCTGTGATTTCATAAGTGCGGTATTATATTTCAGTAGAAGAGCGTTGGAATTTATGGAATACCTTATTCGGGAGACTCGGAGGAAAAATTGTACATACCTACCGAGTGTTCGTCTTGCTTGACTTTGGTTTACTTGAATTATACTGGCAAATTAACCTTACTGATTGGTGTACTGAGGATTTATATTAGTTATTCTGGTAAGGATTTTGCAAGTTCTTTTTAATGATTGAAAGGTGTGTGACCAGTATATCACCAGACAATTCAGATGGATTCAGACCTGTTCGTTACTTGGTGCTATTATGGTGTTAATTAAAATACTTGTTATGAAGAAGAACTTCTGAACTTCTTTCTTCAAAATAAAGCTCGGGGTTCCATTCAGCTTTTTTCTCTAAGTCCTGTAGTACAGAATTTGCCCATACTGGCTAGAAAAAAAATTACCTATATAAAATACACTATTATGCCTTTTTGAGAAAATTTATTGACCCGAGCTAATATACGAAAGCATTTGAGCGAGTCTATCTTGGATATGTAGGCGTCGGTAGACTGAAATGTCTGAAATTTATACATATTAAAAGAATGAAGTATTCGACATATGATTCGTTTTTTCGTCATAAAGTGAAGATGAAACGTGCCTGATGTTACCTTAGTTACTGTCTCACTTATTTACTGTATATTATCTCTGAATTAAGGTACCTACTAGAGTTTATTTACCCCTTCATGTTTCAGTCGATAAAATGCTTTCGGGAAACAGATATAAGGTACTCTTTGAAGACATGAAATATTTTATTCTCAGTGTAAGTGTATTATGATGGCGGTCGTCTATTAACGTTAATATTTCGGCCGCATAGATGTGAGCTGTCTACCGTAGTAAACATAAACATCAGTAGATAAATATTACAAAGAAATCAGAACATATACGATACATATTTTGCAGTATTTATGTATAAAATACGTCACTCAATTTTGTAACAAAACACTATTATTTTAGTAATCAAATTCATCATTTAGAAACAGCTAGAGGCGTGCAAATACGACGGTTTGTCCGACTCTATTTGCTCCCAGAGAAGGCGGCTGGCCCCTCGCCCCTCCTGCCCCCTGCTGCCCCCTACTGGCAAAATATTTGCACACTTTTATCAGGGACAAACATAAATAAAGCCGGTTGTTTTTGCGCCCCTGAACGAAAATGATGACACGGAAGTAGCTGTACTATACCTATACGTAGGTGCACCATGTTTAAAAGACAAGTTGGGACAACATTATTTATTTATTTATTTACTAGTTGCGCCCTGCGGTTTCCCCGCGATTACCCTACCTACCGTTAAGATTTCTTACATTTTCTAATTTTCTACGCAACTCTTAAAAAAATCTTCTCCAGAATATTAGAAACCTTTTAAAAAGAGTTGGATCAAATTATATACAAGTTATAAGACCAAGGGAAATAGGGAATCATCCTTACTAATATTATAAATGGGAAAGTGAGTTTGTTTGTTTGTTACGCCTTCACGCCTCAACTACTCAACGGATCATCATGAAATTTGGCATGCAGATAGCGTATGGTATGGAGAAGGACATAGGCTACTTTTTATCCCGGGAACGCGGGTAAAACCGCGGGGGACAGCTAGTTTTTATATATATAGAGATTATTAGTAACTAAATGGATATATGGGAAGGAGCTGAAGGTAAGTTAGAAGTGAATGCTGAAATTAAGGACGGAAGAGTCGAATGGAAGAAATGAACATACTGTGCCGACGCTAAATAATAGGCACAGGACAGGTTAATTATGGAAATAATGCTATTTTTCATAGAAAAAATATCAAATTTTCCCTAATAAATGCTTATACAAAAATATTTCCTCATTACAGGAATGTCCTATAATGTGTAATATAGATGGTTCCCGTAGCTATAACTCACATGGCCAATGGCACCAATTAGGAGGAGCATATGGTGGGCGGTTGTTGTGATTTAAGCTGTTGTTTTACGTGCTTATACGCCGAATAAGGGTTTACGGAGCTTGCGCTATTACTTATCACCTTACAAATTGTGCGTCCGTGTTTTTTTTTAGAACGATACAACGTTGTTCATCGAACAAACTTAATATACAGAGATTAAACATTTTGTAACAAAGATACACAAAATAATGATCGCATCTAACGATCGTCACTAGAACATTGATCTATCGATTTTATTTTACCTACCAAACTCTTCATCGAAATCTGTTAATTAATTGCCTTTTATAGTGAGTATTCAGGGAAGCTTTTGCTTCCAGCTGTATTTTTTTAAAGAGTGCGAGGTTTTTCCAGTTTCTACATGGCCTATTTTAATTGGTATTAAATTAAATATTAATGCCAAACATTTCATATAGAATGCCAAACATTTATTGTACTCAAAAACCTTGAGAGTAAACTGACACAATTATTTTCTCCTCAACATACTCTGTAAGAAAATCCCAAGTCAATGTTACCAAGGCGTGACTAACATCTTTAATAAGGCTCCAGCATAGTTTAATAAAAGCTTATGGTGGCCGTTCAACCTTAAAGCGTTTCGTTTTCCTGCAATATAGAGGATTAGAGGATATCTACCTGGGAAGTTTCCTACTTTCACGACAAACATGGCTGTTCAAAGTTGCACGGAGTTGCTTGGAAACGTCTTGTTGTTAGTCAGCTCAAGGTCGGAAGTAAGGCAATATCATTATATTAGATATTGTTGTCGTACGATTATAATAATATGCTTTGCCACCGCGGTTTTACTACTGGTGGGAGTTTAATTTATAAAAACCAGCCAAGTGCGAGTCGGATTCCCAAACGAAGGGTGCTGTAAAGACTTTTGTTGTATGGGGGCCCTCTTTAATTTTTTTAAATAATTATTTACATATTTTGTGAACATTTCAACTGTCTACCTATTACGGTTCTTGAGATACAGCCCACTGACAGACAGACGGGCGGAAGGACAGCGGAGATTTAGTAATAGGGTCCCGTTGGCACCCTTGGGGTACAGAACCCTAAAACCTATTTGTGTGTAATGAACAAATAAGATAATTCTAAGTCTGGGTGTAAATATCTATAAAAGTATAATAGTAATCTGGTATCTATAGAAAAAGTTCTGCTTCGGCTGAGTGCGAAGAATGTTCCAGGGTAAAAAAATCTATGACAAAATCTTATAGTCCTTAAAAAGTTACCTTATCAGCTTATTCTTATGCTCTCGTAATAAAAGAAGTTAAAGACAATTTAACTTCTAAACCATTTAGGGGATAACACATTTTACGTTACCCACTCAAAAGGAATTTCGTGGTACATTTCCGCTCGCGGGTGAAGTGACGTCGAGGCGATTAAGTTATGCCATCAATGTATAGGATAATGAAATTTGTGTATCGCTCCATCGAACGATCGAGCGCTGTGGTCCGATCATACAAGATAAACGTTTGTTGCTCGTATTTGTGTTGTGATTGGGAAGGATTTTCATCTTTTAGATTCTATTTAGCATTATATATGAACATGTCTGTATGTCCTGAGTCTGGGTGTAATTATGTATATTAAGTATGTATTTACAAACAAAAGGTATGTATATGTATTATATCAGTTATCTGGTTTCCATAGTACAAGCTCTGCTTAGTTTGGGATCAGATGACCGTGTGTGAGGAATGTCCCAGGATATTTATTTATTTATTTATTTATTTATATACATAACATTTTAAACTACTACTAGCTGCCCGACGCGACTTCGTTCGCGTGGTGCTCCTCTACCCTATGGTGCTACCCTACCCTACCCCACCCTACTCTACCTACCCTACCGTACCCTACCGTACCCTACCGTACCCTACCGTACCCTACCGTACCCTACCGTACCCTACAATACCCTACCCTACCCTACCCTACCCTGACAGCAAAATCCCCATTAACAAAATGATCCCCAATTTATTGAATTCATTTTTTACAAAAAATGTGATAAATGAAGAACCGCTCGACCGATTTTGTGCAAACTTCACATAAACCATCTACTAAATAGTCCGAACAAAGCCTAAACATTTGGTTTGGATAGGTGAGCCCATTCTTGAGTTATAAAATTACAACGAAAAGTGGAATTGATTTTTATATATATAGATTTCATATAGAAAATGATCTCAATTGAAGCGATTCTTTCATGAATAATCGGCTATCTCGGTTGTGTACATAATCGCATTGCAGGGCCGCATCGGGCGCGGATATATCCGAGCCGGCGGATACAATCGGACACTTGATTACACACGATCACACGCCTCGCATTCCCCACGTGGTTTGCATTCTGTGCATAATGGCCGATGGGCGTCTGACCTTAAATGAGGGAGTTAATGCAGCTCTATGTTCGGTCGAGCGAGATATCTGGATTAGTCGAGTGTAGGTGCTTTAGAAAGCTTCCTTATAATGATTTTAGATACAAAGGGCACTGGGCTGATATCTGATAAAGATTTAAGAGAGGTAGAGCATAGCGTTTATTCGCTCAAAGAGCTGCTCGACTGGGGAAGTTCCTCCATCTTACAGAATACCGCAGCCAAATAACTTTATGTTGTGATCCTGCGCGTGAGTAAGGTTGCCAGAGTTCCTCGGGAGAGGGAAGGGTCGGTAACGCGTGAGTGATGCCTACTATGCGTCTTTATTTCTTGTACTTATCTGTGGTCCATATGGCTACGGACACTGCTTACCTTCAGGCGGGCCGTATGCTTGTTTAGCGAGTTCGTGGTATAAAAAAAAATATAGCGACCCGCCCGGCTTCGCACGGGTGGCAGAGTAATTTTATCTTCAACAATCATCGACATATTTCGCCCTTTTAAAAACGTGGAGCGGAAGCTAGTGCAGTTACTCTCCAAATTGGCATTATAATGTCTTCATCTTCTTCTTAACGCATTCGAAATTTGCACCTGAGACGTGGCAAACAACGTATCATATAAATGTGTGAGATACATGCGTAAGTAATAAGACTCTCATGCTCATTCGTAATGATAGCTGCCAGTTACAGTAACCAAACAGTGCGTGAGTGACTTTAACGACACATAAAAATAAAGAGCACTGCCCTAATGTGGCCCTATAATGCTGTATAATAGTTGCGACCCGCGCCGTGAGCGGCAGCCGTGACTTTTATACGACTGAATCACATGGATTGTTTTAGGAGCTATTGTAAGTTGTTATCGCACAACTATGATAAGGTTGAGGGACATTACACAACGTTGTTTTCATTTGAAATTATATTTTTTGAAGACACATAAGTCTAAAGAAAAGTAATGCGAAGATATGAAAACTAAAAGGATAGGCTTCAATATACCTAAATAACCGCAAATGTATTAAAAAATTATAGTGAAGTGGTAAAAACGTAATAACCCATGCTACTATTAAAACCACAAACAGTAAACAGTCCTACTATTAAGCATTTACGCATCAGCTCCATTATGCCGATGATTCGATAGCATTTAGAGGAGACAATTTGCCGTGACCGGAGCCTGTGGGCGGCGGCGGAAAGCGGGCGGAACGATGGCGCGTGCATTACATTTTTTATGACCGCATAAATTATTTCACCGCCTCGATAATAATGGGTAAGGGCGCATAAAACCCTAAATTATTGTAGGTGTATTTAAATGCTTATTCACAAGCGATCGCCGCGCCGTCTGTCGGCAGCACAATGAATGAAAATACAATTAATTTGTCGCAACATCGTTAATTTTTTGTTGTTTCAGTGATCGCTACAGTCGACGTTTTTGTGTTGGCTTTGTGGTATTTTGCGATTTATAATGCAGAGTTTAAGAATCAAAACGTTTTGGAAGATGCTCAGCAACACGGGTGGTTCATTTGATGTTGGGTTGTGTTTTCAGATATACTGATAACTGATTAATTAGACAAGGTAATGAACATGACTTAATTAATCAAATGATCTATAGATATATAGGTAAGGTATCCAACGGTGAATCCAGAAAACTTGAGAAAACTACACTCGTTCTGGGAAACTATATTATATGTGAGCCCTAACTGAATAGGTCCCATAAGCGGTAAGCTGTTTATAAGGTCTTTAAAAATTATGGAGAGAGCTGGTGTCGAAATGGTTTCTAGTGAAATACAACATGATTACGATCGGCGATCGTTTTCAATAGAAGTGGGGGCGAGTTTATAAACGTTTATTGCAACCTCTTAGCGAGTAATGCCACGTGAAGCTGCCGTCTTGTGACTAGCGGAGAGGTTTCAATGGTCTTTTTGCTGCCAGTTTTGCTAGGACAAAAGCATCCTTTTCCTATACCTGTGTATATCATCACGATTGGTTGTTTAAGGCATCAAGAGATAATAAGTAAACAAACAGAACAAAGTGTTTTTACTGTGCGGTCTCAAAGGAGCTTCCTTCCGCGGACGCTCAGATTGTGGAATGAGCTCCCCGCCGTGGTTTTCCCAATGGAGTACAGCATGGGGTTATTCAAAAAGGGTGTGAAGAGATTTCTGCAGGGTCGGCAACGCGCGGGTGATACTCCTGGTGTTGGCTACCGGTAACCGCTTACCATTAGGCGGGCCGTATGCTTGTTTGCTACTTAAGTAGATTAAAAAAAATGCTCTTTCAAAGTCAATATATGCCATCCGCTAATCGCTATAAAAGTGATAGTGACTCCCCGCTTTCTTTCTGAACGTCTTAATGGCGCAGTAATGTGTTCGCCTCATGGCGAGCCGATAGGGTTTTATTGGAAAACTTTTAAATTTCTTGTAAAAGAGCCCATTGTGGCTTATTTGTTGTGCAAACTTCTTGATTTGATTTCCTATAAAAACTTACTTGCAACCTTCCTATTTTTCTTGTAAATCGTGGAGAAACATTCACTGCTAAGTATTACAAGTATTGCAAAAAAAATTGAACTGAGTAATTGTTAACTTATTGGGACTGACTATGAATTCAAAGCCAATTAGACCCCAGAAGGGCACTTATGAAGGTCAAGTTTAATGGAGTTATCCCCGGTTTGGATGTCGGCCTTCAACTGAGAAGAATCTGTCAAGATATGAGTATGTTGCTAGATTCTTCTCAGTTGCATAGTTACACACATTTTTTAAATATTTTTTTGGACTGTCTGACTAGGTTTGGTTTTTCTCCAAATTATTAACAAAACAAAAACATATCTAAGAGAAGAAGAGCAGAAGAAGAGCGAGAGTCCATATGGCTACGGTAACCGCTTACCATCAGGCCGGCCGCACACTTGTTCACCGACATCGTTATACATTGTAAAAGGCAGCTAATGCAAGTTACAACTTCATTCCTTGATGAGTCTGACACAACAGAAAAAAAGCACGCGCCGTAGAAATATCTGATTAAAGACACTAATAAAAATCACTGTGCTCTTATGAAAACTAAACTAATTAAAGCTTCTACACTGTATTTTTAGCGTCGTCCTGCTCTTTTCAACTTTTTATCAAGCAGAAAGTTGTATTAAAGTTGTACAAGTGATTATACAACTTCTATATCACTATAATTAAATTCACCTGATTAAGTCGCATTAAAAGCATATATACCACGCCCACATTTGACACCTAAAATATTAATGGATAAGCCCCAAGCCAGTTTTATTTCAAGTGTTATTGTGCAGAGGCGGCGCACTCAATATTTCAATTATATTGCACTCTGGGCGTCTGCTGCGACGAGCTTGAATAGAAAATATATTTCCCCGAGTTTTCTACAGTGAATGGTGATATAATAGACATTTTATTCACTGTTATATAACGTGAATGACGAATATGCGAAATTTTGTTTGTATTTTTGGATGAGTGTAAATATTATTTTGTATGCGTTTGTTACGACCAATGAATTTTTATGTACAAGAAGAACATAGCCTGTAATAAGTAGTGACGAATATGAATAGATATCCCCTGTAGTAAATGCTGATTTTGGAGCCGAAAAATAAAGTTGAAAATATTCCAGTGTAAAAATACGTGTGAAACGTATAATTAGGTGGGTTATTTATTTCTATTCACATCACATTTCCTCACAGAACAGGTGACATTAGCTAAAACATACACTTTTCTAATTTTATTTGCGCGATCGTAATTACTTTCAGTAAAATACGACATAATACTATACATTACATACATTTACTTACATCAACCGGGTTAATATGAGCTCGTAGTCGAAAAAATTATACAACAATATATATCTTTTTTTTTTTTAAACTAAACTCTTTTTCTCTCGCAAAGTGTGATAAGTTCATACATATCTAATATAATAAAATGTATGATTAAATGATTGATATTAATGTCTTGATTCAAATCATAATACTCAATGAGACTGTTCTGAATTGAGCACAATATGTGAGTAAACTCAAAGGGAAATACGGTATATAATATACCTACCCAAACACCGCTAACTCAATTGCAGCTGCAGTAACTACTGCAATTTACTTGTGAACTGTTAAATGGACAAACCCTTTAATAAAAATAATTATATTTAAAGTTATCTGCGACGACAAATCCACTTTCAAGTAAACAATAGTGCGTCAGTTAGACATTGTTTTGTTGTACCATTTTCCTCATCCAACTACCGCCTGCCAGGTTTCTCACGTAATAAATGTCCAAATAAAATTCCTACCCTATCCTTAAAGCCTCGATCAACAAACGATATGTCTAACTTGTCAGTTAATATTTAACCCAAGATTCTCATTACCGATCCCCAATGTCTTTAAGAACCAAATAAATTAGGGGAGCCCTTACATCAAGCGAAAACAGTACTTAAAGTAGAAATCACGGCTATCAATTAAATGACAATTGGGGTATTGGATAGCGATTGTTTTAAAGGCGTGTATTTGGACATTTAATTAATGTGCTGTGAGGGGTGCGCTCATCCGGCCCGGACAGTTGCCCGCTGCGATTAACTAGTGCTTGTGAAGCGTTTAACTATCCTGGGTAATAATCCGGGATTAACCGACAATGTACCACTTATTTAATGACATTTATATCTTCAATTGTGAATTCTATTTTATTTTATTTTATTTTATTTTATTTGGGACAACCAACAGTAATCATTACAGTAGGTATACGTATAAATCAATGAATACAAAAGAGCGATAAATCTACTACCCACTACGCTATCCACAGATTACTGTAATTTTTTACAATTCTGCTACACTATGTTACATGTGACATACAAATAAGATAACAAAATAATATCGTAGTTAGCAACAGAGAGAAAAAAAAGACAATAACAGTAAAACATAACTTATCCATTTAAGGGAGAGAAACCTCAAAGAGCTATGGCCTCAGAACGTTGGTAATTTGAATTTGAATTCGTTGCGAAGGTGTATAATTGACCTTATGGATGCCTGTATATATTCTCAAGAGATGAAGTAGAGCTTTCTCTTGCTTTTTCCCGCAGTTTAACCTTCTCCTACAGATACTATTAACTAATGTTTTATAATCTCACCATGGCTTACTTTACAGTACTTATACTTTTGCGAAGGCCGACTTACGAACTGGTGGTAACTTCAGTAGCTTTGACCTTCTGGCTTTGACTTTGTGGCCGAAAGTGCTAAGCACATAAGGCCTAGAAGGGAACTGGCTCTCAAGTGCCGGTGCCATAATTTCCTCACGATATGGTTTCCTTCACCGAAGTTATAGCTGAAATTATTATCAAATTTGTTACTCATTTTAATTTTCATAATTATTGGGTGGAGATTTCGATATGGCATATTTTCGAAACCTATGTTGGGTTAGACATGCTGAACAACTTTTACAACGGGACCAAAACAGAATTCTCAAAAAAAAAGGTTTACTATTCATACATTATGATCGAGCAAGTTTGACATTTAGTAAGAAAAGTAAAAAAACAATTTGAGGATTCGCTATTGGTCCCATAGTAAAAGTAGGTTTCGACAATATGCCATCTCGAAATCTCTACCCGTTATACTGGATATTAAAATTACAAAGGGTAACACTCAACTTATATATAAATCATTCGTAAAAAAATCGCTGTAATAAAAAGAGAAGGAGACTGTCAAACGCACCGTTCCCTCGCCTCACAAAATAATGAAATCGGCGTATCAACAAATTGATCGATTGTTTAATTTATAATTAATCAGCGCAACACGTAACGAGCGCCGCAAACATTTGTCCACTTGATCACTGCGCGCTGTCACTAATTATGATAGATGAAGGCGTTCGACAGGGACGTACTCGGGTTATTGATGAGGGCTACTTTTATAGGGGCAAAGTAGAGCATGTTCTAATATTATTCATATTTAAATAGCCCCACTTTTTAATCCTCGATCCCGTAATTTAATTCAATATATGGATCGGTTGAGGTATGTCTGTAATTTTCAGATATTTCAAATGCTGCCAAAGTTTGGTATCTAGTAAATATGTCTGTTTTTGCAAATTCAAAAACCACAATCATATATATTTACTATAAAAACGGAATCAGGAACTTTTTGAACCCATGAAAGAAACTCTAAGTCTAGTTGATAAAGAGCTTGATAAATTATTATCGGATATCTACGAATTTATGGACACGAAGCTTCTCCGGCACTAAAGGTAATTTATGGACGTGCTTGGACGGCTGCAGTCAAACTTAAGCCACGTTGAAACTAAGTGGTTGATAGTAATAGTTGAAAATGCTTCCAGATTAATGTTTATTGTGGCACTATTTTATAGTTAATAAGGAAACATCCCTGTTATGTATTTTATTCATAACTAGATGTCTCGCGCGGTTTCGCCCGCGTTCCCATGATAAAAAGTATGTAGCTTCCTACTAGTGAAAGAATTTTTCGAATCCGACTGGTAGTTCCAGAGATTAGCCCGTTTAAACAAACAAAAAATCTCTTCCGCTTTATTATATTAGTATATATTGGAAGTTGTGTGTATCCTTACTTCCTTACTTCTATTATAAATGCGAATGTATGTTTGTTTATTTGTTTGTTTGTACTCAACCGATCACGATTTATTGAGATGATACTTTTTATACCTGGAACGTGGGTGAAATCACGCGGGACAGCTAGTAATTATAAAAATATTTCATAATTTCATCTTGAATATGATAATATAAAGTTATTTTAATGTAGGTGCAAATCTGATCTCAGAATAATAAACTTATTTAATCGTTATTCAACTTGATGCCCACAAGCCACATCCAAATCCACTCCTGGTTCAAAACTTGAACGCTACTTTTCGTTCAAGTAATTAGTAAAATAAAGTAATCTGGCGGCAGTAAGCTCGCGTTAATCACCCAGTCTCCCTCTGGCTAACTTTATTATTGTAAATGTATTAAACCGACCAGTCTAGCCATCTTTCGCTTGTAATTCTCTTAACAGTATTTTAGGGTCACACCTACTTGCAGGGTTCTCTGTTAGTTGCTATAATAGATATAGAATATTAAATAGTGACTGTACTAGAGTCTAAGTACCTACATAATAATTAATGCCAGTTTCTCGAATTTTTTATATCGATACTGTTACCGAGAAGAAATTATAAGGAATAATTTTTATCTGAGTTTTTTTCTGAACCTAAATCACTAGTGTACGATATATCTACGAATGCACCTTTGTAAAAACTGCTGACGCTTCGCACTCTATTAATATTCTTACTCTATGGCACACTCATATACACTCGTTCGGCATAACGCCACGTGACCAGCTTACTCCCACTTAGGCTACGCCCCGCAGCAGTATCGTATTTTTTATGGACGCTTCATGGCACACTGGTAAATCCTGAGTGCGGATCTCTAGAATATAAGATTTGTCTGTAGATTTTGTACTATGGACTTTTGTATCGTAAAAGAGTCCCAACATTTTGTTTAGTACACATAATCTGAGGTAGGTCCGAAGTTACGCTTCAAAAATACCTCAGCTTCATTAACATTGAAAAAAAAAAATATGTCATTGACTTTGTTTGTTGATTTACTTATTAAATCACCGATTCGCATAGTTGCTGATTCCTCAACGTAGTCGTAACGCGCCAGTCTCGTTTGTATTCAAAAGTTTATTTAACTGATCGCACCTCTGCCGGCTCTGAGAACGGAATATTTAACTATTTTCAAGTTCCAATCACGTCTGCAAGCGAGATCTTATTTTAATCAAACTGTCCGATATCTTACCGATTTAATTTTGATTAAAGTTTTACTAAGCGAAGTTTGTTTAAACTGACAAATTGATATGTTCGTTAACTTGTCATTTTCAGACATCGTTAGAATTGTTTTATTAATTCGTATTTATAATTTTTTAGTTATTATATTTATTTTTCATTTTTAGGATGCTTTTTGGTAGCCACCTGGCTGATACCACGCACAAGTTGAAAATCTGAAGCCAACACCTACCGGTATTCCGACGGTTATCTTTTGGCTTTGTTAGTGGCCTTACCATAGGGCAAAAACTCCTGCTTGTCAATGTCAAGCATCATAAAAAAAACATGATATTAAATTTAATAAATCCTTAAAGTGCCTGTATACCTACTTACTAATTAATGCAAGTTTTAGCAAAAAGGCCCAAGTTTGCAAGTTGTAACTTACTTTAGTCTCATTACTGGCAAGTAATTAGATTTACAAGCTAAGCTACGGAGAGCTTCTCAAACAAAACATAAGTATACAAGCTTCTATCATCGTGGCTTGACCGCATTTGAGACTGCTTATATTTTCCCTGGATACAAAGTACCTGACCCTAAGTTCAGACTCCGGGAATACCAATTACCTATCTAACTTAATAATTCAATACTTTAATTTGTAGTACGTTTAAGAAAGGTCGATTGAGATCATCAATGAGGGGGAAAGGACACCACACACCACGATGAAAGTGCCCATATGGTTACAGTAACCGCTTACCACCACGCGGCTGCATGCAGGCGCTCGCTTGCCTAATTACTTAGTCGTATTTTATTTTTATTTTATTTTATTCGGAAAACCAACAGCTGATTACATGTGTATAAATTCAGTGTACATGATGTGTGAGCCATTTAAAGGTCTTCACCAATAGAAATTGAAAACATAAAAAAGGAAAATCAATGTTGTAAAGTCAATGCAAGGATGAAAGTTAAGTTAACACAGTATAAATATAATCGTTACGCTATTATATCGTGATTATACACGTCCTGAGTAAAAAGTAGGTAAACACGATTAAACAAAAGTAAAAATAATTAAATAAATTAAAAAGTGTAGATAGTGTCTGATTAGTTTACATTATGCTAGTTGTCAGAGAAAAAACGCCCACTAAGTATAACTAAAATTTACTGGGTCTCATACAACAATACTAAAGGTAACCCTATTTTGTGGCTCTGTCTGTATCTTAGCTTTACTGTGCATTTCCTATAAGTAATAACAGCTCAGCCCCCCTAGACAAGATGGTTGTCGTCAATCGTTATCGTTAGTAAACGATAAACCTTTGTATGGGATTGACATGAGATTGTTAAAAATCACGTGTTATTTCGATTTGAAATGTAATTGCCATACAAAGGTTGATCCTCAGAGTATATAAATACTACGTACAAGTTGATCGTTTACTAACGATGACGAATGTCGATAACCATCTTGTCTACTGTACCAGGAAGGCAGGATGGCAGGTTATTTATCGGGAAGAAATGATACAATATAGTCAATCAAATTGTATATTGTATATTTGTTAAATGAAATTAAAATATTATTACATTTATGTAAGAGTTGGAGACACGATTTATTAAAATTGATAGACGACTGATTTATCTTTTGTCACAGAATATTTAATAGTACTACGTACAGAAAACCCACTTCGAAAACGACATTTAAACAAAAATCGACTCTTGGAACGACAGAATAAAGCGCAATCCAGTTCGCGCAGCGCTGCGCGCCTAAAATTATATTCACCTACAACTTCCCTCTCTTTCTATCGTATAACTCTATCCTGTATGACGCGGCACGTGTTACCGTAGGGTTGTCTAATGAGGTATTATGAATCTTCAATATTTCCTTATCGCCTATGTATGTCCTATTACTATTCTCTGTGTTTATTTTATTTCTATGCTATTCTCCTTTCGTGAACAATGACATTTAAAATATCCTAGCTAACTAGTATTAGATCAGAAAGTTATTTTAAAATGTCTACATACTTTAATCTAAGTTGTTAGACCTATACGTACTTTGTATACTGAATGTGTATTCTGTCTACGAAACTGAATACAACTATTTTGGGGAAGGGTTTTAGTAACATACATGCTTATCAAATCTGGAATGACTGACGACGCGACAAGAAACGGCACGATTACCTAGTCCAGTAGCCGTCAGCCGAAATTCACAATATTTGTTCTTAATAATCTTCATGTTGATTAAAGAAGTTTGTTATATAAAAATTAATAAAGAATTAACCAAAAAAAGGATATATTGAGTTACTTACCTACATAACAATAAGAATTGTTAAATTTTTCTGAATATTGTTCTACTGATTTTTGAAATAGTGGTATGTTAAATCTTAGTTATTCTAAGAGTTGTAAGGTAGAATTACTGTATATTTAAAGAGGGAACTCTCTCTATACTGGAACTACTAACAGTTTCTAAAAAAAAAATCGTCAAAATCGGTTCATAAACGACGAAGTTATCCGCGAACACATAAAAATAATTAGACTTCATAGTACACTAAGAAGTAATCAAATCCTGATCTGATGACAATGGGACCAAACGGGAAGTGTACCCTTCCAGACAAAAAAAAGAATTTTCCAAATCGGTTAATAAACGAGGAGTTATGAGGTAAACATTAAAAAAAAAACATACAACCGAATTAAGAACCTCCTCCTTTTTTTGAAGTCGGTTAAAAAATATACGGTCGAATTGAGAAACCTCCTTTTTTTGAAGTGGGTTAAAAATCATTCACATGAGTTTTCGAGGTCTAAGAGGCCCGTTTATACAAGAGGGTCTCTTCTGGTCGCTCTATCTTTGTCTCTTTTTAACACACTGGTATGTTATCAAAACGGGCCTATTATTATAATAAGGACTTTAGGACAATACAATGAAACAACAACAAAATATCTAGAACTATAAAAACAACGATATCTACACAATATAGTGTTAAAAAAGAACAGTAAACACTTTATATAGGTAGAACGTAGGTATTTATATCCACACGCGTCTTGCGCTGCGTGCGCGTTGCAACCGACTAGCGTTGTTCCGGTAGTCCGCGTGCGCGCGATCGTACCTAAACATGGGAGTGGGACAGGCCTGCTTTTGTGTAAGTTATAAGCTTACAGCGACAATAGTTGAAACCGGGAGTATTTAAAAAAATAGTCAATATTGTGTATTGGTCAGATAGTCCTAAAAATATTTATAAAATAGAACCTTTCTGAATTTCTTGCCGGTTCTTCTCAGTTGAAGGCCGACTTCCGTAACGTTACCGGTGGTAACTTTAGGAGCTCCGCCTTCATAAATGCCCTAGCTCTTAGGGCTAAAATTGAATACATTTTTCAAGTTTTCGCGATCTCCTCTTCTTCCACCTCAGGTGTTGAATCTTGAAAAACACTTCCTACATAAATTCCTACGTTATATAAGGGACCAGTGGCAAGTTAGTTTTACAAAGTAGGTTTTATAAAACGTGAAGCTTGCAACTCGTATTATCAAATAAATTGAAATCTAGTTAAGTCCCGAATTTTTCCTGAAATAATATTAAATTTGACAGTTAACTGAACCACCGCGCCCGCGCCGCCCGCGCCGCGCCGTCACTCATAATAATAAATAATTCAAAGGAAAAGTATCCAAGTTTAGACAGGGCTCCGAATCTCCGACATAATCTCACGAAAGTTCCGAAACAAAAGTTACAGGACGAGTTACGCCGCCTTTTTGTTGATAATACGCTTTGTATCCCTCATGAGACGAAATATTCAATTGCTTTCGTTTAGGGGCTGACTTATCTATCGCCGGATAACAGTCTGATTGTTCTTGTAATATGTGTATACGTTTAAATTACTACCAAGTGAAGTCGAATGTTGGACAGTATGTTCGACTTAATAATTGTTGGAAAAAGCACCGCTTCATTTGTAAAATATTTTGTTCTTTCACAGGGATCTTCTAATCCGTTGGCTCGCTGATGAAACGCGCATCGTGTCAAACATAATTAATATCAGGTACTGCGAGTTAACTGATTACAGGCCCTTATAAGGCACTTACGAAATTCAGGTGACCCGACTGATCTTGCTAGAGAATATTCTAAGAAATATGACGCGTTTGATATATAACTTTTTGTAACGGCAGTTGTGTGTTTGTTCTATATTTTTTGCATTTAATTATCAATTTTGTTTTTTTTGCATTTATGAAGTATTTTGTAGGGTAAAGGGTTTTTTTTTGTTTACTTATTAAACTTCTTTTTTTATTAGTGTAATTGACAAATTAACGTACTTTGTACTTAGTAGATGTTATTGTTAGCATAACATTTGTATTGTAAGCTTGCAATTTTATTATATTATTAGCATAAGATGAAACGAGTAACAATTTTGTACTGTTTTTATCAGCAACCGTTTATTTTTGTTCAATCTGTGGAAATCTTTAATTGGCTTCACAAAATGTCACAATTAAATTCGATTTTTCTTCTTTGTAATAAGCTGTAAATTTCCCTAATAAATAAATAAATAAATAAATAAATAAATAAATAAATAAATAACGTTATTTTGCGTTATTTCCATAGTACAGTGGTACTGTAGTACCAAACTAATAAGGCGCGTCGTGAATCATCGTTCGCACAGAAAAGAAAGTATGGCCCGAAGATTAACGAAATAATGCTTAAAACTTACAATCAACCTTAGATCACTACTATAAGGTTCATAATACACTGCAGCTGTTAGTTCCGTCTCACTCGCAAGTCACGTCCCTCGCAACTCATGTCACTGTGTGCAGTTCCGCACACATGACGGCAGCTGCCGACCAATAATAGCATTTCCCGCGCTTTGAAAATGTATCTTCTGCGCAGGTACATCGGTAAGCCATATCAGTTGGGTACTACTGTAGTCGCCTGTGCATAGAGTACAAGCAATTTTCTTCATTGATGGTTCTTACGCTGATTCCGAACCGATAACTTTAATAACTTTGACATTTATAAGTACCGGTTTTGGAGGGTCGTATTATATATTATAAGGTATGTATTATATTCTATTGCAAGAGTCAATATGCTAACGCTTACGTCAAGTGGGACTTATGGTTGTTTGCCAATCTATCAAATCTGAATTATAGGTACTTACGTATTTCAACAAACTCAATATCCTAATTATTCAGTTTATGCCCGGATGAGTCATTAACGTTAAATGTGACTCTGCCACTGATTTGGAATACATTCTTCGACAAGATACACTGTAAGGTATTCTTTTATGGATCTTCCAATATACTACCATATTAAGTTTATTAACAATCATAATATATTCTTGTATTATATTCACATAATGAGCGATGGCTATGTAATGTGAAAGAATTTAATAAAGCAAAGAATTTTGAATTGATTAGAAGACATTTAGATACTTCAAGTGGGATTTTATTATGGACCAAAACGCGCAATTCCCTAGAAAAGTTTTAGATATTAATTCTAGCCGGAATCTAAATGACACAGTTTAATCTTTATTTCTTATTATTTATTTTACGGCGGCTGCTACTTTCTGCGTTTTATTTTTAAATCACTAATGTGGCAAACTAGCATACGGCCCGCCTCATGGTAAGCAGTTACCGTAACCTATGGACGCTTGCAACACCAGGGGTGTCACTTGCGCATTGCCGACCCTAAACCCACCATAAGCCGAACCTTCACCACCTAAATTTTCATAAATAACATTAATATCTTAAATTCCTTAAATGGATTTGCAAGGACTCTAACAATAGATTGCGAGAACCTAATAGCGTTATCACACCTACGCAAACAGCTCACAATAAAGCACAGGTATAAGACGAGTATCAGGTTTATAAATGAAGCGCAATAATAAGTTATCAGCGACTAGATAATGTAGCGCTCGCAACTAATGGGGGCCATTTATAAGTCTGCACACCGCGCCGCCCGCCGCCGCGACGGTGGGCCCTATGTGGCCCTAGTGTGAGCGTCGCGTCCTGTCGTACAGTGTACACCTAAATAAGAACCATATTATTAAAAGATAGCTAGTTGTAGCTACTTAGAGCATATTTTAGGCTTTCGTGGCGTGGATTTAATTAAAATACCTGAAAAGGATTACAATTTTGAAAAATATTATGTCAACTGCAACAAAATAGCAACAAATTAAGATATACGTACGTAGTGTCTAAAATGAGTATAGGCCAGTCTGTTTGGTATGAATACAGGAAAACAAATAACCAGTACGGAAATTTTGACACATGAAACTTATATATGTCTTAGTACAAAACAATAAAGCTACCGTCAATGAAAGATGTCTGGTATAGGAACTCAAATTACTCAAAAATACACTTTGCTCGTTTCAACAAAAATTTCCGCGTATGCACATTGTTGTCCTTATCAAAGCAAAAACACCGTAAATTATATGTTAATGTTCTAAAATATTCAGAAAGGAGCCTTTAAGGATGTAAAAACGTTATAATTTGAGGACGTATCAGCGAAAACAAAATTGAATAAATCAATTTAGGTAATACCGGAGTTGACATCGATATTCTTATAACGTCTGTTAACTTAGCTCAGTGCGAGATATATGCTATATCGTATCGGTGCGAGAGGTGTCGATGGCACTCGTCCGTGCGTGAACTGGCCGACGCGACGTGACCAGACCACACGTACACCCGCTCTCTGGTGCCCCCGGGGTATCTCACGCAATGGAACCAATTCTCTCGCTTCATGTGGATATCTGGACAGTAATATGTAATATTATTGAATGCAGGTAAATAGGAGATTGTTTGGCAAGTTCTTATTCATTCGCCTATCTTTTAAACATGACATCGATTTTAAACATCATTTTAAGTGATCGGCAGCATCGGTTCAAGGAAATCCTAATAATGATTGTTTTTTGTACCTGTGTTATTTGTAAATAAATTTTAAACAAACTTATGTCAGCCTATGTTACTCTCACGGAAAAGGGAATACACTGGAAGGGCGATGTGTTAGACTTTGTATCGGAACCGCTGTCGCCAGACACACAAATAAATAAAGTTTGGTAGACTCATCGATGAAAGGAAATCTTCTGACTTCGTTCCTACAGGAAATAATAGCGCATCACGGCATAATTAATATTTTTCCCGGAGCTACGCACCTCAGCTGATTATGGCGGATACTACCATGATGGATACTACGAAGCGTTGACGCGTGTTTTGGTTGATATAATATATGCCCATCAGGGGCTCTACCGCGTAACTTTGGTGGTAATCGTAACGAACACCATTAATTAATTTCATCCAATCAGGGCCCACGAATGGTCATCGTCGCGTCATACCGCGTGCGCGTCATTGGATGAAATAATTAATGATGTTCGTTACGATTACCACCAAAGTTACGCGGTAGAGCCCCTGATGTCATGTGTGGCCCGCGGGCTCCGCTAGTATAGCGTCTCTATTTATTTCTTTTCTCTGTGGTTACTCTCCATACCTGCCTAACAAATTACGGACGTATAGGCGTCTAGAGGTAATAATTTTACTAGTATCCTGCATGTCATGATATCTTATGTCAGATTGGTTGTACTATTAAGGCTTCAAGAGTCTCAAGATTAAAGTCATTGAAGATTAACATCTCTTTTGAAAGCTTTTTCATTAGATTCTTCATGAACTAGAAATAACGTTCAGTCCCACTATCCATTCTCACAATCTAGTTCATAAACTAGGTACGTAATACAAAGGGTGAGTTTATTTAATAGGTACTCTCAGAAACTCCACCATCGCTAGCACTAGATTGTTTATCAAGTCTAGTGTAGTTCTTATCCGGTGCTCTTATCTCGCGATGTCTATTTGTCTGAGTTTTAGCTTGTGAAATATGTATATTATATTATTATATCTATACCCCCTTATTCATAATAGAGTTATCAAACGTTGATTAGCTAAAATTCTGAAGTCTTTATCTGACACGTGACATTTGGTGAACGAAAGAGTGAGACGGAGGACACTATTACACTGATTTAGTTAAAAAGCGATTATGATTAAGGGGGATAGAGTATTACCATAGATTAAAGTGGTATTACTAGAGTGTGAGCAAACGAACTGCGCGTTCATAGTTTGAATGACTAAATACCTCAATTTCTCGTTTTTTGTACCATCACATTTTTTTCAACTAATTTAAGATATATCTATGAATGCATCTATATACAGACTACTAATTTCGCACAAGGTTGTTAACGCGATCATTCTATTATAATTCTTAGTCTATGATTATATCATTCTACAGATAGGGTCCTTCTATGAGGACTAAACAATATAAGCAGTGGTGGATTAGTTGCCAATCAAAATCAAAATTGCTCTATTCAAATAGACCTTCGCAGGGACTTATGAATAGACTCTAATACCGGTTAGGAAGGTTGAATTTGCAGAGAAGAGCCGGCAATAAACTCAGCATTCTGATTTGTAGGTGTTTGATTTTATTAATAGTCATGATCATCTAAATAATTCATATCAAATTAGTCCAAATATCAGAATATCTACCTTCGTATAATTTGAAAACCAAAACACTGTACATTTATAACACGTTATTGCAACATTTGTCTCATGTCCTGATACATGTAATTTTACAAGACGTCTCAGGGCGAGTTTTACAAAAACAGTCAAGTAAGAGTAGAACATAAATATAAATGGTTCGGTAATTTTTGACTTATTTTTCAGTAATCTTTTTCGAAGAAGGAAAAACAGTTTGGCGTAAAAAAAAAGTTGAAAATATTTTTAATGTTTTAATTTTAATAGAAACACGATCCATTCAAAACACATGTATGAAACAGTTTCATAGATATCAACTCACTCGAATCATACGTTATGAATAGAGTATATATAACAAAGTTAATGATCTAAGCTTATTATTACATGTAGGAGATTAGTGTAATTTTAGAAAGTATGTACTCGTATATTAGATATGTGTGAATGTAAGGTTCTTATACTAGCTCTAAGTAAGTCTACGATTATGCGTAGTTGTGCTACAAATATTCGTAGGGGTGCTTCGAAATCGATGAACACGTGTTTTTCCATCGGTATAAAATAGATCAAATACAAATAAAAATTTGACGATATATTTTCTGAGTCAAGTGGGCGGGGTGAGGTCAGGATTGTCATTCAATGTATTTAACCGACTTACTGGACCGTTATTGCTAGATATCTACAGCCCACATACTCTTTCAAAATAAATCGCAATATTTATTTATATTCTTTGACATTTGTTTCAGAAAGTATTTGATTGACTATAGAAGATAAATTAAATCACTTGAAGCTACTATACTGAGATACATACATACTAGTGCAGTACATGAAGCGCTCGTGGTGTAGCATGATAAGCCGTTCTTAATCGGTCGGCAAGTTAAGCTACCACCGTCGTGGTCGGTACCTTGATGGGTGACCGCCTAGTGTTATTTCAAATCGAGCGTTTCCGTGCTTCGGAAGGCACGTAAAGCCGTTAGTTTATTTTAGTTATCACTTAATTGTGATAGTCGTTAAGCTAGTTGGAGCCCTTCTAGGCGGCTTCAAAACTCCAACAGTAGGTTGACCACTAGCCTACCTCCACCTCGCCGCAGTGGGCACGCGTGGTGGAGTATCTGCCCATTCCCTTTCACCCTGAATTGTGAAAGGAGGTCTGTGTTCAGCAGGGCATTATATGCTGATGATGATGATGAAACAACTTAATTTATGATAGACGTATAGTCAAATTCAGGAACGCGAAAAACTAGATATAAAGGTTTCCAAATTCTCATGGATTAAGGGAACCCAGAAAGTGTCGCGCATAAATCTGTTGACGAAATGAAATCCCGGTGTGAAATGAGGATTGGCGAATTACAACCACCACCCGTAACAGGTAATAAGTAATCTTGTGGTAATTTCCGGGAAATTACTGCATATGTTCAGTTTATGACGCGCGGGGCTTTTCGTTTCCCCTCAGCTTTTATTATATTTCCCCCCTTTTATAAGAGGTATAAATCAGGAAAGGTATATGGTTGAAGTATTTTAGTGATATGGTGGATGTACAGTCAGCCAAGTAAGTAACACATAAGTATATTACTTGAATAGATTTATTTATTAAACATCTATACACTAAAATAATAAATATATCCTGAGACATTCATTACACACGTCTATCTGATCTCAAACTTTATAAACGTAAATACATACTTTATAAACGAGTACGAGTAGTACCCAACTAATATGGCTTACCGATGTACCTGCGCAGAAAACACATTTTCAAAGCCCGGGAAATGCTATTGTTGGGCAGCTGCCGCCATGTGTGCGGAGGGGTGTGACTTACGAGTGAGACGGAACTAACAGCTGCAGTGTATTATGAACCTTATAGTAGTTATCTAAGGTTGATTGTAAGTTTTAGGCATTTCCTTCGTTAATCTTCGGGCCATACTTTCTTTTCTGTGCGAACGAAGATTCACGACGCGCCTTATCAGTTGGGTACTACTGTTTACTACACCCAGACTCAGTAAAACTATCCATGATGTATGTCCTAAAAGATCCACAATTACAAAACACCTATATTACCTATTGTGTTACTACAATCTCACCATGGAATGTGATAATTTGGCCGAAGGTGGTAGCCTAAAGCCTAGTAGGAACTGGCTCTCAAGTGCAGCAAAACATTTCTAGATAACTAAATGATGCACAGTGCATTAGTATAAATTATACTATCTATATATATAAAATTCAAAGTCCTGACTGACTGACTGATATATCAACGCACAGCCTAAACCACTGGTCCTAGAGACATGAAATTTAGAGGGTCTATTCTTTGTGAAGAGTAGATATCCACTAAGAAAGGGTTTTTCGAAATTCGACGGGGTAAAATAGGGGATGAAAGTTCGTCAGTTTCGAAGTTAGGATCTTCAAATTTTGTGTCTAGGCTGAAGATTGAAAATTAATTTATACGGTCTCAGCGTTTTTAATAATTCCACCCTCGAAGCGAGCGGGATGAAGTTGTTTTGTTTTGTTTTACAGTTGTAGAAAAATATGTCATTTGTTTCCTGTAGACCACGCGGGCAAAGCCGCGAGCAGAAGCTAGTCTCTACATAAATAATGCTAAAACACCAACATTCATAAACGTCAACGCTAACTCTACGAAACAACATAATGTCAACAGTTCCAGCACTACTCACATACAATTAACCCCAACATTACACCATTTATAATAGTTAATCTCTGCCAACATGTCGTAACACAACTTATCAAGCTACTACGTTCCCCGCTGTTCCGTCCGCGTTATCGAGGATCAAATGTGACCCCGGAATAAAAACCCATTTTTTTTTCAGTGTTACCAAACAAACAATTTCGCATTTATTATATTAATAGTGATAGCATCAAATTCTACGTACAACACATCCTCCAACTTACCACGTAATACACGTGAAGTGTTGACGAGTTTTTCGCGTGGAATTTAAGCGTAATGTGAAAATTCGCTTTAATCCGAGACCCGTGGTATTGAGGGAGGAATCTGAGACGCTTCAAAGCTGTCTGTACGGTTTGTGAGGATGACAGCGTTTTGTAACTAATATATTTTGTTACATTTAGTTTGGGAAATGAGGGTTGACTTCACAGTATAACGGTATGGTTCCATAAAAGAAAGGTCATCGTTATAAATTGATGTACTCAGATACAAAATCCATTTGAGTACACCTCAGATGGTTGGTTGGATAAGGTGGACTTTTATTGAAGAGTTGATCTCTGGTCACAGTGTCGTCAGTAGACACAGCAAAGTGTCATTTGGTACTGCACTACACCGCTGGTTCCAGCACACTGCCAGCACAGCGCTTCCTCGTGGAGCTCTGGTGGCCTCACTCACCGCAGGAACACCACATTACGGAATTATTATTTGGCTGCTATCTACTGTAAGGTGGGAGATACTTCCCCAGTCAGCTGGTCTGATTTTAAGCCGATTTCATAGTTTTTTTAATATTCAAAATACACTTTACTAATATATAACCTACAGGATACATAGTTATTTCTACAAAATATCAAAGCCAATGCACAACTCAATTAAAAAACTTGAACGTCAGAATTAGCGGAAAACACGAAATAATTTAATTTTTTCAACGTACAAGCTATTTCTTTCATCTTTATGGCTATTCATTTTATGTGCTGTTTCAAAAGAAAAGGTAATTTGTTATGTGCATAATATAAATATTTAGTTAATTGACTTGCAGTTCAAAACGCAGATTAATTCAGGAACGTAATATGTACTCCAAATATTGGGAAAATTAAATAAATAAAATTATTTAAAATTTTGCTTTAGTCATTATGGCCCGCTGTCAAAACAAACAAAACACTATCCTATTTTTGGTACAGATGAGTGGAAAAGTGTTATGATAGAAACAATAAATAATTATTTCACATAGAAAATGAATAAATATCCTGGGACATTCCTCACCCACGGTCATCTGATCCCAAACTAAGCAGAGCTTGTAATATGGAAACCAGATAACTGATATAATACATATACATACTTTTTGTTTGTAAATACATACTTAATATACATAATTACACCCAGACTCAGGACATACAGACATGTTCATGCACACAAATGCATGTCCTGTGTGGGAATCGAGCCCACGACCTGCGGCGCGTAAGGTGAACCTTAACCAACTGCGCCTACCGGCCCGTCAAATAAAATAAAGGAAACTTACTTTGTTAGTGACTATCTTTGCAAAATTGTATTCATTTGTTTTGCCAGCCTAGCAACATTTTCTCCATTCAAATAACTTCTTCAGTCGTACACAATTTGTAAGCTGATATTCACAAAAGACTGGCTATAATAAAACAAGACAGAGGATGTTACTCAAGACCCTACACAAAGCAGTATTTTAATACAAAACAGATTTGAATTTAATTAATCTACACCTTCCTACTTTATTACCTTTTAGGATAGAATGAGGAATAAGTCCTTACTTTTTATGAAGAATCGGGCTTACGACTTATCCCAAGAGGTGTAATGGCGAGGCTGACAATGTAGAATGCTTACCCAGAAATCTATTCACTCTGGCCTGGAAGACATCTAGGCTATAACATTCGGGAAACACAGAACCCGGAACTGAGGTTCCACTCCTTTGTTGTTCGCTTAAGGAACGCTGAAGCAAGACGTTGTGTTGACATCGACAATGTATATTTATAATCTAGTTGTAGTTTTCTCTGAATGGTATTTCCATATGATGCGATATTCCCAAATGAATCATGATCCCGATGTGATGACTGCTCACTAGCTTGTACCTGTGACTACATCCGCATGGTTCTTTTAGTCTCTTTACAGTAAATTAGTCACTGCACAGTTTTAGAGTCATAGGGATACCAAGGAGGAGTTCCTTGGTATCCCTATGACTCTAAAACTGTGCAGTGATAATTATGAAAACCGCAGTAAAGTCGATATAGTGGTTTTGTCACAACAAAAGATGTTGCATTTTTTTATACCACTAAGTGGCAAACAAGCATACGGCCCGCCTGATGGTAAGCGGTTACCGTAGCCTATGGACGCTTGCAACACCAGGGGCATCACTCGCGCGTTGCCGACCCTGCAAAAATCTCTTGACACCCTTTTTGAAGAACCCCATGCTGTATTCCTTGTGAAAACTTTATTTAATTTTATGTGTCAGGATGATAAAAAAAAATGTGTAACATAACGGTCTGTAACTACTTCGTATGTATTAAATAACCACGTTTGTTAGTGACAAGTCTAACAAGTAGTTTTTCTTTTGAACCTTTCCGCTTTCGTGTTCGGATCTTATTGTTTTACTAGCTTTTCTGCTCGGTTTCGCCCACGTTCCTGGGATGAAAGTAGCCTATGTCTTTCTCCATGCCAAAGCTATCTGCATATTTTTGTTTGGAGTCTGGCATACCCATTAGGCGACTTATTTTTTCAAATTGCGGCACATGTTTGATCCTTTATACATCGACTGGGGACTCATACAAACAAAAAAAATCAAAAACGTTACGAGAGAGTTATATTTGCAAAAAAAGATCGATATTTTACAACTTCAATTACCATGAAAACTCACTCATTAAATGATTGTACACACGACACCACATCAAGCTCGACACCCTATATACCCATAACTACGCTACATACAACATACAACATTGTTAGAAAAGGACAATGCATCGTGGCAACGGCCAATTACAGCGCAGTAAACGTTTTGTGCTTTGCGCTTACACACAGCACACACAGACGCACTTTTTTGGCATTGTTTGACTATTGTTTTTTTGGTTTTACTTTTACAAGTTTTCTGTATCAGTCAGTCGCGCTAGAGTAAAGTATTCAGACGGTCGTCGAACCAATAATCGTTAGTTTAGGAGTCGCGGTCGCGTTCACATATTGTTTTATTATTTTATTACCTATATAAAAACTGAAAGATTTTATGCAAGTGGGTGCAAATATTTATGGCGCCCCAATTAACTCCACAACAGCGGGAGCTGATAGTGGTGTCGTGGTGTTGAGGGCTGGTGGATATTCCATTAAAGAGATTGAAAGAAGGACGGGGATTACGGTGAGTGTTACTTTTTAATACCTACTATTGTAAATAAACTGCATAATATAGAAATGTGTCCCTCCCTCTCTATAAAATTACGTCTCTTTTAATACAAACTGACCATGATTATCTGATGGTAAGTGACGGTTAGTTAGATAGTGTAGTTGGCTTCAGCCATAGCCTATTCACACTCTTTCCGCGAAGTGAAGTGACCTAAGTAATATATTAATTAATCATCTAAGCTCGGTCATCTAGGTATTTATTTTTAGTTAACAATTTCTCGAAGCTACTTAAATACCTTTGTTTTGTTCAACAACCTCTAGGAATCTCATATACCTTTGTTTTGTTCAACAACCTCTAGGAATCTCATATACCTTTGTTTTGTTCAACAACCTTTAGGAATCTCATATAATGATAATACCTATGTGATATTATTTTTAAATTAAATTACATTATTTTAGAGGACAACAATTAATTTTTGGTTGCGACGCCATGAGGTGACTGGGGGCGACCTATCGGCTCACCACCGGCAGCTCTACCAGCGCACCACCACCGCTGAGCAAGATGCTGCTATTATAGCGGCGCATAGCAATCAACCATTTTTATGCACGCAAGTTACTGCCACACAATATCGCGTAAGTTGACATTTTTTTATAATTAGGTAGAATACAGCCTGCAGCTCCTTAATTTGAATTATGTTTTTATCATTTTTTCAGTTACTAACGACATTATACGTATTTTATAAGAGCATATAACATATATCTATATATTATAAGCGAAAAATAGTAAGACATGAATTTATAATGAAAAAAAAACGAATATAGAAATCTTAACTACACTGACGAGTAATAATAAAAAGCCACTAAAATAATAAAATATTTAAATTTAAAAATTATCATGTGAAGAATATTTGGACAAAAACAGTGGGTTTACGACAAAATAATAATTTAAAAAAATTATATAATAATTAGTATTGAATGATTAAAAAAATGAATCAATTCCGTAAACCCACTTAAATAGTTAATTGTATTTTTGTCCAAGTTTATTTTTTCCCACTTCTACGAATAAAATTACTTTTTTTTTGCCTCAATTAGGTGTTTTTTTTAAATACTACCTTAAATATATTTGATTGTGGCTTTTCACTTTAAGAAGCTATGATCTTGCGTGATTTCAGAAATATTTCATGATAAGTTAGTGGCTTTTTTATATTGGTCGTCATGTTTCTCGTGTGATTTTAATGCATTAATCAATAAAATCAACAACAAGTATTTAACAAACAAAATTTCTTGTCAGTTTACCTTAAAATTCTACATAAACCATAATGCACTATTTATAAAGCCTGTTTATCTATACGTGAAAAATACTACATCAATAAATATTTTATTATTGATCTTATTTATTTTTCGGTCCTTGTAATTGTTCAACTAAAAGCAAAAGCCGACAAAACCTTTGAGGTGCCGAAATTTAATTGCCCGTTTGTTAACAGCAGCGTTGTTTTGTTCATTGGAATACTAATTGTCTATACTTACATATAATTTACCATTCTATATAAGGAATCATTGTCTTCAGAAAAGCTTGGTCAAAGCTACTAAAAACAAAAGTTTTTTTAGTCGTAAGCCAATGAAGGCATTTTAATGTTATTTAGGTGTCACATAATTATGGAAAGTAAATCGCTAATCGACTATTTACTATCACCACTATTCACGGTATCTCTATCGTGGGAGTATTAAAAACATTAAAGTTAGTATTACCATAGCTTTGTTTTTAAAGGAAATAATGTTTTTACTGTTGTTTCAGGTATCAAGCCAAACAATCCGGCGCAGATTAAATGTTGCAGGCTTGAAAACACGGATTCCGGCTAAAAAAATAGTTCGTGCGCGTGTAATAATTCGTGCGCGTAGGTATTTTCCATAATAATTTGTCGTTTTGAAACAACTAAGCCATTTATCACCTTGCGCACTTCTGATACAGGTAAGGTTACTTCGAAGGCTATGGTAAACTAATTAGATCTTTTAACATAAAAACCACTTATAAAAGAGTTAAAATAATTTTAGATTGCATCTCTTTTGTATTGTTTATGATGATTATATTTTAATGCAAATATTTAAATCTATGTGATTATCTATTTTTATTGTTAGTAACTCATAGTTTTATGTTTTGTTAGTCACCATTACTGTTATTATAACTAGGTTTGTTAATGTTAATTGTTTCAATTTTTTTAAGACTGATTCAGTTCACTGTATGTTAATTTCTAAGTCATGATTATGATGATCTATTTACATAAATATATAATATTGATGTTCCTTTAAGTGTTAATTTATATTGCTCATGTTATTTAAATTGTGTTTTTATTATAGTAAATTTTGTAAAACTCTTACTTATTATGTGCATTGTTGATTCAGATTTTTAACTGTTATTGGTTTTTAAGTCAATTGGTAGCTTTGTTTAGATTTTGATAGTTATTTTATATTACTCATTCATTATAGACTTTTAAGACTGATTTTGATTGTTTTCAAGTAAGTTCGGAGACACATTGATGATCCATGCAAAGAATGACTAGAAAGAAAGAAATAATTGTGATTTTAGTATCTAATAAAGTTTTATTTTCCATATAAGAGGTTGTTTATTTATACTTGAAGTTCTTTTAGTATTAAACCTATACTCAGTGATAATATAGCTTACTATTGGTGATAGAATTTTTCGAAATTCTTCCAGAGATTATCCCGTTTAAACAAACCCGGGAACGTGGGTAAAACCGCGGGGAACAGCTAGCCTACATTAAATGCATAGATAACGAACATACTATATTGGTCAAAATCGCATAGCCTAAAAAATATGTTTTTTTTATTCATCTTTGAAACATAATATACTGTATGCCAACCTTAGGAGATAGGTATATGCCACCACGAACTTTTCTGTTGACATTTTGATGACCTACAATTCTCTTATATATTATTTTGTTCTATCATCAATAGTTTTCGCAGCGCGAATAGCGTTTTGCGATTTAAGGAATATTATAGGTATTTTTTTACACCTTGGATTATTGGAGTTTTCGTAGGATCCCATTTTTTTGAAAATAAAATATGTAGAAGTAGCTTTTACTATTCATTCTTCATAAATCTGGCTATCTTATATAAAATATTTCTTCGAATCCGACTATTAGTCCAGCCAGTGATTATCGCGTTTAAACAATCAAAAAACTCTTCCGCTTTATATTTACCTATATTAGTATATAGGTATATATATGGTTTATGGGCGCATCGCGCAGCGCAAATTGAAAAGTAACTCGTGAGCTTGTAACACAAATGACTACGCGACGAGCACAACCTGTTTTTAGAATTTACTATTCATAATAAGTATAGGTAGAGGTGTGGATGACGGCGCGGGCGCTTCAATGCGCGTGAGTGGGTCGAAATAACAAAAACATATCGCGCTCTCTCGCACGATTCGCACAGTTCAACTTCTACTAGTCCAAAGTCCAATCAGTCTAGGTTGATATGTCGTTGTGTGTACGCTTCTATGGTTCTAGAAAGGCTGGATTTATTTTATATGGGATTCTTCATCGTTGGTCGGATTCAGTTGGAATGATATTATCGTGGTACAAGGGTCGAGTGAAATAGTAGCAACACTGATTTGACTATATCGTGAATAATAGACTTAATGAGGGTATACGTATTGCTTTTGGGACAGTTAGTTTATCACAAGCGTTCGAGCTGTACACATCTCAGTGCAATCATTGTTACACCCGGCTCTGAAGGACTGTACATGTGTGAAGTGAAGTGAAGTGATTATTTAATTGTAATATTACGACAATAAACACATTGGGCCTATGAGTCGCTTCTTCTCCTCATACGTGACTTTACCGAAGCGATGGTATAACGTTATTTTATTGCCTGCTCTACGCCCACCGAATCCTGATACCACTGAACCCTAATCGTGGTGTTTGTATCGCTTGGCTGTCGCTGACTCCGACTTATATATTAATAAATATGTACAACGCAGGTACGGTCTTTTAATGTGGAAGCTCAGACTGTGGAATGAGCTCCCCGCCGTGGTTTTCCCAATGGAGTACAGCATGGGGTTCTTCAAAAGGGGTGTGAAGAGATTTCTGCAGGGTCGGCAACGCGCGCGTGATACCCCTGGTGTTGCAAGCGTCCATAGGCTACGGTAACCGCTTACCATCAGGCGGGCCGTATGCTTGTTTGCCACCTAAGTGGTATATAAAAAAAAAAAGCTTGTAAAGAAATACGCTTGTACCGTCAACGTGTGTTGGCTTCCTTACGGACACGTGTTTCATTTCATTTAGTACTTTACAAAACGGTTCAGTGAGTCTCAATGGACCTTTGAAATTGGGAAGAGCTTTAAGCCCGCTGTAATAAGTTATTTTTTAATGCCTGAATAAACTTACACGAAGTAATATACAGATAGAAAAATACGAATGGTTACCGAAGATATAACATGATGACATTCAATGAAGAATAGGAAAAGTGTTTTAAACTTTAATATTAGTAAGCTATGGCTCTTTTTTGTTTGTTTGGAATCATTACAGAGTGTGAAAAATAAAAACACGGCCCTTTGTAGTAGAACCAGGACTAAAATGTAAAACTAACATTTATAGAATTCGTATTTGAAAAACCGTAGCGCTCGTAGCTGCGTAGCTCGTAGCCCCGTAGCATAGCTCGTGTAAGCCGAATGCATGTGAAATTGACATTGGTTTTTTGTTTTCTTTACATAAAAATATTTGGTTGGGAAATAGTTCAGGAATGTTTTGAAATCGAAACTCTGAATGTAATTAGATGTTTATTATACTGAAAACTAGGTATTTTTTACCAAAACATTCAGCATCATTTCAATCAGTTTAGGCATGTGCTAAAGGCTCAGTGCTAGCAACGTTGAATGCAGTGACAAATGTCCCGAGTTCGAATCCTACAATAAGCTTGAGCTTTAGGTGAAGGAAAATATTGTGAAGAAACCATAGCACGGTGGAGGGTACTTTGTAGTACCCACCTGCCTGGCTAGCAACACCTTCAAGTTGAAAATCTGCCGCCAAGAACCTGCCGGTGTGTTTCGACAGCTGCACTTGAGAGCCATTCTAGGCTTTTTTTGCTTATCACCTTACCAGTATTCATAATAATAAAATATAGTAATACAAAACAAACCTTAAACAGTTCTTAATAAGAACTAATACTCTTAAACTACACACTTTAGAAAACATTTTAACCACACTAGAATCACTTCGCATAATTCCACTCAAACAAAATCAAACATTGTACTTAGCATAACCGTAAACTAATATTGTACGTCTAACCACACCCATATATAACCATCTGATTATATAACCGTCTGGTTATACAACAAATAGGTTATTGTTATGCTAATGAAGCGTTATGGAGCGGTTGTGATCGCCAAATTGAATTAACCTATAATCCTTGGTTATTAATGATTAAATATCGTATTAATTATTTATAAACAGATATTAAATAGTTAATGTGTGCACTAATTTGCCCTGTGGCTTCACTCGCTTACAGAGAATTCCGACAGCTGCATATAATTTCCCGTTCCCTACTAGCTCAGCGTAAATAAATACAATGTACAAAGGCTTTGTGTACTTGCTTTGTGTTCAGGGTCGGCAACGCGCGTGTTAGATATTTGGTTAAATCTGAGTCAAATATCTGAGTTAAATAAGTACTTCAAAGATGTATTATTTGCAGTGGCAACACTATTGAAATAAGTTTTTGATAAATTTATTATTTGCAATGGTAACACTGTTGAACTGAAGGTTTGATTATTATTTAAACTTCCGGTGCAATAATTAAATTAAACTTCCGGTGTAACTTAATGTTATTTTAAATTGTAATGTTTATGATAATTGGATTGGAATAATTACAAAGTCATCAAATCACTACTGCGATAATTTAATTGTTGATAAACATTTTATTGTAATGTAAGGACATTTCAGTAGACTTCCGATTGATATTTTAATTGAACAATGTAATGGCTTTGATAAATCATATTATTAATCATACCTAAATTCGATAGTAATTATTCCAATAATTAACAACGAATGTTGTAATTTTGTGATAATGGTTTACTAAATTTGTTATTATGAGATTAGTGACACTTCCTGATAAAATGTATCCGGTTATGGTGTATTGAGACTTCCGTCTCTGTGATTGGTTGATTCTTCCGTCTGTATTCTTGAAGTGTACTTGTAAAATATAAAATAAGCGGGAAGGTCTGGGGTCAGTTCAGTCTTGTGTATTTTGGAAGTGGTTGCTTATTATAATCGTGATACTGCCCGTCGATATAAAGATAAGTATATTTGATATTGTCAACTGTAACAATTGATAATTTTATAATGTGTGTTCTGTGTATTTCTGTTATATACTGAGAATAATTCTGAATGTGTAGTGGCCATACATAAGACCTTTATATTGAGTTTCTTACCGGTATCTTCTCAATATGGTCGGCCATCCGAACCGGAAGTAGATTTGAGAGTAAATTCATAGTTGTGGCCATAGATATGTTTGAATAAATACTTTCTAAAGTTTGGCCTAAATGATTATTTATTATTGTGACCTAATAAACCCTTTAGTACTCTGATATAGTTAAGTATACCTGATTTTGAAATATGCTATATAATTCGATTAGAATAACCATCCTAACGTTTGAATCACGTAATCTGATACTTATTGTCCATTATCTGAATTGATTAATTTATTGACAATTATACTAGAATTTAAAGGGAGTAAAATCAGTTCAAAATTGTGGTCTTGTGATTTATTTATTAATACCTACCCTACTTTAATTCCGATGTTTCTTCATTCTATAATGTGGAACTTTAAGTAAATAGTAATTACATAACTAGAAACAGTTTAGACAACTTGGCAACTCGGGATTAAAATTTAGCACATCGATATATTCAGATGATATATTAATTTATTTATTTTTAGTCGATATTTATAATCTTTCTAAATGAGATGATCAGCACTTTCTTAATGATGATCGGCCCATAAATTTATCATCAGAAGTGGGATACGCAAAATCTGTGCCCCTACTAAAATGTTGTACTTGGTTTTTCCAGAAATCGTGCGAGTTTTGTTTGACTGACGATAAGCCGTTGGATTACTCTTGAAAAATTATTCTACATCCTGTCTGAAAGAAGATCCATCGACGATAGAAGCAGCAGATGATGAAGCTGGTTATTTGGTCTGGTAAGGCCTTGCAAGGGCTTTTTATTTTTATGCTAGTAAAGATTATCTCAAAAAAAAAAGTAATACAGAAACGATATTTTGAGGAATTAGCACCAGTTATACCTGGAAATATTAATGTTTCCCTTTCATTAGTCATATAGTCCCCTTCTTTAGTTACAGACAGTGGTACACATTTTGGTTCAAATGAAGTTGTCTTTGTTTAGAGAATTATATAATTCAGCAATCTTTTGATTGCCACGGGGACCCTTAAGATTGTTCATACTCAAATTTAAACAGTTTTTAAATAAATAGTATTTCTAGTCATATCATAATAAATTACAGAAGTAAAACATTTAACTAAATAAAGCTTAATCATGTCATATAATGATCCCTAGGTACTATACAATTTTAAAGCAATCGATTTCTAGTCTTAAATTAATATCATTACATAGCATAAATATTTGACTAATTATTAAAATATTCTTCAATCGTATAAAAACAGTTAATAATTAAAAACTTTTAACTTTTTATTAAATAGGTTAATTTTGTTTCGGTTTTGATGTCTGGAGGTAACTTGTTGTAAATTTTTAATGCCATGTAATACGAAACTCAATTGAGTATTTTTATTCTAGATGGTGGTAGGTATATAAGTAATAGTCAAGTAGAGCGATAAATGTATACGGTAACTGACACACTTCAAATTTAGTTTGAAATATAACTTCAGGTAGGCCGAGCGAATTATATCTGGTCCAAAAATCGATTAATGAATCTATCCAAAAATCTGTTAGGTTAATTCCAACATTTCAGATAATTGTCAATAATTAAAATTATATTCGGTATGTCAATAAGATAGAAGATAGGAATAGAAGCATTGTTGAAGAAGTAATTTCTTCAATTTGCTTTTAAATAAATATGAGGGTACACTTTTTTATTTGGTCCTATGGGAGCTTATTGTAAATTTTTATGGCCATTGGATAACTGTTTCTATTGTGCGGCGTTGTTTTCATTTTTGGCAATACAATTGAGATCTCGGTTTGATGGCAAACTTCGCATCGTAATAATATTTTTCGTAATAATAGTTTTTTTATAGTAGGTAGGTGATTTGGTATGTTAGTCGAGACCATCGGCGTTACGAGAAATTAAATGCCAGTTGTAAGGGATCCTTTGGAAGGAAATTTTGTCCTTTCTCCTGAGCGATAGCTTTGCTCTAAGGGGTATTAAGAAATGTAAGAATTATATTATTGCTTATAAAAAAAAAAAAGTCTGTTCGTATATATGAAATGATCATGTATTTTGGAAAATATTACTTTACATATATTAAATATATATTATTTATATATCAGGAGATATAAAAAAAAAAAAAAAGAATATTAAAAGAAAAGAAAGAAACAAAAAAAAAAAAAAGAAAACGCTGGTCTACTGATTGCTTGCTACTGACTTTTCTCGCCGGCAGCGGGTGAATGGGGTTGGTATTGCGAGGCAATTGGTAATTGTATGTCGCTGGTCTACTGATTGCTTGCTACTGACTTTTCTCGCCGGCAGCGGGCGAATGGGGTTGGTATTGCGAGGCAATTGGTAATTGTATGTCGCTGGTCGACTGATTGTTTGCTACTGACTTTTCTCACCGGCAGCGGGTGAATGGGGTTGGTATTGCGAGGCAATTGGTTACAAGAAAAAAAAAAAAAAAAAAAAAAAGCTGCGACATAATCGGTTGGTGAAAATGTCTACACACCCGGAGGCAGCCCGTGGTGGGACCTATCACATTACCCGATATAGTCATATTTATAAAATTTCTACATTAAGCATTAAAATAATTGTATCTATTTTTGTCTATGTTCTATTAATATTTATAACACTTATTATGCTGATATTCTGTTTGTAACAGCTCTGAATATAAAAATTGCTTCGAGAGATTCTTTGCAATTGTCAGTGTGACCGAGCGGTTGTAAATTGTTTTACGTAGGTACCTACATAAAATAAAATCAAAATGTATTTCAGATTCGTATTTTAAGATGTTACTAGAGTATTTGATAGATTAGACATATTCATAAATATGCAAAATTATTTGAAAATATCCATAGGATACAATTTATTTATAAAAAGGTACATCAACAGCACATGTATTACCACATTTGTAGCTATTATTTTATTTATGTACAATGATATAATCTTGGTGCCAAATGCTAAATTTCATATAGATTGGGATAGTGTGTTGTGGTGATTAATTAATTAATCAAGGGTCATTCACGGCACCAATGATTTATTGATTGAATTAATGAATAATATGTTTATAATTTTTGTCTAACAAGTAGAAATTCTGACATAATTATTCTAATTATTATTGTGCTAAAATCAATTCCCTTCTCTTATGTTACAATGAAAAATATTTCATTGATTCAATCAAATATATAATTTTATTAATTCATGGTACTTTTTGGGATACTGAGGTGATATAAGATGTACTTTGAAATGTATTTTTGTATGTAATTGTGGATAGGACAATGTGTTCACGGACTGTTGATATATTTTAAATTGTTCTGGCCTGTCCCTTGTGCAGCAAATGTGATACACTTCTCTTTACTTTGGTTATGGCTTGAACTAAGTAATTATGATTTATTTGTTTTTGCCCGAGGTTCGCTCACGCAGATTTCATTGAATTTCATTAACTTTTTACCGTCAGCCGATTTCGATGAGGTGCCAAGCTGAATTTAATTAATTTGTAAAAACTATGTACATGTATTCAGTAGTTTTAAGGATTTGTATTCAATTTTAGTCTGATAGTCATCCTTCATCGTTCAATCAGTTTTTGGTAAATATATTTCAATGGAGACCTACTGGTTTTACAGTTTTATCATATGTTTACATGATTTATATTTTATAATATTTTATTTCTATCATTGTGCCAAAGGCCATACCTGTGACTGTACTCGCTGCTATACCTGTGGTTATGTCTGTAAATGGAACTTGGCTTTGTTGTACCTATGGCTATATGTCTGATTTTCCTTTTATCATGGATAAATGTTTTTTTTTATACGGTTAGTACTTCGAAAATGAAGATAAATTGTAATTAGAAATATTGTATATCTATGATTGTAACAATGGCCTTACTTGTGACTTTACTCGCTGTTATACTGGGGGTTGTCTGTAATTAAATCTTAGCTTTGCTGTACTTCTGGCTATGCTTAAGCCTGTGGCTGTACCTGTGGTTTACCTTGTGGTTGTGCCTAGATGCCAGAAATACAGCAGGTGTCGTAAATAAATGTTGTTGTACTGTTGGTACTTCGAGAACGAAGTACATGTCAGTCTGGCCGTGTTAGATATTTGGTTAAATCTGAGTCAAATATCTGAGTTAAATAAGTACTTCAAAGATGTATTATTTGCAGTGGCAACACTATTGAAATAAGTTTTTGATAAATTTATTATTTGCATTGGTAACACTGTTGAACTGAAGGTTTGATTATTATTTAAACTTCCGGTGCAATAATTAAATTAAACTTCCGGTGTAACTTAATGTTATTTTAAATTGTAATGTTTATGATAATTGGATTGGAATAATTACAAAGTCATCAAATCACTACTGCGATAATTTAATTGTTGATAAACATTTTATTGTAATGTAAGGACATTTCAGTAGACTTCCGATTGATATTTTAATTGAACAATGTAATGGCTTTGATAAATCATATTATTAATCATACCTAAATTCGATAGTAATTATTCCAATAATTAACAACGAATGTTGTAATTTTGTGATAATGGTTTACTAAATTTGTTATTATGAGATTAGTGACACTTCCTGATAAAATGTATCCGGTTATGGTGTATTGAGACTTCCGTCTCTGTGATTGGTTGATTCTTCCGTCTGTATTCTTGAAGTGTACTTGTAAAATATAAAATAAGCGGGAAGGTCTGGGGTCAGTTCAGTCTTGTGTATTTTGGAAGTGGTTGCTTATTATAATCGTGATACTGCCCGTCGATATAAAGATAAGTATATTTGATATTGTCAACTGTAACAATTGATAATTTTATAATGTGTGTTCTGTGTATTTCTGTTATATACTGAGAATAATTCTGAATGTGTAGTGGCCATACATAAGACCTTTATATTGAGTTTCTTACCGGTATCTTCTCAATATGGTCGGCCATCCGAACCGGAAGTAGATTTGAGAGTAAATTCATAGTTGTGGCCATAGATATGTTTGAATAAATACTTTCTAAAGTTTGGCCTAAATGATTATTTATTATTGTGACCTAATAAACCCTTTAGTACTCTGATATAGTTAAGTATACCTGATTTTGAAATATGCTATATAATTCGATTAGAATAACCATCCTAACGTTTGAATCACGTAATCTGATACTTATTGTCCATTATCTGAATTGATTAATTTATTGACAATTATACTAGAATTTAAAGGGAGTAAAATCAGTTCAAAATTGTGGTCTTGTGATTTATTTATTAATACCTACCCTACTTTAATTCCGATGTTTCTTCATTCTATAATGTGGAACTTTAAGTAAATAGTAATTACATAACTAGAAACAGTTTAGACAACTTGGCAACTCGGGATTAAAATTTAGCACATCGATATATTCAGATGATATATTAATTTATTTATTTTTAGTCGATATTTATAATCTTTCTAAATGAGATGATCAGCACTTTCTTAATGATGATCGGCCCATAAATTTATCACGCGCGTGATACCCCTGGTGTTGCAAGCGTCCATAGGCTACGGTAACCGCTTACCATCAGGCGGGCCGTATGCTTGTTTGCCACCTAAGGGTATAAAAAAAACTTTAATCACATCACCAATGGCCGCAATGGTGTTATATAAGGTCAAAAACCGGCCAAGTGAGAGTGAGACTCGCACACGGAGGGTTCCGTACAATATTATCTGCGATGAAAAAAAACACAATAAAGGACTTTTTTTGTATGGGGCTCTTTAATTTTTAACTTTATTTCATTTGCATTGTGTTGTTATAACGGCAATAGGACATATTATGCGAAAATTTCAGCTGTCTACCTATTACGGATGAGATACGGCCCACTGACAGACAGACGAACGGACGGACGGACCGACAGACGGACGGACAGCGAAGGCTCAATAATAGGGTCCCGTCGGGTCCCCTTTGGGTAAGAAACCCTAAAAATTACCCAGTGACTCTTCCGTTACTACCTTGTAATAAATAAAAGAAGTGCCTCAACTGCCAAGCCACGGGGTCAGTAAAAGTTAACAACTAATTACTTGTTCGGCCGAATAATTGGATCGAGCAGCGATCGACCCGCGCGGGGCTTGTCTGTTTATTTATAGGTATATCGTTACAACACGAGTTTCTTTTTTTTTATACGACAAAGTCGGTAAACAAGCATACGTCCCGCCTGATGGTAAACAGTTACCGTATCCATATGGACGCTTGCAACACACGAAGCTTCGCTCACGCGTTACCGACCTTTCCCCCCTCCCCTATGAGCTCTGGCGACCTTACTCACGCGCAGGAACACAACTTTACACAACATTCGACCTGCTCTTTGAGCGAATAAACGCTATACTCTACCTCTCTCTTCTTGCCGGAATCTTCTCAGATTGAGTGTATTTCAAACCGGTGGTATCTTAAACACGATGTACCAACTTAGCGTTCATAAGTGCCTTACCAGGCTGAGACTACCGCGGTGAACTCGATCGACGTGTTAGGACCAACTGCTTCATTACTTCGCTACTGCCATCGAGAAGACGCCCAATGTAAGCCATCGTTATCTTCTAAGTCTCAGTTGTATTCTATGCTTTTGTCAGGGGGCTTACTCCCGAAACTGATAATGCGATTTCAATGAAGACCAGTTTAATGAAGTTCATTAAGATTCACTTATGCGGTTGCCCCCCTGATAATCTATTATAGCTAGAAAATTAAATTAAAAGAATAAATTACAGTGCAGGCATAGCTGTGTGTGTTGTGCGGTCACTCAAAGATTACTATTGAAAATATATCGTAATAAGCCTTTCTATTATTTATATACATTATACGTCTGTGATGGGCTTTATCCACGGAGGACAGAAAGGCTTTATCCAAGTGCTTCCAGATCGTGAAAGTAATAACAGTTTAAAAATGCTCAAAAACGAATACTAATACTAGATTTTGATTAATATGAAATTAATTACAGTAAACTGTAACTAATGTACAGTAAACTGTCCCTAAACTGTATTTTTTCATTAGTTAACAGTGAAAACTTCAATATACAGTAGTAAATCTACTGTAATTAAAGTGAATCTAAGTTTTGGTTTTCTCGCATGGGGCGCTTCAAAAACAGTGTAAATATTTATAATTCCCATTAGTTCAAAAGACGTTAGAACCTCAGAACACAGTATTTCAATAAAATGCCAACGACGCATTCACGTCATCAAATCCACGCTCGTACACCTAGGCAACTATAAATCAAATATTTTTGAATCTATTTTTCAGTTTGTTAAAAATAAGGTTTAGTTCAGACGTGTCATCTTGCCAAAAATATAGCTAAGCTTCGTCCGTAAAATAAAATGTATCTGTATTTTTAAATTTCGCTACGTTTACAATGTTAGTTTAACAAAACGCTGGCAAAAATGCTGTTTGCATAACAAATATGAATCACATCATTATACATGGTTGTATATAAAATTGTCTCATTACTTCATGACAACGAGCGTGTGACATGTTTATGTAACGGGTCACGTACTCGACGCGGTCACGTCACGTGCCAGCCGGGGACTAAACGAGTTTATGGACTCTAAAATTGTTTGTAGTTATAGCTTCCGCCCCCGCCGTGTTTCCAGGATGAAAAGGACCACGCCACTGGTCGCGGGTTCAATTCCCACCAAGGACAAATATTTGCATGCAGATTTTTGCAGCGTCGACAACCAGCGAGTGTATGGGAGGCAACGGTGAACGCACCATCAGGCGGGCTATATCGTCTTTAATCTGTGGCCATATGCTAGTTTGCTACCTAAGTGATATACCTGTATAGAGGAATGAAGGGCAGGAGCATCTCCCCCTACCGTACGAAGCCTCGCCTCTGACGCCCTCAGGGTAGTGTTGTCTCTGACATCTATTGTACGATCACTTACTTGCCGCTTCATATTCAACTTGTGTTCGGCAAATTTTTAATGATCCCAGTCCTTCAAGTTCAGTAATAATTCATTGCCAAGTACGGGAAATGGCGTACTGAAGAAAGGCAAAATAACTTTATGACCTTGCCTTAACTAATTATTTCGGAAGAGCGAGTCGATATACCGGACTATCTAATAGAATCTGTACAGTAGTACCCAACTGATAAGGCGCATTGTGAATCTTCGTTCGCACAGAAAAGAAAGTATGGCCCGAAGATTAACGAAAGACTGCTTAAAACTTAGAATCAACGTTAGATCACTACTATAAGGTTCAAAATACAGTGCAGCTGTTACGAGCTGTTAGTTTCGTCTAATAGCTTTCCCGCACTTTGAAAATGTTTCTTCTGCGCAGGTACATCGGTAAGCCGCGGAGCTGCTTGTTTTTGTGTAATTTGTTGATATGACTGTCAGTAATTAGGTCACAGCACTAGCACATTCCTAAGCTCGGCGTGCCACTCTCGCGCCTAATCAAGAAATATGCAGACATAACAAAAGTGTACTATAACTATTTACCAAAACCATATCCTGCAAATGGATCCCTCTTCAACGTCTACATCAGATAGCACACTTATCTAAACATGGTTCAAATACACGTTTCTCAGACATAATGCCACATGCCACTATACGTAAGTATGTGAGCTAAGACTTGGCTGTGTAGTTTGTATACCGTCCAATATATCTGCATGTGAGGTGAATGCCACTTGGGCCCCGTCCTCCTATGTCCGTATATTGGGTCGGAATAGAAACACAGGTCATATAAAGACAGAGGTATAACAGTTTATTAAGTAAGTACTTAAAAATATATTTATTACATTCTTTTAAAATTAGTCTTGTATTAATTGGCTATATTAAGATTAGACAGAGAGAAAGAGAGAGGAGTTAATGTTATAAAAAATGACTGAGTTTCTTACCGGAGTATTCGTAGTTTAAGTATATTAGGAATCAGTGGTAGAGTAAATGTAGACTTTCACTGTGACTTTTCTAGAAGTACCTAGTCAGAGATATTGAGGCTTGAACAAGCATTTTCACCGTTCTCTGAACTCAATGTTACAAGCGGGGACTGAGGATTTATTATAAAACTTTATACCATATTTTTTTAAGTTAGGAAAAGAACATAGTTCCGGAGAAAATAGTTATGAATTCTAATTAATATATAACACTACCAAATTAAAAAAAAGGACTAACCTCATATTTCATTAATGTATGGAAACGGAAACGTTAATGAATTAAATTTCCTATTACATTTTCTATTCCCTTCTCCCCATTTCATAATACTCTTTATTTAAATAATCTGCGTTACAGAGGCAAGTTACCACGTCTAGCTGCACTGGCGTCGGCGTCGACGTAGCGGCGACGATACGACATCGTGACGACAACCAATTGTCAATACCCTCGTGTGTCCGATAACAGATGTATGTATACACAATTTGTTGAATGCTCGTTGAATTGTTCTTACCATAGGTTATACACCGTGACTTTTTATTCGTCTTAGAAACACAGCTCACTTAATATACCCAATGAATAGGTACATTTTTTTTTGATATCTTGTATAATTTTTTTGTATTGTTGTCATAATTTGCAACGTTTTTTTTTTTTTTTTAATTTTTTTGGTTAATATAATTTATTTATTTATTTTTGTACATATACAATAAAAATAATAAAATAATTAAAAAAAATATATTCATTAGAATTATGAAAAATCGAGTTAATAATTTAAGTTTACGTATAAAATTGTAGAAAATACCAACCTAGAGCATGAGTCGAGTAGCCTGCGCTCGCGTGTATTTGTTTTTTTTTATTACACAAAAGTTTTCTTTTTTTTAATTATTAGTACGTATTCGTTTGGTACATTATGTAGGCTGAGTTTCAAAGACGAATAAAAAGTCACGGAGTATACTACAGGATGAGATGAGATCGAAGGCTGTTTATTAATCTACCTCCTTATTCATAAAACGTTATTTAACTAATATACTGTATAAAGGGTCATGTAAATAAAGTCACTCTATTGTAATTTTCAAATAATGTGACATTATTTACGTTACCATTTAAACAGTATATTTGTTAAATAGCGCTTTATGAGTAAGGTGGAAGAAATTAAAGCGATTGTTGTCAAATTTTGACAAAATTTTTGACTAATAAAAACCCACTCTGAAATGGGCTTCCATTAAAATTATTGATTAATAATGTAGGAAATCAAATCTAACTGGATAATTGTTATTGACGATTATTGGAGTAGAAAGAGAACTCATGAAGGAGTAAGAGCTGGGACGATAGAGTTTCCAATGTCAATTATGTTTGATAAAAAATAGACACATTTCCAGAAAATGACAGCCAAATTAATTAGGTAACATTTATGGACGCAATAGCCCCAGGTGTTCTTGTGCCATCAAGAGTTAGTACCAACTTTATTTGCTTATCTGGGGTCTAATCATTATGTCTTCATAATGATATAACCCCAGGTAAGCAAGTAACTTTGACAGGCCAATCGGCGTGGTTGGTTGGTTTCCACCTATCACGCCGCAGGTCGTGGGTTCAATTCCCACCGAAGACATGAATTTGTGGGCATGAACATTGTCTGCATGTCGTATAAATTATGTACAAAAAGTTGTATATGCAGTATATCAGCAACTGTTTTTTTTTTTTATACCACTTAGGTGGCAAACTTAGCATACGGCCCGCCTGATGGTAAGCAGTTACCTATGGACGCTTGCAACACCAGGGTTATCACTCGCACGTTGCCGACCCTGAAGAAATCTCTTCACGCCCTTTTTGAAGAACCCCATGCTGTACTCCATTGGTTTCCTTAGTACCGTGTGTGAAGAATGAACCAGGATAATTTATTCTGATAACCCAGTTCGCAAGTGGGCATTAGGTGATTGCTGCGAACTACGATAAGTTCGCTTGTGTAAACCTTATAGGTGGCCAGTCGTACGATAAGACTCCATTACACGACTGAGCATCCTGAAGAGGCAGTCCAGTAGCCGTAGGTTACTTAGCTAGTTACATACAAACTCACGTCCTGCGCTCCACGTTTTATCTGCATTACTGTATAGAAAGAAACCGTGAAAGTTACGTGCTTTAAAAGTTCTACATTGTTTACAGAACTGACGAGCAGAGATCTTTAAGTATGAGGGCTAAACGAGTTGCAATTGTGTTATATACTCATTAAATTATACCTTCTAGTTAAAAGTATAATACGTTTATCAGATTTCATAGTAATTAACTACTTCTGTTAGTGTTTGGAGATTGTTTACGTCAAACTATACCTACCAACTGATCTGATGATGGTAAGTGGTCTCCGTCACGTATAGACGTTAGCTATGGAGATAGTCAATGTGCGACGGGAAAACAGTAGCTCATGCTTAGCGACATATTTTCCACGTGAGAGGAACTAAGGAACTAACTGAGGTACTAAGTAAAATTACGCTATGTAAATCATAACTTAGCAATATTTTGAGAGAGGTAGAGCATAGCGTTTATTCGCTCAAAGAGCAACTCGACTGGGGAAGTACCTCCACCTTACAGAATACCGCAGCCAAATAACTTTATGTTGTGTAAAGTTGTGTTCCTGCGCATGAGTAAGGTCGCCAGAGCTCATAGGGAAGGGGGGTAATTCTTGAGCGATGCTTCGTGTGTTGCAAGCGTCGATATGGCTATGGTAACCGCTTACCATCAGGCGGGCCATATGCTTGATTACCGACTTAGTCGTATAAAAAAAAATATACCTACCCCCTTACTCATAAAACGTTATTTAACTAATATACTGTTTAAAGGGTCACGTAAATAAAGTCACTCTATTGTCATTTGTCAAATAATGTGACATGCTTTATGAGTAAGGGATTAATATAAAAGTAAAAGCTCTCCAAACACACCATAGAAATCATATGAATTTATAACAAGACGTAACTCCTAACACAAAGAAGCATAAACACACAAATGTCACCACATATCAGAACTTTACCACACCACCGTCGTGCTAGACCTGTAGATAATTCAAAAGCGCTGTACACTCAAAACTGGGCGAGCAAGCCCGTCTCATTACGTTCACGAGTTAATTCGGAAATTCCACAAGTTTCTACAAGAGAGCCCCTTCTCATCCCCTAGGGGAGGTGTGTGATTAAACTTTTCCTTAATAAAACATCCCTCGGAAGGCGTGAGGTGTGTAAAGGGGGGTTGCAGCATTCTTCTCAAAGCTATGGCGTAGGTACGTGACAACTTCCCGTTACTAACTGAGTTATGGTTTTCAGCTGCTCACTTTGTTTGGGTTTAAAAGTCTTTATAATACAACCGTCAAAATGTAATGGTGCGTTCATGCTACGCGAACCGAGCACGAGCCGAGCGAACGAACAGGATTCGTTCATTGTTGCTATCCTTGAACGAGTGTTCGGCTCGCGCTCAACTGCGCTCGATTGTCAGTTTTTTCACGAACACGGATTCGCATCGCGCTCATTGTAGGCTCGTTGAAGTTCACAATTGACATTGCGAGCAGAATGAATTCTGTTCGTTCGTGGCTCGGCTCGTGCTCGGCTCGCGTAGCATGGACGCACCATAAGTTTCTCTAAAGTAAGGCTGTGAGTGTGTCTATTGTGTATGTTCTTGATCTATATGGTTCTATCCATATAGATTTAGATATCAAAAACGTTCATCTTTTACGTGATTGTGAAGCAAACTTCACAAATCTACTAAAACTTTATATCCGTTAAAATATGGAAATACATGAGATAGGACTTATAGAAAAGCTTCTACCGTCTCCTACTTTGCCTGCTTTACTTAATTCTGACAAAATGGCAAGGAAAAATGTTTACTGTGCAACCATTTGCCGGTGTAGATTATGGCCCTACAGGTAACTACCGATTTATCAACTAAGTGTATATAATTCTAAACCATTTATTCAGTAGGTCCTTCGAAACTTGTCTGTAGTTACCACCGGATTGGAAGTCAGTCTTTGAAAAATAAAAACTAAAAGGACATTAGTTGTACCTACCTAAGATTCATAACTATTATGGTAAAAGAACTCGCAAATATGTGACCCCAAAATTATGTAATAGTACTTATATCTTAATATGCCACTAAATGAAAATAAAATTAAATGTAATTAACTTAAAAGAGAAGTTATTAGAGAAGCATTTTATTTGCTGAATAAAAAAATTATATATTATATGTTTCTTTCTTAAGTTACTATAATATGCATGAATTGTTAAGTTATAATGTATGTACAATGCCTACAAAAATGTAAAAGAGTGCACGCCTACAAACTACCTTAGTAGTTTGACGACTATACTGGGTGGAGATTTCGAGATGGCATATTTTCGAAACCTATGTTGGATTAGTCCTTCTGAACAACTTTTATTATGGGACCAACAAGGTATTCTCAAAAAAATATATATATTAAATAAGTTATATGTATTAAATAAGCGAAAAATTTAAGGCTTTTCGAAATAAAATAAAAACACTGAGAAGGACGGACAAGAAACTAGTAATATTTTTCAATTGCTTTCAATAGGTTTTCCTTTATATCTTCTAGGTATCATACAGTTAGCTATCCGATGAGCTATTTCGTTTCAATTACAAACCAACAGATAGCAATTCGTACAGACATAGTCTGTTTGTCTATGCTATAGGCGTCAAGGGATAAATAAAGAGTTTGTATCAATTGCCAACCAATCAGCCAGGACATAGATGCTACAATTATGCTTAGGGAATATTTTATTATTTATTTTTAACTAGTGGTTTAATAAAATGAGAAAATTCGCACATAATTCAGAGAAAAAACCTTCTCCATATAAAATTATACATGAAAAATCGCGCTCGAAATTTGCTTATTATTTCTTTTAAGGTTGGTTTTATTATATGGGTCGGAGAGGACATCGCTAGGGGCTAAAGACTAGTTTCTTAAGAAAAGAGAAATGCAACTTAATTAGGGATATACCACTGATAACTGGAAGTGGAAATACAGGTACGTGCTGCTCGACAGATTTACAACTGGGGGGTGGTAGCCAGCCAGCCGAGTATTAAAGTACCTACCGAGCTGTGGATCTCTCTCAATATTTTCCTTCACCAGATCAAGCTTATTTTTTTTTTAAATTAAATGGGCTTGCTTTCGGCCGCTGACCCGCCCATAAGTGGCGATGACGAAGCCTAAGAAAAAAAGAGATGAGTCTTTATATTGCTCAAGCTGGTACTTAGCAGATCCATCCCAAAGATGGCACCAGTACTTACTTCATGCATGACCGGACTTGTGCTTTATAAAGTTGGAGCAACTGCCCAGGCGTGAAGTACCGCTTGACCTTGATTTGTAGCATATGTTTCTGCCTTCGACTCAATAGAACAGCCAAAGTTTATTTTGGCTGTTATTATATATTTGGATGTTATTTGTTATTGTCGGATTCAAACCTTAGCTACGGCATTTGACCTCACTCCTACAAAATACACCCCTCAAATAACATTAAGCAACGTGTCTCAAAAAAACCCCAACTCCTAAGTGCGCCCCGGGGTATCGGTCCTGTAAATAAGAGGATTTTCAAATCTTTCCACTTAAGTCAATATATCTTGTGGACCAAGTTATCGGTGCGTATAGTTAGGCCCGTGTTCGATCGGCCACTAAGTGTAGTTTAGACACTTGAGAGTTACCGGCTCCACCGGCTCCCTAGGGAGTGCTTAGTCCCACATAAATTGAACGTAAAACATGTACCGAACCCCGATTATCTCAGCCGCCGACTTCACTTAGCCAAATTGTAGGTAACTGCCGCTTATGTGTTGGTGAATACGTTAGGTTTCAATATTGACTTTGAGCTGCAATATTTGGTCACCGAATCTATAAATAGCTTAAGTAATGATTATTATAAAAATAACCTAGTTGCTTAGATTATACAGAACATTTTTCCACTTCAGATCGAACCCTCTGTAACCTACAAAGTAAGAATTTTCACCTTCGAATTTAATAATAACACCTTGGTGTGCTTATCATTATAGTCCACATCACTCATGAAAAAAATAGTCACATACTCCTCGTTTACACACAACATACATAACTCTCTTCCGTGGTCTTACCATCCAAGATCGTGTCTGGTCTCCAGAGCATAGTATGAAGAGGGTTGATATCAGGAACGGTCCCGGTGGCGGCGCGTGTCAGGGGCGTGTCGACACCTTGCGACCGACTGCGCCGTGCGCTGGTGTTAACGACCAGAACACGTACGGTTTTGTGAAGCCTGTGCTGAGGAGCTGAGGGAGCCAACGATATTATTATGAGTTCTTTAACTTTGGAATTCACGATCCAACTATTTTGGTTGTTAAAGTTTTTATGGCACGTTGTCTGGGCTTATGTTTTACCACCATGGTAGGATCCTATGGTAACCACGTAAAACATAGAAGACATCAGGCTTCTATGAGTAGAAACCTGAAAAAAACTAATACATAGGTACCTGGATTAATAAATAAGGTATTTTGTAAAGCAGGGAAACCAGTCCTCCTTTCTGAAACACGAAAACATACTGAAAGGTATGAATGAAGGTTAACACCGTTTTTTTACAGAGGAACACAAATCAAATAAATGCTTCTGTCATAATATAGCGAAGTTTTGTAAAAGCTAAATATAACATAACTAAATTACTGAACTGACGTACTACATTAGATATCGAGTTTAAAGCTTGGATGAAACTTTCGAGTTGGAATCTTCGAAGTCGACGCGCATTAGTTGTTAGAGCTATGAGTTGTATGAAATATTAATATTAATGTTTCATATCGAAGAATAATAGTTAGACCGTAGCCAACTTCAGACTATCGCAACCCATAAGTACTGGAACTAGATGAAGACGATATTTATTGCCCTACTTTTGGATTGACTACCATGGAGGAATGCGGAGATTAAGTTAATCTAAGAAAATAATAATTGAATAGTGTCTTGAAGATTTGGGGAGATGGATAGATCGTGTGAAAGATGATATGGGTAAGATAGCAGAGAAAGAGAATGCTGGTATGACGGAGAGAAGAGACGATTGGAAGAAACGCAGTTGGATGATGAGAATCATTGAAGATTCCCAAAAAACGATTTGTATTTTTTTATTATATACGAAAGGGTTCAGTCAGAGCAAAAACAAAATGGAAAGAAAATTCCTCGATAGAAAAAAAAAAGTTACCTCTAATATTAATTCGATAAATAATATCACTAACGTATGACCTCGGGCGCGACCTACGAGTTATTTAGATCAGAAGCGCTTAGTTTTAGGGTCGGCAACGCGCCCGTGTTACCCCTGGTGTTGCAAGCGTCCATAGGCTACGGTAACCGCTTACCATCAGGAGGGCCGTAAGCTTGTTTGCCACCTAAGTGGTATCAAAAAAAAAGTGCATTTTTGTTCTGCGGAACACGTTATCGCCGTCTCATGCCACGCTAATATAGACATAAGTTTGTTTCATCTGCCAGTCGCTATCTTTTCTGGCTTTATGCGCATGTACTAAATGATAACTATCTTCGATTACTGACCTCCACATAGGCTTAATAAGTTTTTGTTAAAAATTTAATTTTTCATCAAATCTTTTTTTGATGGCTGTACTTTTTGTCAACGGTAAGTACCGTTGACAAAAAGTACAGCCATCAAAAAAAGATTTGATTGCATTGTCTTCCAATATACTAATGTATACCAACTATCAATTCAATCCGACCGTTGGAATTGGGTGAAATTCGACTTGCAAGATACCACCCGAACAACATAGTTACATATTTTTTATAAATAAATGTCTTAAAAAAAAGAAAAGTTACATACTTACATACATACATTGCAAGTGAAATAATACCTTGTAAAATAGCTATGATCCAAGTCAATTATGTGAATAACCGCACAGTGGCTATTAGAAATAAGTGTAGTTAGGTCTATTAGATACACAAACGAGGCCATAATCGGATTTAATCGTTCGGGATCGAAACCGAATCAATTATCCCGGATAAAGATTAATCGGATAATTGCTTCTATTAATATATTATCACTCCAAATATTAACTGACTATTGACCCTTGGTATTGATAACTTCGAAGGCTTGTTACGTCTCTATTGTTATTTCCTGGTTTGAATTGTTAGATGGTACTTTCGTGGCTGCCACACTCATGCCCAAACTCAGTCGCTCATACATAGTTTATTTCACTCAAAAGAGTAGAAATTGATCATACATGCTGACGCGGAATCTTGGTGGTCGTTAAACACGAGCAGTGCCCGCTCCGCTTCGGAAACGGAAGCTTCTCGGATTCAAAATAAATCAGAGAACGTCACACAGCTAAAAATAGCTCAGTTAAATTCTACCAAATGTACGTGCTTTCTACCAAATTCTACTAGTTCCATTGCGACATGGCAACCCAGCAACCAGCTAAAAGAGTATATTCTCGGACACATTCCCATTTAATAGCTATTAGAGAAATCCATCGGACAGACTCGAGATCGATTTCATAAAAAAAAGTAATTCCAGAAGATTGGAAAAGGTTATATCTCATGTGAGATAAGATCCGTCAATCTTTTTAGATCGCTTCACCTTAACTAGATCATTCATTTTAAATGCATGAAAAACATGAAATTTGTATAGAAGATGAGATAGTTTTCAGATAGATTTAAAGCAAATAAGCTGTAATCAAATTGTCATAGTGATAGTCGCTTTATCTAATAATTATCCTTATCCTTATACATTATAAAACGTATCTATCTAACAGTTAGTGTGCTTATAGCTGAAGAATCACCACACAGATTTGAAGCGGCTTTCACCCGTCCTAGACGGTTTGTATCGAGGTTTGTATATATAAGTTTATATCACAGCTGCAGCGCTGTGATTAAAAGGAGCTGCCGTGGTAACTTCTGAAACGTTTTTGACAGCAAACCGCGTGAAGGAATGACGCAATTATGACGCAATTACCGGTAGGTAGGTACCGTATCCAAGGGCGTCGCCAAGGGAGCATGGAGGGGCAGCTGCCCCCCCCTAGAGATTCTAAAAATATTGCCAAATATAATGCAACCAAAGTCCTAAGTCTTTTAGTTGATTTGCTTGAAGTTCAAGCCTTGAACAATCATTCCCGTACGACCACTATAATATTAAAATCTGGTAATTTAAAAAAAAACACGCTGTACGCTGTACACTTATTCAAATTCAAACTCCTTTTTATTCTATTTTTCTAATAAATGTTATTATAACTTATTTACAAGTTTTTTATTGCATAGTCAAGAGCTCGTGCTCGTGTAGCTTTACACATTGGACTCTGTACTGTCACAGAATATATATGTATATAGTACTAAGATACTGTTGTTATTACAATCGCTGTAGATGTAAGGCTCGTAGTACACACGGCTACAGATCAAGCTATACATTTCCAGTATAAGCTGAACTCGCATTGTATAGGATTTCCGTACAATGGGAGGTCAGATTATACTAGAAATGTATAGCTTGATCTGTAGCCGTGTGTACAAGTGAAAAGCTTCATGTGCTGTCGACTTTACCTACAATTCATACCTACTTTTCTCAAAAGTATGAATTGTAGTAGGTAAAGTCAACTTGCCCCCCCCTGCGCCATCGGCTGGCGACGCCCTTGACCGTATCAGTACCTACCTACTCCTTTCACGCGACGCAGCCGACGCAGGCCGTTTACTAATTCTAGTAACTTAATTAATTACTGCCAATTACTAATAAATATAACCTAGTCCTAATCCTAACTAATATTATAAATGCGAAAGTGAGTTTGTTTGTTTGTTTGTTTGTTTGTTACGCCTTCACGCCTCAACTATTCAACGGATCATAATGAAATTTGGCATGCAGATAGCCTATGGTATGGAAAGGGACATAGGGTACTTTTTATCCCGGGAACGCGGGTGAAACCGCGGGGGACAGCTAGTTACTTATAACTTAATTGTTAAACGGCGAATCAGAAACTAACAGTAATTGTACTTAATCAGGCGCAATTATGAGATGATTGTTTGGCAAATTAACGCGTATTACTTGTCAGGTGATTTAGTTTTGTATCATTATGTTTCAGCCGGATTCAGGTGCCGGATGAGTATTAGTGTATAAATAGCCTAAATTAATTTATTATTGTAATGCCTGCAAACGTTGGCTTTCGTTTATAACATTTTTAGAAATCTGGAATGGAACTAACTGCCAGAACATCGTGGGTTCTTAGCGCTCTTTTGCAGCAGTAGGTAACCATTTTGTATTATTACTAGCTTTAGCCCGCGACTTCGTCCGCGTAGTTTTTTTTTCTAGATATGATTCATTGTAACAATATAGAGCTTTGTTCATGGCTATTGCTCGCCACTACGTGTGATATTTGACATAAGTTCAGGTAGATTGAGAGCTGATTGCGAGCATGCCACATACAACTGATACAGTCCTGTCGCAAATAAACTCTAGCAAATATCAGAGTTTTTCCCTGTGATTTATTAAATTAAACGAAGGATTTGGGATCAATGGTATACGCGGCACGAAGACTGTTTCTCCTCTATCAGGACCAGTTAATATTTTGGCCTCAATAACATTGCGGCGGAGAGCTGTACTTGAAGTCTAGTTCCACAGCACAATTTTGGAGGCCGTATATTTCTAATCATTATGACAGGAGCATCTACATATGGATTACCCGGCAGATTAAGATCTAGTTTAAAAATTGAACAGGATAATTTACCGACTCATCCATATCGACCATGGTGGCAACAACCTTCAAATGAATAAATCAACATTTCGTTTATCGCAGCGGGTTGGTCATTTTTGGGAGTCATAATGGCTCTCTCGCGCATAACCACTCTATCGGTTTGTGTTCATTGTAACATCAGTATACATTTTATTTATACCTAAGTTGGTATTTGTATCAACCCATCTATTTGTGGAAAGTTTACGTTCCCGATTTGAAGAAGAAGATCTGAAAATCTACCGTCAGGAATATGCACCGTGTATGTATGGGAAGGTGAAATATGTTTTTTTTTGGGAGGTGTCGAGATCGGGATTATTTATCTAAAATTGCGCTATGAGACCTATTTCCTCAACCATTTCATGACAGCTGAGATATTTGCTTATGGCACACAGACAGGCAGACGAATACACGGGTGGAGAGTGGAGACCTATATCCACAAGTTTCTCAATAATTTACAGACAGCTGAGATGTTTCTGTCTGTCTGTCAGTCTGAGGAGAGACTGCCTCCTTATGTGTGTATCGCTTGTACAACGGACAGTTCTCTGAAGAATTGTTTGATCTGATTCCCACGGGCTACCTTCTACCATCGCAACTTTCGCCATCGACGGGGAGTCCATACTCATATATTGGAACCGAAATGCTTTCTACTGTGCGATTTCAAAGGAGTTTTCTACCGCGTACACTCAGGCTGTGGAATGAGCTCCCCGCCGTGGCTTTCCCAAAGGAGTATAGCCAGGGGGTCTTTAAAAAGGGTGTGAAGATATTTCTGTAGGGTCGGCAACGCACGAGTGATACCTACGGCGACCGCTTACCATCAGGCGGGCCATATGCTTGTGTGACACCTTAGTATTAAATTTAAATATGAAATAATAATTTAAAAATTTCCCGTAGCAGACGGACAGATCGACGGGCGGAGATCTATCCAAAAGTTCCTCAAACAGACAGCTGAGAAATTTTCTCGTGGCAAACAGACAGATAGATGGCGGCAGTAGGCTTCTTAATAACATGATACACGTGTACATTATTTTTACTTCAAGACAAAATTGTGTGAATGAACAACTTCAATACAAAATTACATCCCCCTTTACACCCCTTAAGAGTTCAAATTCCAACAACACCGATATTCGTTGCGTTATTTTCCTACTATAAGCTTAAATAATAAATTTAGTATACTTCCATACACAACTTCATCCCCTTTTTTACCCCTTCGGGGTCGGAATTATGAAAAACGCTGAGGCATATATAAATTAATTTTCAATCATCAGCCTAAACACAAAATTTGAAGGTCCTAACTTCGAAACTGATGAACTTTCATACAAACTTGCATCCCCTATTTTACCCCCATAGGGGTGTTATACTAAAAAATCCTTCTTTAGTGGATACCTACACTGTATTATTATAAATTTAGTGATGTTTACTGTGGAAATGAAGGACTTACATATACAACTTAATCCCCCTTTTCCCTCTTCGGGGGTGGAATTTTCACAAACGCTGTGACAACTTTACATTAATTTTCAATCGTCAGCCTATACACAAAATTTGAAGATCCTATGTTCAAAACTGACGGACTTGCATACAAACTTTCATCCCCTATTTTACCCTCTTAGGAGTGGAATTTCCAAAAATCCTACCTTACTGGATACATATACTGTATAATAATAAATTTAGTGAAGTTTATCGTGAAATTGAAGGCCTTGCATCCCCAACTTCATCCCCCTTTTTCCACCTTCGGGGGTGCAATTATCATAAACGCTGAGATAACTTTACATTAATTTTCAATCGTCAGCTTATACAAAAAATTAGAAGATCCTGACTTCAAAACTGACGGACTTGCATACAAACTTTTATCCCCTGTTTTACCCTCTTAGGGGTGGAAATTCCAAAAATCCTTCCTTTTCTGGATACCTATACTGTGTAATAATACATTTAGTGAAGTTTATCGTGAAATTGAAGGCCTTGCATACCCAACTTCATCCCTCCTTTTCCACCTTCGGGGGTGGAATTATCATAAACGCTGAGATAACTTTAAATTAATTTTTAATCGTCAGCCTATACACAAAATTTGAAAACCCTAAGTTCAAAACTGACGGACTTGCATACAAACTTTCATCCCCTATTTTACCCTCTTAGGGGTGGAATTTCCAAAAACCCTTCCTTAGTGGATGCCTACACTGTATAAGGTATCTTTGTGCAAAATTTCAAATCTCTAGGTCCAGCGATTTGGGCTATGCGTTGATATATTGCATACAAACTTTCATCCCTTATTTTAACCTGTTAGGGGTGGAATTTTGTAAAATACTTCTTTTGTGGATCCCTACACTATATAATAATATATTTAGTGAAGTTTACTTTGAAATTGAAGGACTTGCATACACCACTTCATCCCCCTTTTCCTGCCTTCGGTGGTGGAATTATCACAAACGCTGAGATAACTATACATTAATTTTCAATCGTCAGCCTAAACACAATATTTGAAGATCCTAACTTCAAAACTGACGGACTTGCATACAAACTTTCATCCCTTATTTTACCCCCTTAGGGGTGGAATTTCCAAAAATCCTTCCATAGTGGATGCCTACACCGTATAATAATACATTTCATGAAGTTTACTTTGAAATTAAAGGCCTTGCATACCCAACTTCATCCCCCTTTTCCTCCCTTCGGGGGTGGAATTATCACAAACGCTGAGATAACTATACATTAATTTTCAATCGTCAGCCTAAACACAAAATTTAAAGATCCTAACTTCAAAACTGACGGACTTGCATACAAACTGTCATCCCCTATTTTACGCACTTAGGGGTGGAATTTCCAAAAATCCTTCCTTAGTGGATGCCTCCACTGTATAAGGTATCTGTGTGCAAAATTTCAAATCTCTAGGTCCAGCGGTTTGGGCTGTGCGTTGATATATCAACAATCAGTTTATCATTTTATATATTAGGATTACCTACTTCTGTGTGTTCCTGTCTGCTCTGGAAAACGTTAAAAGATACCAAAAATCATCATTTTGAAATAATTGCCCATTCCAAGAGAATTACACAAAAATTTACGTTGGACCAATATTCTGCACAATATAGTAAGTAAGCGTGTTAGTTACTCAGTAAAATAGTTTTGTGATGTGTTTTTGAGATTCAAAAGCAAAATATATGTGAGCATCTAGTCATCGCTGACATAAGATATGATACGCTTACTATTGGAAGTAAAGTATGAGTTATTTACCGACCGGATTAGTGCGGACCCGGGCATCCGGCGCCGGACGGCAGACATACGCCTTTAATAACTGTGCCGCGGGTTTATGCCTGGAGATGATTGTACTGGTACTGAAAGATAGAATCGCCAAGTTCTTGTTCAAATGATACTTCAAAATTATGGACCTTTTTGTTTAGTAGGTACTTACCTAATTTTGGCTACATTAAACGAGTATGTAATGACTCCAACAGTTGACATCATTAACGCTAAATCTTTCAAAGTAACAAAGAGATACCAAAGAAAGCTTAAATTGCCCAATCTAAATACACACTGTAGAGTAACAAATCGTTTCGTCAACGACATAAATATTTATCACCTAATCCCTTGTCACCGGTCCCATAAAGCCAGGTACACACCTCGTCAGGTGTTTTGCGGCGCGGCCATCAAGCAGCCACACGATCCCGGCCGGGCGGCCCACAGATCTCGGAATGCCGGGATCGCTTGTCGATACCGCACGCTAATCGTTCCCGCGGGCGACCCCACCGACCCACATTAGCCGTGCCGCGCTCCGATTTAATAGCTCGATATAAATGGTAACACGTCTGTATCTCGAATAGTTAAGGATCTCTTATGTCTATTTATTTATGCTCAAGTACTGGACATAGTGTGGCGACTAAGCACGTAGGAACCTCTTGCACACTTTAAAGCTTGCACGTGATCTTGCACAAAATTATATTCAAACAACAAAAACAAATTTTAAGTTTAATCCACCCAAAGTATAAAAGCTTTTAGCAAGGTGACGCGACGTAGGTAGATAGTTATAATAATTAAAGGCGATGATAGCTCAGTGGTAGTGACGTCGGATACCGAGTCGAAGGTCCCGGGATCGAATCCCACAATGAGCTTGAGCTTTCGGTGAAGGAAAACATCGTGAGGAAACCACAGCACGGTGGTAGGGTACTTTGTAGTACCCGCCTGGCTGGCTACCACCCTCAAGTTGAAAATCTGTCGCCAAGCACCTATCGGTGTGTTCCGTCAGCTGCACTTGAAAGCCAGTTCCTTCTAGGCTTTGTGTGCTTACCACCTTCGACCACATCATCACTTACCATGGTGAGATTGTGGTCAAACACAGGCCTATACACAGTAAAAAAAAAAAAAAAAAAATTATAAAAGAGTTAAAGTAGTAACCTTATTCAGAGTAGGTACCCTACCTAGGGCTCACCGCGGCTTCACCGCTCATCAATATGTACAACTTCATCTTTGTGGACTAAATCTCAATCGCAACTAAAACATAGGAACACGAAACTGATGATACCTACCTATACTACCTACACAATTTCGATAATCACCGTCACAAAATATAACTAAATCTCATAATTTATGTATTTCATTTATTTATGCAATAACATACCTGGAATGTGGAGGTAATTTTCTGGAGGTAGAATCTAAAGTTAGACCTGAATAGTAGGCACTTACCTACCTACCTACTAAAATCTTAAAAGCATTTTGGAAAGCAATTTCTTGTAAAAGCCTGAAACGAAATAACGAAATACCAACATCTCCAATTCGAGCGTTCAATATACCTACAAAATAATCACGTTCCTTTACTCATCCGATTGATGCAGGCGCTCGTTCACTCACCGCTCTGCTCGATCGAACCCATTCACTCGTTCATTCGCCCAATCATTCACCCCGCTTGTGAGTGGATGCATGGCTTTATGCAGAATTATTGAATTTTCGAATTCAAATAGCGTCAGAGCCGAGTGCGGCGGAGATAAAAATCCATTTGAGCAAATATTTATACACGCCGCCCGCCGCCCCTCTCCGCCCGGGGCCCACCCGGTGCCCTCCACGATAGAAAGTATTCTACCTCAGCCATATTATATGTATTTATATATATATATATAAGTATATGTATTTGAGGTATCTATACCTACTAAGTAGGTATAGATACCTCATTATTGGATCTGTATTGCAATTAAAGGTCTTTTGCCCACGTGACCTACGTACGAACGTTTTTTGTGCGGAACCGTATGTAACTTTTTGAAATAAAAGAAGCCCAAGTTCATCTATTTGCCAATGAAAGTACCTTCAAATTCGGTCCAGCCGTTTCGGAGATTAGCTGGTACAGACACATCAGACAGACAAAAATCTTAAAAATTGAATTTTTGGTATAATTAGGTACCGTATATACAGGTTGGAAATTTTTTGAAGCCACGGGAATATGGTCTTCAGTGACTGTTTAAAATTTCCTCACTGTACGGTACGTTATACCAAAAATTAAATTTTTAAAATTTTTGTCTGCCTGAAGTGTGTCTGTCCCAGCTAATCACCGAAACAGCTGGACCGAATTTGAAGGGACTTTCATTGGCTGTTATTTTGACATACAAACAGAGACTTCAATTTTATTTATCTGTATCGTATACAAACTGACTAAAGTAAAGCCAATGAGATGAGATAAATAATGTAAACAAACTGACCTCTACTGAGTTACATTACGATATAGCGAGCTCGTGAGAGTATAAATGTTCTATGATAGCGAGCGATCATTATCTCTTGCACGAAATAATGACGTCAGTTGAAGTTGGTCGACATCGGCTGTCGTTGTGTGATTCGTGGTACAGTGGCCGGCAAACAACTTGAGCCATGACCTTGAGTGCGCAGTAGACGATTTTAAGGTGTCGTTGGTGGAAAGAGAGGTGCGCGGGGGCATTCTGTCGGCACGCGTCCACGCTATTGGCCGAGCATGAGTGTACATGCGCGAACTTACCCCCACTACGTCGACTTTGGCTCAAGTTGTTTGCCGGCCTCTGTATAGGAAAGCGTATTTAGAACGAATTATTTATTTTTTGTCGACTAAAATATGTTTTTTTTATCTATAGGTACATCCATGCTCGCAGTGCATCTTTTTAGGGTTCCGTAGCCAAATGGCAAAAAACGGAACCCGTATAGATTCGTCATGTCTGTCCGCTGTATATTACAGCCACTTTTTCCAAATCTATAAGAACTATAATGTTGAAACTTGGTAAGTAGATGTATTCTGTGAACCGCATTAAGATTTTCACACAAACATAGAAAAAAAAAACAATAAATTTTGGGGGTTCCCCATACTTAGAACTGAAACTCTTTTTTTTTAAATAAAACCCATAAGTGTGGTCTTCAAAAATGATATTGAGGTTTCTAATATTTTTTTTTTCTAAACTGAATAGTTTGCACGAGAGACACTTCCAAAGTGGTAAAATGTGTCCCCCCCCGTAACATCTAAAATAAGAGAATGATAAATCTATAAAAAATATATAATATGATGTACCTACAAGCAAACTTCCACCGAAAATTGGTTTGAACGAGATATAATAAGCAGTTTTTTAGGGTTCCGTAGCCAAATGGCAAAAAACGGAACCCTTATAGATTCGTCATGTCTGTCTGTCCGTGTATGTCACAGCCATTTATTTCCGAAACTATAAGAACTATAATGTTGAAACTTGGTAAGTAGATGTATTCTGTGAACCGCATTAAGATTTTTACACAAAAATAGAAAAAAAACAATAAATTTTGGGGGTTCCCCATACTTAGAACTGAAACTCAAATTTTTATTTTTCATCAAACCCATAAGTGTGGGGTGTCTATGGATAGGTCTTCAAAAATGATATTGAGGTTTCTAATATCATTTTTTTCTAAACTGAATAGTTTGCGCGAGAGACACTTCCAAAGTGGTAAAATGTGTGTCCCCCCCCCTGTAACTTCTAAAATAAGAGAATGATAAATCTATAAAAAATATATGATGTACATTACGGTGCAAACTTCCACTGAAAATTGGTTTGAACGAGATCTAGTAAGTAGTTTTTTTTTAATAGGTCATAAATTGAAATAAATATCAAATACTCAGGTCTATACTACCATTTACTTATATACCTACAGGTTTGTACGGAACCCTCGGTGCGCGAGTCTGACTCGCACTTGGCCGGTTTTTTTTTAATACGCCTCATTTTAAATACTCAGGTCTATAATAGTACCATTTACTTATATACCTACAGGTTTGTACGGAACCCTCGGTGCGCGAATCTGACTCGCACTTGGCCGGTTTTTCTTATATGCCTGTGACCTCGGTACCTACTATTTGTATATTTTAATAAGGTTAAAATTTTTTTTCGAAGCTTAACTAATTGAAATGAAGATTTCTATGTAATAAAGTGCCATTTACAATATTCAAATTCAAATATATTTATTTTTTAAATATTTGTGTCGTTTTCTTCACAAAATAAGATATTGTTACATTTCTCGCGAAAATGTTACTTTTTGAACTCGCTCATGTTGCTTTTGACTATCGGCCACTGGCAGCACAGACTGTCAGTAGTGTCAGTGTCAAAATTGACAAATTGAAATTCTCCCGCGATGCTACAGCGTCGCGTGTTTTCGTGTAATAATAAATAAAATTGTTTTAGTGAATTAAATTCGGTTGACCTGGATTAAATAATAGAATCACGTGCATTAGTGAGTTTCCAAGATGTTGGTGCTCTTTGAAACCCCGGCGGGGTACGCAATTTTCAAGGTAAACCAAAACACGTGTTGATTCTAACCTTTAATTTTTAGGTTTATTATCGTTTCCTAAAGATTTTGTATTAAAATCAAACATATCGTCGTAGTTATTTATAATATAACTACGCTACTACCTACAAATCGCATCGTTTTAGAAATAAATTTGTATTTTTTTTAAATCTGGGTCAAATAATGTTTGCTTTGATTAAGAATACATCCAGATAGAGTGTCGCAGCTGTGCACGCGTCGATAAAAATAAGCTCTAACTGTTAGGGCGTAAATCAAATAAAAATAACTAAAAATGCAAAATAATTATCAATATTTAAATTTCTCCCGATTTTAATTGGAATATTTCAACAACTGCTATCTTTATGAACGTCACTATGACAAGCAGAATGACGCAGAGGGAGCGTAAAACGTAGCTGTTACGCGCGGCAGCCTATAAAAGTTGGCCTGTTTTATATATTCGGGTAGTACGGCGACGTTCTTTCTAGGTACATATTATTTCTATGAATGTTTGCGATTATGATCAAATCATTTATACTCATTGTATATTTTTTAACTAGGCATTTCCAAATGAAATAAGCTGCAAGGAAGTATTGTTCAATATTGCTTACATGACAAACGCTTTGTTTACATATATATACTTGCTCCCTACAATTCATCTCAGTTAGTTTCATCCTAAGTTATCTATCTAGAATTTAGAACCTAGTTCATGTGCATTTAGAAACTATTTCAGAACAATACTTGTTATTTTGGGTAGTCTGTGTTGATAATATATTGTGCATAACCTAAATATACATTATTATTATCGTTATAAGGTTATCATAATGTTTTGCAATAAGAAATGTTATATCTATGACATTTCTTTATTTTGTTCCTTATATATTTTGTTATTATAATATAACCTTATTTTATTTTAGTTACTGGACGAGTCCAAGTTTTCACAGATAGATGACTTATATCAAGAATTCAATACTCCAGAGGGCGCTTCTGCTGTGTAAGAATAGTATACTGTTATATTTTATTTTTATCATGTGTTTTTGAGTTTATTACAACTTAACACAATTTTCAGAGTTAAACTGAAGAACTTTGTCAAGTTTGAAGACACAACTGAGGCGCTCGCAGCTACCACCGCAGCTATTGAAGGCAAAATCTCCAAGCCTTTGAAGAAAGCCTTAAAAAAATACATAAGTAAAGAAATGCAAGACCAGTTACTTGTGGGCGATGCTAAACTTGGTAGTGCTATCAGAGAGAAATTTGATTTACAATGTGTATCAAATTCCAATGTCCAAGAGCTGCTTAGATGTATCCGTTCACAGATGGACAGCCTCCTCGCTGGCTTGCCGAAGAAAGAGATGACTGCTATGGCTCTCGGCTTAGCTCATTCACTCTCTAGATACAAGCTGAAGTTCTCTCCAGATAAAATAGATACTATGATAGTCCAGGCTCAATGTCTTTTGGATGATTTGGACAAGGAGTTGAACAACTACATCATGAGGTGCCGGGAGTGGTACGGCTGGCACTTTCCCGAACTGGGGAAGATTATCACCGATAACACACTGTTCGTTAAGATTGTCAAACTGATTGGTACTCGTGATAATGCCTCAAAGACCGATCTATCAGATATTTTACCAGAAGACTTAGAAGAGAAAGTGAAAGAAGCAGCTGAAATATCCATGGGTACGGAGATATCTGATGATGATATTATGAACATTCAAAATCTATGTGACGAAATCTTATCCATCACTGATTATAGGACACATTTGACGGATTATTTGAAAGCTAGAATGATGGCCATGGCACCAAATCTAACAGTTTTGATCGGTGAACATATCGGAGCTAGGTTAATTGCTCATGCTGGGTCTCTTATGAACTTGGCAAAACATCCAGCATCAACGATACAGATCTTCGGAGCTGAGAAGGCTTTGTTCCGTGCCTTAAAGACAAAGAAAGACACCCCAAAGTATGGTTTGATATACCATGCTCAGTTAGTAGGTCAGTGTAGTACAAAGAATAAGGGCAAGATGTCTCGTATGTTGGCTGCAAAGGCAGCATTAGCTACCAGAGTGGACGCCTTTGGAGAAGAAGTTTCATTTGAGCTGGGAGCTGAACACAAAGTTAAGTTGGAGAACAAACTACGGCTGATGGAGGAGGGGAATCTGAGGCGGATCAGTGGCACCGGCAAAGCTAAGGCTAAGTTTGAGAAATACCACAGTAAGAGGTGAGGAGTTAATAAATATTTCACTATACATACAATATACACTTTAAAAATTAGCATTGTCTGTAAACTGTTTTTTTCGTCATTTCCTATTATAAAAAAATATGCAATTAATATTGTTTGTTATGTCTACATGGGTTCTGTCATCTTTGACTTGTTACACTAAACAGTGACTGCACAGCACCCTAAAGTCACCCACTTTTATACATTTTTTCTAGACTCTCAGTTTATTAAAGTGCAGTTTAATATTGAATCATAAATGTGTAGTAACCCATAATGTTGTCCACAGTGAGGTGTTCCAGTACCCGACTGGCAGCGACAGTACCCTCGGCAAGCTCAAGAGAGAACACTCCCCTGATGAAGATGGCCAGGTTTCTGCCAAGAAGATGAAGCTTGAAGATGGTGCTAATGATGTAAGTACCCTAGTGTTTAACTCATTGTTTTATCTTTAATTTTACTGTTTTATTTTAATACGAAGTCGGTAAACAAGCTTACGGCCCGCCTGATGGTAAGCGGTTACCTTAGACATATGGACGCCTGCGGCTCGCGGCCGCGCCGCTTACGCGCAGGAACACAACATTCAGTTATTTGTCTGCGGTATTCTGTAAGGTGGAGGTAAGTACTTCTAACAGGCCTATACAGAGTAATAAAAAAAAAAAAACATTGTTATCAGGTTTTGAGAGTTTTAATTTTTAAGAAAATAATAAACAAAAATATTACATTCAAATTCAAAATCATTTATTCAAATAGACCTTCGCAGGCACTTATGAAAAGTCTGACTCTAATACCGGTTCAGAAGGTTGCATTTCTGCAACTCAGCAATTACTCTTTTCAAAACAAGCTTAGATTCATTACTATAACTTGCTTAGATTATAATATTTACATTCTAATCGCACTGAAAACAATTGCGTGCCCCGGCGTAACATAATTGAACTCTGAATAAATTGTTCGAAATTATGTCATTATATTATCGCCAAATTGCCGATTTTATTATGTGGTTATTATAGGGTCGGGCCTACATCTTGTTGTTGCCAAAAATTCTATTATGAATAATATATTTTTTGATTCTGAGCCAAAAGTAAATTATCCAATTTTTCACACAGTTTCATTTTAAACTCTTCGGTATCTTTAAATGTCATCCTTAAGGCTCGATTCCCGGTTAGGTTTTTTTTTAAATATGTATAAGTACATCCAGTATTTTTTTCATCACTTTTCATAACTATCGTCCCCGGGTCTCCTTTTCGCTAATCCCTACAATTTCGGATTTGGCTATCCATGGCTATTTTTCTGAAAACTCAAGATTATTGCAGGATTTAAACGACCATTCGTCATGACATTTGACTACCATTGAGCTGTCATCGCTTCAGGCCTTATTACAGTAGTACCCAACTAATATGGCTTACCGATGTACCTGCGCAGAAAATACATTTTCAAAGCGCGGGAAATGCTATTGGTCGGCGGCTGCCGCCATGTGTGCGGAGGGGCGGCACTTGCGAGTGAGACGGAACTAACAGCTGCACTGTATGATGAACCTTATAGTAGTGATCTAAGGTTGATTGTAAGTTTTAAGCATTCTTTCGTTAATCTTCGGGCCATAGTTTATTTTCTGTGGGAACGAAGATTCACGACGCGCCTTATCAGTTAGGTACTACTGTACGCCATTTTGAGTTCTGTTTTAGATAATATTTACATAACAAAATCATTCCTCACCTCAGGTTACACCGAAAAAGAAGATAAAAGTAGAGACAGAAGTAAAGGACGAGCTAGACGGCACACACGAAGCGGAAAGCGCCGAACCAACCTCGGAAAAGAAAAAGAAGAAGAAAAAGAAGCACTCAGAGGCACCCGAACCTGAACCCGAACCCACCGCAGCGGAGACCGTAGAAGAACCTAAAAGTGAGAAGAAGAAGAAGAAAAAACGGCAGTCACAGCCTCAAGAAGAATAAAACTACCTCATAAGGGCTCGCCTCCACACTTGTGTTAAACGCAGCGGTTAAACGATATTATAGGACAATTTCTTTATATACGTATAGTTGCTAAGCTTATCAAAATGGTTTCTTAAATAATGCCATTGAAATAAATCCCACTTGTTGATTTTCTAATTTAATATAGCCAATTGTATTAAATATTCACTGCCAATGAAATAGGAATTTCGCTCGTATAATACCTTATATACCAATATATAAGGTAATTAATCGCGTGAAGCGAGTGTGAGGTAGGTAAAGCCCGCGACTTTTGATTGTTGGTTGCGTGTGTGGATTACTATAAGTATGTCTAAGAGAAAGTGTTTATAACATCATTAAGATGCCTGCGCTCGAGATGTTATTATTAAAGATTTATTATTATAAATCACTCTTATGTTTTATTTGAATCCTAATTGACATTTATTTTTATCTTATTTTTTTTCAGAAAGTAAATACACTCTAAGCTTTCGCGAACTAAATTCATTTTAATATTAATGTATCAGTTCACTCGTGATCGTGACCAATATCAAAGCAACTTTGTCGAAACGTCGAGGTTAGTCAATATTTAATTTTGATAATAATCTGTGTGCGAATAGACCCGCCCGATACATTAATATTACAAAGTAAGTATTTAGTCAAACAAACATGTATAACGAAATTTTATTTCAAAAACTTAAAAATTTAACTCTTAGAAAATATGTAACTAAATAAAATTAGTAAAACAATCGCATCCTGGTTTTGTTTGAGGTTATTTTCTATAAGCCAGTTAAGTGGCATCTGGCTGTTCATTTGACATTAGAACATTTTTTGTTTTTCTTATGCTTATCAGAGGCTTATTCGGGGTTTATCCAGCGATTGAAATATCGGGCCGTATTGTTATTAAATCATTTATTATAAGAATTAGATTATTAGGGTGCCTAACCAAACATTTTCCACCCTTAACTCACGAAGTTCGCAAAGCCATACATGGATGCAAATTATAGGAAAAATAGAACGATGTTTCTAACTACTTACACATAATTTTACATAGGATGGAAAGTTTAAAAGTGCAAGGAACGTGAAATGGGAGCACGCGAGCTCGATTTCCTATGCAAGTAATCTATGTACTTAATGTAAAATCCCCAGCACTGCGTCCGCTATCCACTTTTCCCAGCTTATTTAGTTTCCCATTTTATGCTCTGACACGATTAACTTAGCGTTGAGGATAATTCCTTAGTTTTGTTTGACTAAGGAAGAACCTCATACATAGGTACACTAGTAGAAAATTCAATATCTATCAGTAGAACTTATAATAATACCTACAGGCTGTATTTTATGGAATAGTAATAGATGGAATGAAATATATAGTTAGATAGGTACCTATATAACGTAATCGTAACGTTAGGTACGTTACGATTACGTTAGTACTAATCGACTTAGGACTGTGTCTAGAGGCGGAGCGTAGGTTACCTACCTACGCTCCGTACCCACGCATTTTATATAAGGATTAAGCGACTGACTCTCATCAACTCGCAGCTCAAAACGGGGTCCAGAAGGATATCCCGGGTGAAACCAAGGGGCAGAGTATTATATTCAGAAGGATAACATCAGCTGCTGTCTCTGTCTAATACGATTCACTTAGCTAAGAAATTTTCCTCCATATTCTTTAACTAGGTCATAATAATTATGTCTAGGTTTTACTAAAAAATACGAGAGCACTATGGAACCAATCATTTTCCAATTGCTTGTCCACTCTTCAACGGCCTCCTAAAACCCATCTCATTTATATGAAAATTAGATAGAACAGAGACAGAACGATGGTAAGTCGCGGCCATTATGCGATGCGGTGGTTTGTTGTCGCTACAGCTTTGTTCGTTTCACTTATTGTGGGATAATCTGGCTCAGCGTCCCTGCTTAGTCCCCACTCTAACGGTCCTCGGGCCCCGCGAGGACGCACGGCGCAGGGTCACTGTAGCTGTGCTGATTTAACAGCGAATGCTTATCAATGATGTAATTTTAACTGAGGATTATTCACTGATTGCTGGTGGTCAATTAAACCTGGATTTCGGGTCTATTGGCCGACGAACCACTGTACCTATAAAAGTTTTTTTTTTTTTTGGTATAAATATTTCTATAAATAATAATTGGACTGTTTTACAAAAAACTTAAACAGACTTCAAAGTACACTAAGAAGTAATCAAATCCTGATCTGATGACAATGGGACCAAACGGGAAGTGTACACTTCCAGTCAAAAAAATATTTTCAAATCGGTTAATAAATGACGGGAGTTATGAGGTAAGAAACATAAAAAAAAAACAACCGAGTTGAGAACCTCCTCCTTTTTTTGAAGTCGGTTAAAAAGAGAAAGTTTGTTTACATTCTTTATCTCGTCTCGTTGGCTTTGCTATACATAGAATAACATATAGGATACTTTTCTTCCGTGGAAACGTAAGAACCCTTGGGAAAACCCGCGAGGCTTCTCGGAGAAGCTACCCTATTGCTGATGTCCTTTCATGATGTTGCGAGATATTTTCAAAAAGGTACCTATTTTTTTATAGCTTTGTGTTTCACCACAATGCCACCGTGGGCAGTGATGATGTGGCTGAAGGTGGTAAGCACACAAAGCCTGGAAGGAACTGGCTCCCAAGTACTCAACTCTACCACCATACTACGGGTTTCACGATGTTTTCCTTAACAAAAATAAAGCTCTTTGTAGGACTCGAACCCGGGATCTTCGTATCTGCATTCGATGTCACCTCTGGTTATCATCGCTTTTAGTTATTAAAGTTAATAGCGTAATATAAATAAAGTTGTTATTAGAATACTAGCTATCTCGCGCGGTTTCACCCGCGTTCCCGCCGATAAAAAAGTAGCCTATAATACTCGGGGATAATGTAGCTTCCTATTAGTGAAAGAATTTTTGGAATCCGACTGGTAGTTCAGACAGTGATTAGCCTGTTTAAATAAATAGTTTCCAACAACCAATAACAATTTTTATTAGTAAGTTGTTTTGCACAGAAACTCAAATTCATTTTGTACAAATTAAACTTCACCAAACAACTCTTGAAAATGTTTATTTATTATTGATAGGTACCGAAAGTTCTAACTTCCAATAGTACTTAGTTCACAAGAAAAATACTGGCATTTAACCGGCCAAGTCACTAAGTATTTAATAATTGCTTAAGCGTTGTTATTTTGTTGTAAAATGTTGCTTTCTAGAGCGGAGGAAGTTTAAACGAACAAATCGTATTTAAAGTTTTATAGAGTTGCAGTTCGCGGGAGTTAAGCTGTTTACTCAATAGCTCATAATTGATTTAGATACATACATTCTTATATTCTGTATTCTCTAAAACTAAGCAATAAACAACGTCGTCGGTAGCCAAGGCACTCCGGTAGGTACTCACCCGGGCGCCCGAGCCGGGCGGGGCGGAAGCCACAACCGCTTTATATCCGGGCCGTGATGGTCCGCGAGACCGCCAAATTACCTGTCCCACTCCCGACTCGGACCCACTACCTAATGTTTAGGAGTTAGGAGTCTTACACACGAAGCATCTTTAACCTATTTTTAGAGCACTTCTTTTCAGCTGTTGTTGAATATCATGCGTAAAGGAGGAAAGAGGTAATTCAGCTCCTCAATTAGGAAGTATTTATTTTTAGCAGATTTATTACAGTATTTATTACTAGCCTTCTTCAAAATCAAAAAGTATTTATTTAATTCAGGCTCTGATAAGGCACTTATGAACGTTACCAAAATTTACTCTACATCGGTTCATATAAGCTCATGTCTATTCACTTCTTTACATACTATCTATCTTTACATATTATACTATCACATGTTTTTTTTACAAGATGTGGTAAGTCGTTGATGTAAATGAGAAAAAGAAAAGGTACAAGGAAGGAACCTTGTGGGACACCCATCGTTTCTTAGAACGTAGAAGTCTAATAACATTTAAAAAAAAACTCTACATATGGTACGGTGTGTGATGAGAAATATATATTACTGCTTCCTAGTTAATTGGTAATACCACCATTCAGCTCTGCAAAAGATCTTGATGAAATTTGGCTCATCGATAGATCTTTTTATCCACGAATAACAATCGATTTCCTACCGCTGTATGAACACAAATATTTTCTAACCTACGAACCACAGCTTTGTAGCTATGTGTAAAACCAGCCTAAGTTATTAGATTACAGAATGAATATTTGATCTCGAAGTGTGTTCGACGCTTCAAGGAAAGTCGGACAATATTTTCTATTCCAGAGAAAAGTTTTCGATCAAATACGGTTTCCTCGGTAACCGTGACATCCAATTGTCGAAAAAACCGCCTCCCATTTTCACCAAAAAAAGTTTCTATAATTTCCGGGGTACTATGATTCGTTTCGGATGAAATGGTATTCGGGGGGTACTTGTCGATATATTTTGTGGAAAATGGGCGGCTTATAACACTAAATATTGTATAACCGAGCTTCTAAAGATGATTTTATTCTTAAAGATTTAAAGGTTGCTACTACTATTGGTCTATAGGGCCTACTCTACTTTTACTCAAAGGTTTCCTGGCAGATATCTCTTAAGTGATAAGGCCACTTATGTATTATTATTATCTTATTTTTTTATAAAGGACATATTTACCTACTTAGTCGAAGTTCATCGTTTATACTACGCTTGGTAGTTAGATGACAACCTGCGGTTTCCAATATTGTTTAAACGTATAGCTTTGTAAAAAGAGTTTTTTGTAGAAATAAAACGAAATGTCAGAAATTCAATTCAAGAGTTTGATTCAGTATAGTACACGAACATGTAATCCAAACCTGTCACACACAAGATGCGACGTTCGGTTCTTGTGTAGGAACTATTCCACCCATAGAGATGAGAGCGACTGTAGTAGAGTAACCTCGGGTACGTGCAACACTGCCTTTAAACGAACTGCGCGTTCTAAGTTTTACCGACTACCTTAATGAATGCACATTTCTCGTTTTTATGCCTTTACCGAGAACAAGGAATATAATATCGTAAGTTATATATATAAGCCAATAGCAAAGTTATTTGGCTTCGACGATGGAGCAGCCCTACCTCAACAAGACTGATGTTGATGCGGTCGACGAACCGATGGATTTGAACTTGTTTTATATTATATTTTTCTGTTACGGTAATCACAAAAGTAGTTTAAATAGTTAGTCTTAATTTTTTGAATAAAAATGTTGTACATTTAAATACTATTATGTGAATAAAAACTGGTTAATTTTAAATATATATAAGGAATATATATCTATGAATGCATATATTATGTAAATTGCTCACGCTCACTCTTCTTACTCTACGATTCCTTTATAAAATAGCAAACAATATCAAGATTAGTAAAACATAAAGGTATTGTCAACAAATAGCTTCAAAAAGGGTGTGAAGAGGTTTCTTCAGGGTCGGCAACGGGCGAGTGATACCCCTGGTTTTACAAGCGTCCATAGGCTACGGTAACCGCTTACCATCAGGCGGAGCGTATGCTTGTTTGCCACCTCAGCTACATCATTATCTGTGATATATTAAATGTATTACATAAAAGAATAAAAATAACGTAACGTATAATTGTTCTAAAAAGTCCTAGCGAAGCTTTCATGTCTCTAGTCGAAATAATACGTCATTCATGTACCTACAGCGACCCGGTTTTGTATTCCCATTCGTGACGACCTCCGCTCCACTCCGCATCGCGCCGCTCCGTCCGCGATGTAACTCTATCATAACATTACATCCCAGATGTAATGTTACATTGTCTTGGAAATGAATGTTTGATTTATGAGAGGTTTTTATAAGAATAAACTACCCAGGTGCTGTGTAGTATCCGTCATAAATTTATTCTCAAGTTGATGTCTGTCGCCAAGCGCCCACCGGTGTGTTCCGACTTCCGACAGCTGCACTTGAGAGATAATTCTTGGTTTTGTGTGCTTACCATCAACTACATCATTACTTACCTAACCATGGTCATATTGTAGCCAAACACAAGTTTATTCATAATATAAAAAAAAAACAAAACAAAAACATCTAATGGTGCGTCCACGCTTGGCGAACCGAGCACGAGCCGAGCCACGAACGGGCACACGATTGTCAGTTTTTTCCACGAACAACGGGATTCTCATCATGCTCGATTCGCATAGCATGGACGCACCATAAGATTGTAATTGTTAACTTCTTTTTTATACCACTAAGGTGGCAAACAAGCATACGGCCCGCCTGATGGTAAGCAGTTACCGTAGCCTATGGACGCTTGCAACACCAGGGGTGTTACTCGCGCGTCGCCGACCCTAAATAACACTTTTTAATAGATAGGTACTCTTGAATTATTCCTTTATGAAACGAAGGTCTTGCTACAAATTGAATATTGTTCTTTTAGTGTTGTGTCAATATTAAACAAACAAACTTGTTTGTACCGGGCGCGCGGGCAGGACGACGCGACGTCGGCGCGGGCGGGACAATCTATGGGCGGGACTTTAATGAACCGGAATAATTCTTTGTTGTACCTCTTATAAAGTTGTGTGACAGGTATTTATATTACTATTTGGTCTGTACTGTATTTAGTATAGTCAGCGAAGCGCTCGTGGTGTAGCATGATTAGCTATTCTTAATCGATCGGCAAAGTTAAGCTAACACCGTCGTGGTAGGTATCTGGATGGGTGACCGCCTATAGGTATTGCAAATTTGCAAACTCAGAACAAACAGTATTTATATAATAACTAGCTTTCCACCCGCGGTTTCACCCGCGCCCCCTTCTTTACCCCCTTACCTACCCTTCTGTACCCTACCCTACTCTACCCTACCCTACCCTACCCTACGTTACGCTGCTTACGCTACGCTACCTTACCCTACCCAACTCTACCCTACGCTACCCTACCCTACACTACACTCTACCCTACCATATCCCAGCCTACCCTACCCTATCCTACCCTACCCTATAAAAAGTCTCCTATGTCCGTTTCCTGGTTCTAAGCTACCTCCCCACAAATTTTCAGCCAAATCGGTTCAGCCGTTCTTGAGTTATATACTTATAGTGTAACTAACACGACTATCTTTTAAATTTATGTATAATAATGTAGTTACCTGCCATAGTATAAGCTCTGATTAGTTTGGGAACAGATAGCTATGTGTGTCAAAACAGCCATGTTAAAATTCACTCAAAACAGCAAAAATGATCTATTTCAAACAGGTAGCACAGGCTGGTGATCAGTCTGTCCATCAAAGCGGAAAGATGTGTATAAATGATAAGTCTCGTAGCGTCGAATGTCATCATCCAAACGTACGAACATATTTCACAAGCCAGGGAGGGAGCGAGAACAAACAAAATAAATAACAGCAAAAAAGCAGAGATGACGTGGGGCTTGCCGGGTGTTCGCTTCGTGATTTATTTTTATTGGTGCTCGTGGTTCAGCGTATCGGCCACCGTCTTTTGTTGCACTAAACCTTTATTACAAGTTATTGTCTGGACTCCATGTTGGGAGCTAATTTTTCGGCACTTGAGCTGAATTTAAAAGGAAAATAAATGGAGCAAGTATTTGCCCAGAAGTAAAGGGATCTGTCTGTGTACATCGATTGAGATCACTCTACACACAAAAAATACTAAGTTGTCTACGACCTAAAACGTCATGTTACAGAGTTATCTGCAGAAAACATCGATTTTTTACAACTTCAATAACGCAATGTATGGTGCTAGAATAGATAGAAAATATCCTACAAGTATTAGTTCCCGTTTAAATATAACTTTTGTCCTTTTTTTTAAGATATTGACTGGATTCAATAGAATAATATTACGGATATCTCCTGTAATTTTTTATACAGATATTTCAGTATATATCAATATTTGTAGTAGGTATATATGACAAAGATTTTCCCTAAAGATACTAAAATCAGCTTTAGCAGTGACTGCACGAAAACGTCTGTGCTAGCTGTAACAATCCTCCTGGGTAATGTGTTAATTAATTGGAACTATTATTAAATTGTCCACTAGCGAACACCTGTTAAGTTCGACTAGATAACTTTAATTCCCTGATTGCTTATAAGTCTTACACCATTATCATCATCAGCCTATAATGTCCCAACGCTGAGCACAGGGCTCCTTCCACAAGGGGGATGTACCAAAGATATTTTATTTATAATAAGTTTGGGATATATTTACTAAATTACCTACATATAGGGCATGGTGTGGACTTGTTGTAATTGGTTCCTCCGTTTTTATTTTCGGACAGTATCTTAAACAAAATAAATAATTATCCTTTTCTTGAGCCATTAAGTTACTATGTCATGGTATAAAGTCTATAAAAAGCTTAATATTTAATAAGAGCGTATTATATTTTTATGGTTCCGTAGCCAAATGGCAAAAAACTGAACCCTTATAGATTCGTCATGTCTGTCTGTCTGTCTGTCCGTCCGTATGTCACAGCTATTTTTTTCCGAAACTATAAGAACTATACTGTTGAAACTTGGTAAGTAGATGTATTCTGTGAACCGCATTAAGATTTTCACACAAAAATAGAAAAAAAAACAATAAATTTTGGGGTCCCCAAACATAGAACTGAAACTAATTTTTTTTTGTGTCTATGGATAGGTCTTCAAAAATGATATTGAGGTTTCTAATATATTTTTTTTCTAAACTGAATAGTTTGCGCGAGAGACACTTCCAAATTGGTAAAATGTGTGTCCCTGTAACTTCTAAAATAAGAGAATGATAAAACAAAAAAAAATATATGATGCAAACTTCCACCGAAAATTGGTTTGAACGAGATCTAGTAAGTAGTTTTTTTTAATACGTCATACATTGAAATTCATATCAAATACTCAGGTCTATACTACCATTTACATATATACCTATATGTTTGTACGGAATCCTCGGTGCGCGAGTCTGACTCGCACTTGGCCGTTTTTTTTTTTGTACAGAAACGTGAAACTTTGTAGCGCGACCTCTTTTTCCAATTCAATTATAAATAATCTAATATTATCGTGAGGCAAGACATCACAATCTTCTACTGTTTTACAGAATCGTCTGTTTGCCCCCTCCGCACTCCCTCCCTGTCTTGCCCTCGGGAGGGCAAATAATTCTTGCAGGATTAAATAATGTCAATAAGCAACTGCGGGTCTCCGACGTTATTTGTAGCGGAAGAGAGGAAAATAAAGACTGTTTTGTTTGTCTGTCAACTACAGTATTGAAATACATATATCAAGTTTTTCAGTAGGTTAAGTAAGACATGATAAACTGAGGGTGGGTTTTGGCAAGCATGCGGTTAACTCGTTTAAGCGTCGACAAATATTGGAATACGTATATATTTTAATGATAATCTTTGAAGATGATAGTGTAGTCGTGCGTGAGAATATACTGCGTTCCAAATTCAAATTCAATAATTATTTATTTAATTTAGGCCCTGATAAGGCACTTATAATAATAATAATAATAATAATAACGTACCGTGCTAGGATGCTGTCTCTGTTTCAGGAACTAGAGCCAACCGTCAACGTTTCGGCCCAACGACTGTCGGATCAGGTGCGGGTCATCCAACGCAATCATAGGTTGGATGATGCCGCACTTGATAGGCTGCGCTCAGAGGTGCTGAACAACCATATCGTCTCAACTTCGGCACAAACCGCGACACAAGCGTCTATTGATGCAATCCCGCCGCGGTCCAATCATCGTGTTGAAGAGGAGGCTGATAGGGTTGCCACAGTAAGTAGCCAGTACAACGACCGATTGAGGAGCGCACTGGAGGATGCGTTTTGCGAGTATAGGTACACTCCGACCGAACTTAGACCCCGATTACCACGCCTGCCTATGCACAACAAAAATAGGGCGCTGGTGGGTGCCTTGGACTTGCAGCTTAAGATTTTTTTTGAAAGCAGCGAGGATCTCGTTGATACACACTCGATCCTGTATTGCGGGGCTGTTGCGGCATGTCGATTAGCTAACGTCAAGTTCCCAAACTGTGACGAAGCTACTCGACCAAAACCAACCGTGCCAGCCTGGCAGTGCAGGATCGAGCGTCGTATCGATGGGGCCAGGGTCCTCATCGGTAAACTATACTGCTTCAGGGAGGGCAACACTCGACCACGAGTAATGCGCTTTGTGAGGCGGGCATTCTCGGGAACAGGAATTAGTCCCCCAGAATACATGGCCCGTGTCACAGAGCGCATCGACTTCCTGAAGCAGAAAGTTTGTGCATGGGCGAGCCGTATTCGGCGGTATAAGCGGCGGGTTGATCGATACACGCAAAATCGCATGTTCCAGAGTGATGAGAGGTGGGTATATCGAGCTTGGGAGCGACCTGAACAAAGTGTGACGGACGTGTACCGCCCGGATGATGCCGCTACAAGTGCATTCTGGCGCAGCATCTGGTCGGTGCCCGTCTGTCACACTGAGGCTGGCTGGATGCGGGATGTCGAGCGAGTGTGTGAAACTATACCAGACATGGAAAAAGTCAATATAACACCATTAGACGTTGCCAGAGCGGTCCGTCCGTTACCGAATTGGAAATCACCGGGACCGGACGGACTGCACAACTTCTGGCTCAAATGGCTAACTAGTTCACACACTTGCCTGGCATCTCAGTTCCAGTCATCCTTAGAGTCCGGGTCGCTACCACAGTTTCTAACAACAGGCGTTACCCACCTGCTCCATAAGTCAGGTAGTCCCGCGGAACCCAAGAATTATAGACCGATCACATGTTTATCGACGGTTTATAAACTTCTTACATCCATTTTGAGAGCGAAAATTAACACTCACATTGACGATAATTCAATTATGTCTGCCTCTCAAAATGGATGTAGGAATGGGTCCCGCGGTACTAAGGAGCTACTCCTCATCGACATGGCCATAAGCCAACAGGTTCGTCAATCCCGCAAGTATCTGTCTACATGCTGGATAGATTATAAGAAGGCATACGACTCTGTGCCACATACATGGCTCATGAGGGTGCTGGAGTTGTACAAGATTGATGCAACTCTACGCACCTTCCTTGAGTCATGTATGGGGCAATGGAGGACGGTCCTTCGCTATCCGGGATGTCGACAGATTCAGGGGAATGATGAACCTGTATGGATTAAACGGGGAATATTCCAGGGCGACAGTTTGAGTCCACTTTGGTTCTGCTTAGCCCTGAATCCTCTAAGCACACTGCTAGAGGATTCAGGTCTAGGCTATCGGTTGAGGAGAGGTGGTCAGGTTATTTCTCACCTCCTCTACATGGATGACCTGAAACTCTTTGCCCCTAACAAATTGCGACTGATGGAGCTACTGAAAATAACAGAAACATTCAGTAGCGCCATCAGGATGGAATTTGGTGTGGACAAATGTGCAGTTATGCATGTAAAGCGAGGGGAGATTATGGAATCCGAGGGAACCCAACTCTCGGATTCCATACAACTTAGATCCCTCTCCTCATCCGAAAGCTACAAGTATTTGGGTATGTCGGAAGCGTTGGGCATCAACATTGCAGACATGAAACAATCGTTGAAGGAGCGCTTCTTTGGACGCCTAAAGAAGGTATTAAGTAGTCTTCTTTCAGGCGGAAACAAGGTGCGCGCCTTCAACGGTTGGGTCATGCCGGTTTTGATGTACTCTTTCGGCATACTCAAATGGACTCAGACTGAACTTGACGCCCTAGATAGAAGGGTCCGTACACTGCTGACCGCAAACCGGATGCATCACCCACGCTCATCGGTGATGAGACTGTACATCCCGCGGAAGTGCGGGGGTCGCGGCTTTTTAAATGCTAAGACCCTCCACTACCGCGAGGTGTGCAGCCTCAGGGAATATTTTCTAAAAGCCGAAGTGGGTATGCACCGTGATGTGGTGGCAGTGGACAAGGGGCTTACCCCGCTCTCCATGGCTAAAGAGAACTGGCGCAAACCTGTGATACTTACCACGGATAACCGCAGGGAGATATGGCAAAGCAAGGAGCTTCACGGGCGCTTCTATCGGGCCCTTCATGAGCCCGGTGTAGATTTTTTAGCGTCCGTATCCTGGCTACGTTTTGGTGACCTCTTCGGGGAAACGGAAGGTTTTGTCTGTGCAATTATGGACGAAGTTATCTTGACGAATAACTACCGGAGACATATCATGAAGGACGGGACGGTTGACGTGTGTCGGGCATGCCACCGTCCGGGTGAGTCCATTAGACATATTATCTCTGGTTGTTCTCGTCTGGCTAACGGCGAATACTTGCACAGACATAACCAAGTAGCCAGGATTATTCACCAGCAACTTGCTTTGAAATATAAACTTGTAGATGCTGAGGTACCGTATTACAAGTATGTGCCCGACCCAGTTCTCGAAAATGACCATGTCACGATGTACTGGGATCGGTCTATCATTACTGACAGGACTATTGTTGCCAATAAGCCTGACATAGTGGTGATAGACCGATTAGCGCGCCACGCAATGATAGTCGATGTTACCATTCCACATGACGGGAACCTCGTGAAAGCTGAGAAAGAGAAACAAATAAAGTATCTCGACTTAGCTCACGAGGTTGTCGACATGTTGAATGTGAGCTCTGCTATCATTGTGCCGATTGTCGTTACGGCAAATGGCCTGATGGCCGAAAGCCTCGACCAACATCTCTCGAGGCTCTCGTTAGGCGGTTGGATCAAGAGCCTGATTCAGAAGGCAGTACTCCTCGATACGGCTCGCATTGTGATGAGGTTCCTGTCTCTGCAGCCCTAACCAACGGTAGCTTGGACCCTGCTCCCGACACCGGCGGAACACTATTTTTTATATGTTTTTATTTTAATTATGTTTAATTTATTCGTATTTTTCAAAAATTTACCAAAGTTTCTGCAATGTCCCTCGGCTCGTGCACACCAGCAACGCTCATAGGGAGGCTCGGTTTAATGTTTAATTTATTCGTATTTTTCAAAAATTTACCAAAGTTTCTGCAATGTCCCTCGGCTCGTGCACACCAGCAACGCTCACAGGGAGGCTCGGTTTAATGTTTAATTTATTCGTATTTTTCAAAAATTTACCAAAGTTTCTATCACAATGATTTTGTGCAATAATATCTAATTTTATTTTTTGTTCATTATTTTGACAGTATTTTAATTTAGATGTAAAGATTTTTCGCGTTTCACACATTTTATTGTAAATATATCCCGAATTAGGTTTATTATATAGCGACCAGTGTTGGTACCACATCCGGGCCTCCCTGTGAACGCCACTTACGTGTTTATTCCAACCCACAATATATTTATGCTTCCTACATATTTTCACAGCCTTATAACTGTGTTCAGCAGCTTCTTTAAGTATACCTATTATCTTATAATACATATTATTCAATACTATATGATGATCCGTTTTAGGACATATGTTATCAGAACAGTTTCGAAACTCGGATGGGAAATCGATCTCTCTCAACTTTCTATGACAAAAATCAGTGTAACATTGGGTTTGTTCACTGTCCCTCTCACCCCAAATAACGTTATTAGGAGTTAAGTTAGATGATAAAATTTTAGGTTTTATTAAATGAATATCGCATTCAATCAACAAGGGGCAGTGATCAGACCAATAAACATCATGCAGAACCGATGCACGCACTACTGTTTGTCGCGCAGCGCCCGTCACTACGCAGTGATCGAGCCAGCGCCGTCAGCCGTGCGCATCGCTCACAAAAGTATACGTATCCCTTGGTAACAATTCCATATCAACACACGACCATGATTGGTCATCGCAAAAGTTTAATAATTCTTTTGAAAAATGCTCACCAGGGTGCGCGTTGAAGTCCCCAAGTACGTAAACAGATTCCACATTGCTATTTTCAATTAAAGCATTTATTTCACTCGGGCAATCCGTGAACTCAACTAAATTCTCCGGCAAAGCCGTTGGCATGTACACTGACATTACCAACACTGAACGCTCATTAGTAACAATTTTAATAGCGGTTAAACGCACACTACTAAACGATAACACTGTAACCGACGTAAACACTGATTTTCGCCATAATATGGCTACTCCGCCATACGGTCTTCCTCGCAGAACACCAGCAGAGGTGTCAACTGAAGACTTGCCAGTGTAATGATAGTCGTCATCTATGCTTCCCAAAAATGGTATATCATGTGGTAAAAGCCATGTCTCCTGCAGTGCAATGATATCTGCCGAATGACAAAGTTTTCTAATGCACTCCACAGATTGAACTACATTTTTACAATTAAAACTAGCAAGGTTTGTTGTGTTAGCCATTTTTATTTCTATTTTTTATCAGTTTTCGGAGTATGCACACCGCCTTGTTTACTTTTACCGAAGTCAATAAAACGCCTATATGCTATTCCCTCAGGCCAGAAGCTGTCACTCAAAAACATTTCTAACTTATGTTTGAGGACATAGACTTTGTAAGCAGCGGAGAACTATCACCAATTGCACTCAATAACTCCGAGTTAGGTTGCACACTGTCAATCGCGTTCGCGTCCAACGTGAGACTCGGCACTGTCAAAGCTGCAAGCGAGGAGTGATTCATCTTAGTGCCATTTCCCGTTACTCCGTCAACAGCTGACTCGCTCGTTTCTTTCACCGTCGTCGCGAGACACGAAGCTATCGGTGCGAGCGAATCCGGTGACACAATATTCGGACTACCCACTTCTGTATTTTTATAGCTACACGAACTATTTTCAGATTTTTGATATGGCAAAGGCGGTAATCCCATAGGCCCACTGTTATGATCATAACTTTGTAACAAGCAGGCGCCCCTTTTAGTGGTAATGTTCGGATGAAAATTATTGACTATCTATGCTTTTTTAAGGTTCTCCATGTCCGATTTCAATAAATTCAGCTTTTTCTTTGACGCACATTCATCAGTAAGTTGATCAATATCGCTACGTATTTTGACTAAGTCCTTCAGAATACGAGTTACATCAACGTGATCGAACAGAACCGGAGGCAGTTTCTGTAATTCTCGAGCGATAAAGACAGGTAATTGTTCAGGGTCAGGTTCCTTGATTAAACAAACGATGTCGTCAATATCCCGTAATGTTTTTCCATCCTTACGTCGTTTTTTCAAATTCTTTGTCTTAGACAAAGATTCAAACAGCAACCGTTTTGCAGCTACAATTTCACCCTCAGAGAAAGCACTAACACAGATTCGACATATGCTGTCCTCGTTCATAACATCAATTTTGTTACAAATGAATGCAAGAATCTCATTTATCACTATGTTACATGATGAACATTTCACTATGTCAGACATTGTTGAGACTCACGTGGTCAAGACCGACGTGTTACCCGTGCGGTAGCTACCAACTGACTGATGAACTTGAACTGAGAAGACTCCGTCAAGAAATTCAACGAGTCGTTTTTTTTTTAAATGTGTACTTATAAGTATTACAATTCACAAGATATACCTATATAACAATAGCCTGTGAAGCGACACAATTCATTCAAATACATTCTTGTCATCTACAAAATCAGAATCTTTATAGTATAACTTTCTTGCATAACTTCCAAAATTAAGCTTTAATTTTTCCTAGACCGCTAAAAGAAGAGTTATGTATGATTGGTATGAAATATAGTAAAGAATAATGTAGTTTTTAAATGTATTGCTAGTTATCTGTTAGAACATTTTTAAGTCTGTTGTTGGGTCACCGAGAAAATGTGTTTCTGACACCTGTATGTACTCTAAGAATTGACCCTAGTAAATGCTTACTAACGCGTAATTGCGTTTACGGCCTTTCTTTAGAGGAATTGGCACAGCGTATTTCTCCCATACAAATTTATAGCGATAGTATGCGTTTATTAACGTTAATTCTTTACACTTGGGTACTGTTAATTTTGGTCAACTCACGGAAACTAAATTATGCCTAAGAAAATACTAAACCATCCCGTAAAAGTCCCATTGCTATTAGTTTCCATGATTTGGCCAAATATAACAGATGTCAGAAACGCATTCTCTCGGCGGCCGCACTGTAGGAGGAATAGGGAAAAGGGAGTAATGCTTCCGTACTTTCAGCGACGTAATATTTGTAGACAAAATTGAGATGCGAGACAAGCACTGCGAGAAATTAAAGATTAGCAGGAAAGTATTCTGGGATCATTTGGAGGCCAGAGGAGTTTACTTCCTGATGTCCTCATTTCCCTGCTGCTATATTAAAATAATCTGATATATATAAACGAATTTATTGTGGCATAACATATTGATAGCATAGCCAAAATAACAATACAAAAACGTGAATGTTAAATAGAATGAGAGACCGTTACTCGCACAGAGTCGTTGAGCCGGACCGGCTGCACTTTTGTGTCTGTTCCGTTGTGTATAACATTTTCCGTTCCAGGTAACATATTGCAGTGTGCACTGTGCGCTGTTTGTACAAACATGCCTCAACTAGACAGTGCCTGCTTGTTTTGCTTGAATTATAGATTTTATTTTGGACTTTTATATATAAATAAAGGGGTAATTTTTCGCACACCATAGCCTACCCAAGTAGCATAACAAGCTGTTTAAAGGCTGTATTAAAGTTCATTCTTATACTAAAAGCTGAATATTCAGGCTGTAAAAAGGCTGTATAAGCGCTTATACAGGCCTTATAAGTGTAAAAAGGGCCCACATTACACAGCTTATTTCGTTATTGGAGCTGTATAGAGGCTGTATAAACAAAAGACAAGTATAAAAGCTGTATTAGAGCTGTTATTAGGTGTATAGAGCAGCCTATACTCTACGGATATCCTCTTATAAGTATCTTGTAAGAATAAGAGTTCTAAATAGGTTGTCGAAGAGAATTATGTGAGAATAAAATAAATTTACGATGCCATATTGAATGGCGACATAATATTTAATAAATGGAAAGGATTAAATCTTGGATTTGGATATCTAATGCTGTTTATTGATGAATTCAATGTGCAAATTTTAATTTATTGTGAACCTGTGTATGTTTTCCGTCAAAATATTCACGCGCCAACAAAATAATCAAGCCAAAATGAAGAAATTATACTAAATACAGTAAATAAGTGTTTGTTTTTAAGGTTAGAATAAAAATATATTTATAAATAATAGATATGAGTATACAAGATCATTATTCAAGCTGACAACCATGATACGGCTATAGTTATTATCAAATATTCCTTTAATTGTTATTTAAATGTTGTTATTGTAAATGTTAAAATGTCGACAATTTGCTATACAGCCTAGACGATACTTGGAGTGTGTTATAAGTCTTAGTAGCTGTATTAAGTAAGTTATGAACGTTTATTGCTGTATTAAGTAAGTGAACACATGCTTAATACAGCCTGTATACAGCTTTAACGATAAAACCAGTTTGAAGTGTCAGAAAACACTTAACGCTGTATTATAGAGTTATAATATCTGTTTCAGAACCCTAAGCTGACGCGGATCCCTTTATACAGCCTATATACAGCTTTAACGATAAAACCAGCTTGGAGTGTTATAAAATTCTTAACGCTGTATAGTAGAGTTTTGATATTCTGTTTAAGAACCCTAAGCTGACGCGGATCCCTTACTAAGAATTTTATACAGCTAGAGCTGTATAATATCTCATAAATCACTCTTATAAGTATTAAAACTGTTCTTTACACTCTTGTAAGTCTCTAAAAGAACTCTAAGTTCTAAATGGGCTGGTTTATTGATGTAGAATATGCTTGCGTGCTGCTTGGGTACTGCCTATACTATCCTATTACATATAATTATGAAAAATAAAACAGTTATAACATATACCTACAGAACGCTTATGAATATAAAAAAAAATACAATTTAAGAAAAGCACAACAGGGATTGCATAGTAGCTCTTTATAAGGGCTTTGAAGAGAAGGGGATAGTTGACTTAAAAGGCTCTCAGGGTAAGTGTCAACAAGGTAAGGGGAGGTTTCTACAGTTTTGTATCACTCCTGTTTGAGAAAGTTTTTTACTACAGGTCTTGGCCACCATTAGGACGCAGTGTAGTGTACTTAACCATTAAGAAGTAATATTTAGTTAGATTGCAAAGCCTAGACAAAATGTCGAGCTCATTACATCAAAGTACACACATTAGGAACAAAGTTTTATTGTTGGATTATGTTTTAGTCTCGTTTTATCAGTGCAAAAGTGAGCGAAGCGAGTGAACTCCACTTTCTGCTTGAAAAACTTTTAGAAGTAGGTAATTTTTTTTATATTGTATGTTGAATACAATTATGACAGCTATATTTGTACCCACTCAAAGTGCATCCCCACGCTTTTAGGCTTTTATCTCAGAATGCGATATATATTTCATACTCATAGCTATTGCATTAAAATGGAGAGGATTGCGTCATACTTATAAAAGAACCGAGATTTCGTTAAAATGCATTTTCCGTCGCCAAATACTTCGCTTTGCTTGGATTGCTTAATGTGTTTGCGAACGAACTCGCATTATTTATTTTTGCAAAATGCACTAGTTTATCAAAAAATGTGCTTTAAAGTATACCTAATACATGTATCATTGGTACATTTTAATAAGGATCGGTAGATTTCAATACTGATCGCGGACTCGGGGATGTATAGGTATGTCCTTTAGCTATGTATTTTTTTTTTCTTCTTTTATGATTATGAAATAGGATACAGTACAGATACAGATTTCTTCAGGGTCGGCAACGCGCGAGTGATACCCCTGGTATTGCAAGCGTCCATAGGCTACATAGGTAACTGCTTACCATCAGGCGGGCCGTAAGCTTGTTTGCCACCTTAGAGGTATAAAAAAAAAAGGATATAAATACTGTGGGACGAATGACTTGCGGTTAAGAAATAACAATAAAATTGATTTCTATTGTTTTCCTCGCCCAGGAACAGTCAAAGGATTAGGGTCACCGCTCACTATAACAGCACGGCTACGCCTCCGCATTTACCTTGCCATGCAAGTGAGGCCTTTTGTTTAAGTAAATTTTACAATGACTAGATAAAATAGTTGACGCCACAGCCTCGCGGCAAACGAGCTTGCCACTAGTCCTGCTGACCTGACTGCCACCTTGCAGACGGCGCGGCGGTGCGCTGGCAGCTAATGGTTGGATTGAGTTGATGCGGTGCCGGGCCGTTGCTGCGATTGAGCGGTGCTAACATAGTAAGCGATGACCCTTAAGAGCTCACATAGCAGAAACGATAGCGACTGGCAGATGAAACAAACATATGTCTAATATTCGCGTGGCATGAGATGGAGATAGCATGTTTCGCGGAACAAAAATGAACTAAGCGCTTCTAATCTAAATTACTCGTAAAGTACCTGTTATAATATTTTAAAAAATCGTTAGTATCAGCCTTAGGTCATATGTTAGTAATATTATTTATCGAATTTTTGTCTTAATTAACCATGAAACAATAAAACGAAAAATAATTAATATTAGAGGTAACTTTGTTGTTTTTTTCTATCGAGGAATTTTCATTCCATTATATTTTTGCTCTGACTGAACCCTTGCGTATATTATGAAAATACCCATATAAAAATATTTTTTCATTTAAATATTATTTACTTAGGTAAATTTCATTTCTAAGATATGTTATTTTGCTTTATACGCACTCTTAAGTTGTGTTGATGGAATTCAATCTTAAGATTCATGATTCATTTGAATACTAAGAAAACAAGGAGGTTCATCGTTGACTTATCAGATAAACTCCCGTTTAGTAATTCCTAAGTCACACAGCAACCATTGTTCCTGTCACGAAAAATAATCTTGAATTAATCGCTAGCTTTTGTCCGCAGACATGTCAAACGTGCTTAGATTGTTAATCGAATAATCGATTATGCTAACGTCGGCCCTATTGAATTGATTCTCCAGAAACATGACAAAACAGGCATTATGGAACGAGGAGGTTCACAAAACGTCAATAAACGTCCTCAGAGCAATAATATTCAAGGAAATTCGAAATCATAATTTATTCATATTTAATCAGATTTCAGAACAAAAAGAAGTCCTATAAATGCTAAGTTGGCGGTATTGAATTATTGGTAACACAATATCTAACAGAAATATCACAATACAGCCTTCTGGGAAACTTTATCTATGTGGAATCCGCAGCAAGTCATTATTTGAGGCAAGTAGCTGGACTCAAATAAATCTTATACCTACCAATTCTTTGAAAAATTGTATGTTGTATTTTGTTCGACATTGTAGATCACACTATCGTTATGTGGACGATCGTTTAAGAGGTAGCCAAGCATTCGAAGGGACAATATTACGGCCCGATGGGCCAAGGTCTGACGTTTACGCTCTATTGGATCTCTACTGGATCAGATTACCGTTTGTCGACCACTGGAGCCTATTCATCATTATTTATCTCTAATGTAAAATTACCTACTCGTTGAGTAACTGTCGATGAAATATAAAATAGGAAGAAGTAATTCAAATATCATATTAAAGTATTTGAGTCGAGGTAAAACTATACCAGTACTTGGTGTTTGCAGTTAAATTGTCGAATTAATGTATTGGAGTTAATTCATCGACAAATTCTGTATATTATAGTTATCCAGCCGGCCGCAGCGTTAAAGGTATTATGCACTAATCACTCATTAGCCCATTCCAATTTTGATACCTATTGTTTCTGCAACTGTAGAATGCTTTTTCTATAAACCATAATATTGAATAAAAACCTTTTGGATCAGTAATTGAGTATTTCGTAATTCTTTGAAAAGTAAGATCATTTATCAAAAAAGCTAGCAGCTTCCCCTAGTTGAAACTTGGAGTACATTATCTTGGAACTTTTCACAGTCGATTGCCTTCGCCAAACGGTCTAGATCAGGCGGGGGAAAGGTGGCTGTAGTTTAACTGCAGTTACTTAACGACTTTTGGAAGGAGTAAGACGAAGAATAACCATTCAATTTATTCTGTATACGACTAGGGTGGCAACATCCTTTGAGGCGGCAACTATTCTGGCTCGCTTTCCATTAGATATTCTGGCGGAGATGGATGCGAGGGTCTATGACCGAATCCTAATCTTCCGCCAGAGCGGTGGAGGCGTCCCAGAAGAGGTGATCAAACGGCAGGAGCGACTTATTGCATTCGCGACGTAGCGCGCAAGACTTCGCGAGGAGCGGTTTGCACGCAAACGCGTCGTCGAAGCTATCCTGCCGGTCTTCGAGACCTGGATGCAGCGACAAGTTGGACAACTCACCTACAGACTTACACAGATAATCACCGGGCATGGGTGCTTCGGTGGTTATCTGTATGGGATCGGACGTGAGGCAACGATGGCCTGCTTCCACTGCGGTGGGAGTGACAGGATTCAGCATCGCACACGCTCGTGGTATGCCCTGCATGGGAACCTGAGTGGCGGATCCTGGTCCAAGAGATTGGATGGAATCTCTCCCTGCCAGCAGACGTGTCGGCGATGCTGAGCGGGGATACAGCGTGGAGCGCCGTAGCCTCCTTCTGTGAGACCGTAATGGTCAAGAAGGAGGCGGCTGAGCGGGATCGGAAAAGGGCCAATCCCACCTGGACGCGAAGCCGCCGAGCCGCAAACGTACCTCGTCGCGGCCCTCCTGCCCTGTAGCTCGCGGTTAGAATAACAGCTACGGTGTTCCCCTGCCTGTTGTAAAAGGCGACTAAACCAGGCATAACCTGGCCGCTACCCCCGGGGCGGTAGGGTATCCTATGAGGATTTCCCCACGAACAAAAGGGTGGCAATAAGCATGGTGGTTAGAAGGGTGCTAGCTGTCCACCTCGGGTGAAACCGCGGGGGACAGCTAGTCTCTTTTAACTTATTTTATATAACAATAAACCTAAAATACAAACTACTATTTCAAGCCACACTTAAAATATTCAAGCCTTAAAACTGTTTCGATTAAATTATTTAATTAACACGAGATTTCTGTAATAAACCACAATTAATTACAATCTACCGTTTAATTAATAAATAATCAAACTTGTAGCATAGTAAATACTAAATAGTAGATTAGTAATGAATTTAGCCACAGAAACTTTGGAGCATTAAATTTAATAATGGGGGAACAAACGACGCTTTTCACTTAGCAAACTATCTAACTACTAGTAGTTGTGTATATTAGCTTATATATATATATATATGTGTCTAATTGGAATACTAGTAACGTTGGGTTAAAGTGTGTCTGACTTGCTCGGCGAGCCGCAACTATCTGGTATCTCAATGTGTTAGCCCAATGTCGCGCAGATTTGAAGCAGCGGATATGTCGGCTGTGTGACTCGTATGCTGTGGGGATATTATTTCGATCTAATTTATTACATAGCAATAGAATATTTCATATATTATAGTTTTTATTTTTTATTTTATAAATGATACAAAATCCACAGCACTTTACAATATTAAATAAGTCATACAGTTGTTACATACTGCCAATTACGGATTTACTTTTTATGGATTTATACATGCGTTCGCAGAGTGGACGAGAAAATAATTAAAAGCAAACAGAAACATTATTAAAAGCAATCTAAATACTAATGTATATTGTGTGCGTGCGTATGATGTGAGTTCTTGTGTGATGGGGTGTGTGGTGGGGTGTGTGGGTGTGTGTGTAAGTGTGTGCGGGTGTGAAAAATACTAAACATATTATATATTTACAGTATAGTTTCATGTTTCAGTTCAGTTTTACATTGACAAAAATATTGATTTTCTTTTCATATCAATGTGACGTTTCATCTTCCCCAAAACGCAGCACCAGTGCAGTCTATAGGTACGTACGTGCTAATATAAGATGTAGGAGAGAGTGTGTCTGACTTTGTCCGTGGAGGTTCGGCAGCCGCATGACCAGCTCTCAATAAACTGTCGATGTCGGTTTGACTCCCGGCCCCAGCTGCAGCTGCGGCCACGCCGCAACTTCGTGCATTAATTTGTTATTAGTTGTTTATTGAAGGAGTTGTGTTAACGAGAGTTGCAGACTTGTTCGCTTGTTTAGGCGATTGTATTGATTCTGCTTAGTGATTCACAGCTTTGGTGCAGATTTTAGTTGAATAGTTTTGATATGAATGTGTACAAAATGTGGAATGAATATGTGTGATGATTAACAGAGGGGTAGAAAATACGATTAACAAACATTTATTGAGTTCGTGAAAATGATCTAATGGGATGGGATGATGGGATATGAAATTCAGAGACAAAAAAAAGACATATCTATGTATTTTTTTGTCTACTTTACCTCTAATAGGTTGTCGCGTATAAAAAGAGGGGGTGCGTGATAAATGTGAATTTGACGCGACTATATAAGGTTATAGGTATGTGCATCTAAAAAAAGGTTTGCCTAGACAGCTCGCGGAGGGCCTCGACCTTTGGAGTGCAAGGACCTCTTGTGCTGTGGAAGAAGTGTCCTTGATCAGCAAATAAAACAATTTATTTAAAGTTACTAACAAACACTCTATTAATAAATAAATTTGTTGCCGCGGTGTTACATGGCGGTTACGGCCGCAGTGGAACAAAAATTTACTTAGCTCTACAGCACTGACTCTAAATGGCCATCAAAAGAAAAAATGTTGAGTCATGACTCACGGTACTGCAAAGCGATCAATGTGCCCGAAGGGAATCCCCCCTGGGCAGCGGACGTCCAGACAGGAAGCAACGGCTTGCGCGTCAACGCTGTGGCGTGACAGCAACGCCGCCCTCCGGCACCGATGCGGCGAACATTGCGGCTGAATGTCCAGCCGGGTCCTACGGGGTATTCCTTGGCTTCACACCGCGGGCCAAAGCCCGGCGGTGCATCCGGCTGGAACCTCCGTCGTCGGCGATGATGGTGGCGCTGCTGGCCACGGCAGTGCTTGCCACGTTGGCAAAGAAGAAAAACGAAAGCGTCTTGTACGTCGACGGCACTTTACGACACCATCGCGTCACATCAATTGCCTACCGAGGCACTTACGATCAAAATAAGTGTAAACAAAAAAATAAAGAAAATCAATTAACGCGTCGACCGCATGGTCGGCGGACTACATCCCCCTTTGGTAAAATGGCGGCGGATCGGGGAGTCGGAGTACGTGTCTCTCACGCTGTTACTTTTTCTCGACTGCCTGAGGTAATGGCCGTGCAAGCCTCCTAGGGGTTGCGTTGCAGGACAAAATAATCGATTTTTGGTCGATAAGTTAAATTATATTTTCAATATTAATTAATTCTGTATAGCTTGTAAAATGCTTTGATGAATTCTATAAATGTGAGTGTAATTGAAATATTTTTACATGTATTAATTGCCGAGCTAATAATGATTTTCGAATACGATCGATAAATACGCACTGAAGGTACGACCCTAAAAACATGTAGGTAGATGTAAAATAAAGTGACATCGCAAAATGAAAAATAAGATTTCAGCTTTCAGCTGTAAAACTAGGATCAATCGAAAGAACTAATTTTTGCGATTCCAAATGTACCCTTAGTACGAATTTTGGTTCAGTACAAAGCCTGTTAGGACGTGAAACAGTTTTGATAGTTCACCGGTAATTCAGATGGAAATTCTATATTAATTACTTGTATTTGTCTTATTAAGTATTTGAATCTAAGTTAATGATGTACGTAGTAAAGATTTTAAATGTTAGTTTCCTTGTGCCATTGCTATTTCGTTAGGCTTGTGACCCCTGTGACGTCACGGCCTACCTACCTACTAATTTCTATGTGTTATGTAGTAATCACTACTACAAGGTCGTGGGTAGGAAACTTGGAATCCCATAAGTTAGAGCTTTCAATGAAGGAAAACATCGTTAGGAAACCATAGCGCAGTGCTAGGGTACATTGGAGTTAAAAAGAATAACCGGTATGTTCTGGCGGATGCACTTGAGAGCCAGTTTCTTCTAGGCTTTGTGTACCTACTTACCGTCTCCGGATACATCGTATCTTATAGTGAGGCTGTGGTCAAAAACAGGTCTTTGTCATGTGTTGAACAAACTTTCGACTAAAGTATGTAATAGCACTAATAGCTGATTTCAATTTACTCTTGCTTATTAACTCGCTATTGCTATTAATTTGCCTGTATTTATAATGCTGGTGAAGGCGACCGAGAGCCGCGAGCCAAGCCACGCTTTCTCTAATGGACGGGTGCAGAACGGTCACCTCCTGAATATTTATTTAGATTTAAAGCTTGCGATCCCATTGCCAAATTATTTATCCTTTACGCTGTGGTGATATTTGGTACCTACGGTTTTTGGGAATCTTCTACAATGTAATTTTCCTTACTACAACTAGGCGCCCTGGTGCCTAGGTGTGTAGTCGATTAGGTATATACTATATTATTTTTTAATAGTTATATTGGGTATTTTTTTTAAGAATCAATTGTTAAGTAAATTTTTGCCGCTCTACCTGCATGTTTATTTTTAACACGCTTTCATTATTCGTCTCTGATTTGTAACACTTAAATTTTCCTGAAGGAATGTCCTATCAGTGGAAGCTACATTCAAATACGTGCTGTGATTCTTTAGAGTATCAGAATATAAAAGGACATCATAGGGAGACGTTGCGTTTTATAATATGTAACGTTACGATCAGGTATTCTCCTTAGGACCTCTGAGCTGAGCTCTAATATACTTAGGACCTGTGTGCATTAAATGGTAGTCAACATTAATTATTTCTTACAATAATGATGTTGTCGTCGCCTGACTATGGTTTCAAGCGTTTAAAGCAAGCGCTATATCCTCAAAGTGGCTTTAAAATACAGTGTACCAACCAGGAATGGAGGTGCTGTGATTGCCAAAAGTGCCTGCCGACCCCACTTGAGTGGCCGCACTCAGCTCAGCTTTGAATCCCGATAAATTAACGATACAGTTAGTGTCGAGCTCTTTCATTATAATATCCTTTGACGTCCACTCTCCTCGCAAATATTCCGATATTCTGATGCCGCGGGATTATGTGAAATACGGCCCTGTCCTTTGGTGTTTGTTGACTCTTGTATAATTTAGTTGGAGCGAAGTATTTACGCTGTGTATACGTTATGGTACAATGACGTCAATGTCACAAAAACAAAGCAAGCTCAGCTCACAAAGGACAGTTCGTCTGAAATATTGGCAATTCGGTAATCTGTTGCATATATTGTTAAAGATAAAGATAAAGATAATTTATTTGCCAGAAACATGTTTAGTAAATTGATGTTAAAATGCTAATGTTAAGTATACAAGGTCCTTCATGTTTTGTCACGATGGCGTGCAAATATTACAGTGTGAAAATACAACATAATAAACATAATCCAAGCAATTAAAAAAAAAAAAAAAACATTTGTCACCTACGGATGTCACATACAAATTCACTCAACTGTTCATAAAATCAATGCATTTTAAGCCATCATTTATTTGCAAAGGATTTTAAAGGTTGATTTCATGTTTTTAAATGATTTTAAGGTTTTGATTTGATTAAATAAACTTATTTCCTGCAAACAAATCGAATCCCCTAATCTACACCGTACGCAAAATGGAAAAACTATATAGAAAATATAAAACTGGATGTTTTCATCTTTTACCGAGTTTTTTTTAAATCGGTGTATTTCCTAAAACAAAGCCATTGTTAAAATCATCCATATGTATGAAATGACAGTTGTATGAAACAGTTATCTATAGCAATTTATCTCATGCATCCGGGCATCGGGCGTCGTCGGCGGCTAATGGGTTTGGGCCGCTGGCTAGGCGGGCGGGTGACCACGGCTAGGCGGGCGGGTGACCACGGGCTAGGCGGGCGGGTGACCGGTAAACACAAACCTGCATCGGTGATCAAGATAGATGTGTGTCTGGGATAACGATGTACGCAATCTCTGATAGATACATACATAGTTTAGTATTGCTTGTTCGGCTCGGTGGTCGAACGGTAGAAATCTTGACTAGGTTGGCGACCGAAGGGCTTAGGTTTGTTTCGTAGGTTATATTTCATAGTAACAATAAAACTTGATAACCAAAGACGAGGGAAAACAAGAAAAATAGTCAAGATGATTTATTTATTCAATTAAATTATCTTGTGTTTATAGTACCATAGAAGGTAAACAGCTAATCAAAGCAATATCGAGGTTGTTTACTATGCACAGGTTTGGCTATTTATTTTGTTAAAAAATACAACGTTCTTTATTCTTATCGTTCGCTCGTGCACGACGTCGTCGTCGCCCGCTTGAAATTACGAACTTTACCGGTGGATTTTTCAAAATTCTTTATTCATAATTTTTTTAATACCTACGAATCCTACGATGAAGTTTGTACACAAGCATACGGCTCGCCTGATGGTAAGCGGTTACCGTAAACATATGGGAGCTTGCAACACACTGGGGCATCACTTACATGTTACCGACCCTTCCCCCCTCCCCAATGAGCTCTTGCGACTTTACTCACACGCAGGAACATAACTTAAAGTTATTATTGGCTGCGGTATTCTGTTTATTTCATTTAAAAATACTCAGCACCGTAACGGCTGAACGTATTTGTATGAAACTTGGCACAAGCATAGGCATAGGCAAGGGGAAGCATTTGAAATCGGGAACGCAGGTAAAACCGGGGGACACCTATTAAACAATACTGTTATAAAGTGACCAAAATGATTTTACAAAGGACAGTAACCATTGACCCGAACAATAATTCAACTCCTAAGTAAGTAACCCTCAACTGACTCAGAGTATCAGGTATTTATTCAGGCATGTTTTATTCAGATCATATGCTCCAGTCGCAGGCGATCTCGGGACGGCCTCACACTGATGCCTGAGCGGAGGCCTCTCGTGTGTACTTGCCATTTTCATTAAACCGAAGTCGTGGCATAATTTGATCGTTAATATAGAAATGTAGTTTCCTTTACGCGTTCTTAGTGGCAAAAACGATGAGTAGATATAAATGTGTTTTGATTGAAAGACATTTTTAACCGACTTCAAAAAAAAGAGGAGATTCTCAATTCGGTTGTATGTTTTTTTTTTTTTTTTATGTTTGTTACCTAATAACTACGTCATTTATGAACCGATTTGGAAAATTCTTCTTGTCTGGAAGGGTACACTTCCCGTTTGGTCCCATTGTCATCAGATCAGAATTTGATTACTTCTTAGTGTACTTTGAAGTCGGTTTAAGTTTTTTGTAAAACAGTCCAATTATAGCTACGTGAAAAATACTGAGTTGAACATATTTCGCCATGTTACAGCAGTATCAGAACTGAAATTAAAGTATGAATAGATTAGCAACGGCTTCGTTATTTTAAGTGTCATAATAATATTGTCTGCTCACGTTTTACCTTATTTTTGTTTATTTGCTTATTTAGTTTTATATTTCCTTTTAAAGTTATTTCACTGAATGCTGGCAAAAAACCTTTCCCGACAGATACATCCAACATTCCTGTTTAGATACTTTTAAATAAATAATTTAAAAGCTTTCTTTTAAGAGTTTAAAGAATGCCAGCGAAGCCTCGGCCCGCAAGGGAAATGCTTCGTATCGTACCTCACTCAAAGGAACAGTATCGCATTGCGATGCGCGGGTGAAATGTTCTCACTGGAAAGTCTCCCTAATTCTCGTAGGAAGCCAGCTCGTTGGCACGGAGCCATGAGGATGTGATATTTTCAGCCTTTAAATCTTTCAGCTTCTTATAAATGTATTTAGTGTGCTATACTTTGATTTCAATATTGTGCGACGTTGTATTTTATGAAAGAAGCTTAATTTTTTATGGTTTTACTGTTTTGCGACATTTTTCGCGCGTAGTCGTAGTTTGTTTATAGTAGGGGGCACGAGTGGTGAGTACCGATTGAAACCTGGGCAGTTACATTTTTCGGTCTGTTTGGCGGAATGAAGAAGGGGGAGCGCCGAGCTGCACACGATTGGTTCGTCAGTTGATGCTCGTCGTCTATTGGATTCTCGCGTGTCATTTGGCTACTGTGATTTGGCCAAAAGTGTAGATGCGCGAGCTTGCCCCCACTACTGCCTATCTGTGCTCACCACTCGTGCCTCGTACTGTACTAGATTTGTATTAGTTAAAACATACAAATTCATTCACCTGTTTATGTGTGATTGAGTCTTGTACATACAAACCTTCACATCTTATCCTACTTCCTACTAATAATTATAAATTTGAAAATATGTATGGATGTGTGTGAGAATGTGATGTGTGAAAATGTTTGTTACTCTTTCACGCAAAAACTACTAAATGGATTTGGATGGATAGAATATATTCTGGATTAAAAGATAGGATACTTTACCATATATCCCTCCGGAGCGCGGGTGAAACCGCGGGTCGGAAGCTAGTTCATAATATAAGTGAGATGAGATTGGAACCTACTGCATTCAACGAAACCACTGACTAACTACAACTTTTGTTCAGTACCAGTAGAGTCAGGTACAAAGTTCTTTGATTCTAAGCTCTTTAAAGTCGAAATGCTCTCAGCACCTCATGGTATATTTATGTAAATACCTAATAATGCGGACCATCCATGGAACTTTACGAGTATATTATACAAACAGCTTGAATTTAATCACCCGTTAGCGCTACCCCTTAAATAACTAAATATATGCCTAAACATATAATAGAGTAAGTACTATTATATAATGTAAAATTGTGAGTGTATGTTTTTAATCAATCGAGGTGTAATAGATAACTTTATTAGAATAAAACTTTGCATAAAGATAAATATTGTAGTTTTGCCGCCGCGCCGGGGCACGCAATTGTTGTCAGTGCGATTAGAATGTAAATAAAAATATATTATGTAATATATCTAAGGTTGTTTTGAAAAAAAAAATTGCTGTGTTCAATGCCGGCTCTTCTCAGCAAATGCAACCTTCCGAACCGGTATTAGAGTCAGACTTTTCATAAGTGCCTGCGAAGGTCTATTTGAATAAATATTTTTGAATCTGAAATGTTTAAAAAAATAGGGTCCTTTTTTCCATAGAACTTATCTCGTGACTAGTTATTATTAGATTATTTAAGCTAGGATCAAAACATGATAAAACAATCTGTTTTTTAGTCCAGACTACTATTTACTAAGAGGCTTTGTAATTTTTTTTGTGCCAGAATTATTTGATATCAATAAACCATTAAAACACCCAAACAGTAATGACAGGTATTCAGGTATTTTTTTAACAAAAACTTTGTCAATAAAAAAAGTTTGACTCCACTACCAGCCAGCTTGTTCTCTAGCAGAACTAATATTCATTATGTACAATATTTGCCTATGCGAGTGTACGGTGAAAGCTAGATAAAAGTTTGCTCATTTCAGATTATACTAGATCCATTAAAACGATTTCATTAGGACCACCGCTGGACTTCGCCCTAGGTTCTTGATTTGAGTTCTCCATTTAGGTATACTTTACCAGCTTTCTACTCGTTGGTTTCAGCCAAGTGCTACGAACAGAAGAGCTACTTTCCAAATTTCATGGTTCTATGACCAGTGGTTTTGGCTATTCCTTTTACCATCGTACCTCTCGCCATCGACGGGGAGTTCATCCTCACACATTGGAACCAAAATGGTTCACATTGTGCGGTTTAAAGGAGCTTCCTACTGCCGACACTCGGACTGTGATGTAAAATCAAGAACGAAATAGCGCCTTACCATCGACTTCATTCGTTAATCTCTATAAAGATTCCGCAATCCCGATCCCCTCCACAAACAATTAATTTGATTCTGAAAACTTGAAATATTCATTAACTGCGCAATTAGCCGAGCCGGGTCACTTGAGCGAGTCTCTCGATACCCTTGCACTTTTTCACTCGATTCAACCCGCTCGCACACTTAGCTGCAGACACGTGCAATGTCTTTTATTGGACTTTATTTTTAATCTGATTGTAGATAAAATTGATGCTGGATTCGAAATTGGAATTTACTTAGGTACTGTGAAAATGAATATTGGATATGATTTTAAAATCTGATGCCTATTTTTCAGTTCTAACTGTGAATTCCTAATTCATTGGGTAACCAAGATTTGTCGTGGATTATTTTAAAGAAAGTATTTATTTAGATATGTTAGTTTTTTTATTTTTTATTTCAGTAGGTTGATAAACAGGCAGACGGTCCACCTGATGGTAAGTGGTCACCGCCGCCTATGGACATTTGTAATGCCAGGGGGATTGCCGATGTGTTGCCGACCTTGACTCTTTTCACGCCTGTTTTGAAGAACCCCATATCGTAGCGCTGAGGGAAAACCGTAATGTAATTTGTATGTAGTATGACTAAGGAAAGTTCCAGGAATCTTTATATTTGACTATTACTGAAAACAGAATAACGAATGAGGATTATTTTTAAAGCAAAACACACGGGACTAAGTCTGTTAAATACCGAATTAAGTCAAAAATTCAGGCATCACATGAGTGCACTTTTTACATTTCGCCCGACCACGGCGGCGTCTCGGTACGTAATCAAGCGTCGGTCGCGTCGCGCGTCGTCGCTAACGAAATCGTGTAGAGTGTGTGGCAGGCATTACGTGCCCGCACACGACCCACACGCCTTGCGCCTCGCCTCCGCGTGTTTTAGCGCACTTTATGAATATTGAGGGCACTCCAAATACCGCTCGCACCGTTTCGGCACAACCTTTCGGAGTTTTAAGTGCATGTAGATTCATTTTTCTGTTCGGCCTTAGGCTTTCAACGGGAATGATCATGGAAATCATACCTTATCTAACGGCTATAGAGATCTCAATTGCGTGGCTGATGAATTTGAAGGTATGAGGTGAGCCAAAAATCCGGAGTAATTTCCCTCTAACGTGACTTAACGTTATTTGCTTTGGAGCTCACGTTATGGCCAGCCTCTCGTATGACTATTTATGTAATTGGAATAATGTACATGGGCTTTTTAATATTTACATATACTTACTTACTTACAGCTTTAGTGCCTATAGTATTTCCAGGTAAGTTATCTTTAAATCGGTAAGTTATCGTTATATCGTTATGTCAGAACTTAACGGAACATCTTTTTTGCTTGAATATAAAAAAATATGTCAAAGTTTAGTTCCTGACAGCTTCAACGATTGATCACCAGCTACAACTGAGAGTATTTTTGCTCAACTGCACTGCAAAAAGAAGGGATAAAAGTTTTAATAAATTGCTCATTCTAACCCCCGACGTAGAAAGACGAGTGTTATTGGTTTTAAGTCTTTGTATGTCTGTATGTGTGTATATCTGACAAACGCAATAAAACTCTAAAAAGCTAACTAAATTCTGTCTTATGTTAGTTTGGATGTCAATGATTTAATAAAATGCTTAGTTCCAATGGACAGTTCTTGCTCGAGTGTCTCATGATTACCTGAATAAGTAGGCAGAGTAGAATATGAGCCTTCTTGTGAAGCGTTATTGAACTAAAACACTATTTAAGTAGTCCATTATTTAAATTTATCGATCATACTACTGTAATTTATCAGCTGGTTCTAACTTCATAACTAATATTATAAATGCGAAAGTCTCAGATTACAGAACAATGCAGATGGAGCGCGCGGAAAACGGGAGAGAGGCCAAAAAAGCAACCAAAGCTAAATTTATTTGACGAAAAACACTTTCTTTTTAATAAACTTTGTTTAAACCAAGCAAATTAAATTCAAAAGCGAATACCAGCTATGTCTTTTTCAATTTGTATTTGCTTTTTTGGCCTCACTCCCGTGTTCCGCGCGCTCCATCTGCCTTTTTCTGTTATCTGTGGTGAAAGTGAGTTTGTTTGAGGGCTTACGTTTGACCATCGACTGACACCATGAGGAGTTATGACGAGGCCGAGGATGAAGCACGCTTACTCAAAAAAAGCCTATTCACTCTGGCCTTGAATACATCTAGGTTATAGTTTGTTTGTTTGTTACTCCTTCACGCCTCAACTAATAAACGGATCATCAAGAAATTTGGCATGCAGCCTATTGTATGGAAAAGGACATAGGCACTTTTTATTACGGGAACGCGGGTGAAACCGCAGGGAACAGCTAGTACCTATTCGTTAAATTGCGTTTTACAAGTAAGACCGTATTATAAAAACAAGTCCTTGTTATAGAAAGTAGGTAATAAATAATAAGTCGTGTGTTGTGTTTAGATTTTTGAAATTTATTTGAATCCTAGATTTCTAGAGCAAAAATTTAATTCTTGAACTATAGAATTAATTTTAAAGAAATATATGTGGCTAGGAATTCAGTCTAACTTATCTTCAAATAAAATCATGAGAATTAAACATAGATTCTGTAAGAATTCTCATGTTACATAAGCTTAGTAAATGTTATATTACACTTTTTATAATAATTATAGAAACAAAATATTATTTTAACTTCGTATTTAATTTATTTATTTGACACCTATCAAATAAATAAATTAAATATTCTACAGAAATAGGTTCCAAAGAATTGGGTTACAAAGAAAATAAATGTATAACCTCGGACCGAGCTTTCAAAGCACAGGACCTATTAGACTTTTCTCGTAGCGTTGGAAATTAGAAAAAATGCCTTAAATGACATGAAATTAAAATGGAAATGTGTTAAACGACCGCCGGCACATTACAGAGATACGGAAAAAACCGTTTAGGAACCATTTACATGTAATTTGTGGAGGGTGGAATAGGCGAGGCCTTATGGTTGAAATCTTTTTTTATGATTTACTTTGACCTCTGTTTTTAATTATATCACTAAATTTGCATCGTGAATCATTGGTAAATTGTTTTTAAGGAAGTTTGAACTGCGTCTTTTGTTTCTTTAAAATTGTGATATCGTTTAGCTTCGCTTGCAGATGAGACGCGTGTCCTGTGAACTCCTGTGACAATATTAAAAAGGAAAAAAAAACTTACTTAGTTTTTAGAATGTACCGTAACATAAAGTAAGACCGAATAATACCCAATTGACCATTTACAGTCTATTATTTGATTGTGTGTCAGTTTAATTCAACAAAACAAAAATCCAAATAAATCATTGCCTTTCATTTTAATCCAGAGCTGAGTACGTCTAGATAAAGGTAGCCATTAATCAAACTAAAATAACCTTTCAAAAGGACACACTTTGTTATACATAATTTATTGAGAATTCCAAATGTTATTTACTCGTTGTTAATCCAACGTGATTGCCTTTCTGGAACGTCCTAAATAGAGTTTAAACTCAATCTTCCCTAAACTGTCACCATTAACGTTAGTCTTCAAGAACTGAATTGGACCCGAATCTTTGCGAAGCGATTGTTTATTCAGCTAGGGTGCCAGCCGTTTCATAATTAAGGAGCGAACGTGCGTAGAGTTAATCTGACGCCGCGGTGACAACCCTGAGAGTTACCGCATAGTAGATAGGCACAGAAAGTTCCTAAAAGTTTAATTTCATTTCACGCACACATCAGACATAGACGCTGCTTTTACGCAATCACAAACTATAGATATTTATTTAAGTGGCCACTTTTACAAACAGCTAAGGTTTCAAACAATGGCATGCTATTCCTGGTACCCTGCTACACCCAGGCGCCAGGGATGATTTGCGTAGGGTTTTCCGCTAAATCTATCGCTGTGGTACTCATGTTACACGACTCTACCACATTAATAGTGAGAATATTAAAAATATATTACAATCTCGGTCATTTCTAGTAACTATAGGAGGTAAAACGCGTAAGCACGTGTTTCAGTATTATCATAAATGGATGAAGAAATTTAAAAATATCCTATCTATTATTTTAAACATTGTTACGAGTATTTAGAAGACATAAATACTGACATAATATAAAAGATGAAAATAAATGATGGTTGAATCTTGTAAGTTAAGTCTACGCAAATTCTAAATAAGATATCCTTCTGTGCCAATGTTTTTAGTGGATATACAGCAAGGACAGGATCTGCGGCGAGAGATCACTCTTGTTCAGCTTTATTACCACTTTGATGTCGAGGAACGTTATTAAAATTGTCTACACAATGTGTTTGGTGATGATGTTGGAGATGGTTGCGGTATTAAAACTCTTTGATTAATCTTTAGAGCAGGTAGATTGTGATACATAGGCTTTTTGACAAACTCAAATGAAACGTAATATATGATTAACTTTTCCTTTCATCTTTTAATCAAAGATTGAAACTGTCATATTGGCTTTAAAGGCCTCTCGAGCAATACTTTTTTGAAATCACAGCATATCCTTATAAAAATGTGAAAAATAAATATGTGTGTGTCTATTTGTAGGTATCACATAGGGTTCTTTGTACCCCAGTAGACAGGTAGCTGCAATATATTTTATGATATAATTCATTTATGATTATTTGATTAATTATATGATAATGATAACTAAATTGTGATTGAGGTTTTGATGTGTGAATTTCTAGTGGTCTTTTTAGAAACCTCGTTGCTTTCTGAAATATTGGCTTAGGAAGTTATGTTTATTTCTTTTCTCTGTGGTTTCTAGCGTGATTTTGTTAGAATTCTTTACAAACATGAATGTTTATTCTAGTTGCATTTACATCGAATACAAAAGTCACATTCAGGGAACGATATGTAATCACGAACGCGAATAAATTGTGTTTAGTTTTTGGAATTGTGCAGTTGGTCGTTTGCACGCTCCGCTCCGTCTTCACGTGGCATGAGGTCGCAAGCTCGCTATCGAGATAATTGTGCTTTGTATGTGCATTTTAATTCAGTTTTTGTTCTGTGCTGCAATCGTATTTATGTGACACTTTGACCATAGACTTACGGGATATAATATAGGTTACGCTAAAATACCAACGTAGCGTGAAATAGAGATATCACAATCCTTATGAACACTTTGCGAGAGAGAGAGAGACGCATTGCATACATAATTTTGATATTGTGGTCAAGTATCATCTTTGGTCTCTTATTTAACTTGATGAGATTTCTAAACGCAAGTCTACTTATGTTAGTATTTTAGTGAAATTGTTAACCGTTAGAAATGCTGTGTATGTTGCTGGTTATAGTGGTGGAAGCTTTTGTAGCGTCTATCTTCATAAGTAGGCACTTTTTTGAGAGAGGTAGAGCATAGCGTTTATTCGCTCAAAGAGCAGCTCGACTGGGGAAGTACCTCCACCTTACAGAATACCGCAGCCAAATAACTTTATGTTGTGTTCCTGCGCGTGAGTAAGGTCGCCAGAGCTCATAGGGGAGGGGGGAAAGGTCTGTAACGCGAGAGCGATGTTTCGTGTCTTGCATGCGTCTATATGGCTACGGTAACCGCTTACCATCAGGCGGGCCGTATGTTAATCGACTAAGTTGTATAAAAAAAACGAAATCTCAACCTTTAAGTATATAGGGTCTAGGAGCCTTCCTTTTAGGATTTTGAATGAAAAAAACGATGGTAAGCCTAATAAGAAATGAAGAAACAACTGAATGCTTTTTCACATACTGTACAAGCTAAAGACAATCTTCTTATGGTGCATCCTCGAACGAGCACACTGCGAGCACGATTCGCGTAGCGCGTGGACGGGCTTGCGAGCCTCGAACGAGCGCGATTGTCAGTTTTTTCACGAACAAAGGGATTCGCATCGTGCTCGTTGTAGGCTCGTCGTAGGCTCGTTCGTGGCTCGTGCTCGATTCGCGTAGCATGGACGCATCATTAGATTTAGAAGCAAATGTCAATTACCATTGTGTACAAGTAGAAGTTGTCTCTTTTAGCAACGTAGCCGCGTCGCGTCTCGTCGCCTCACTTCATAGCAGGCTAATTCGTAAGCATTGGATCGCGAACAGAGCCGCGTTAATTAGATCACGTACCCTACAGTTACTTACCGACTACCGAAATAACGACTACCCAGTTGTAAACTGAAGATCTGTACATTATGCTGGCTTGTTGTTTGACGAAGGTTTATTAAAGGGTTTGTTATTGACCCTAATCTTACTATGGTATATTATGGTGACGTTGAAAGTGATAAAATCAAAATCAATAAATTAAATTATTAAAAGAAACAAAAATCCCGACTGCGTAAAACAAAAATTAACTGAAAAGAGAAAAACAAGCTCTTTAATCTATAGAATTTGGAACATAACTTGAATTTTATAAGGTATTTTGCAGTCGGGGATAAACCAATAACCTAAATATGTGTATTTTTAGGGTTCCGTAGCCAAATGGCAAAAAACGGAACCCTTATAGATTCGTCATGTCTGTCTGTCTGTCTGTCTGTCTGTCCGTGTATGTCACAGCCATTTATTTCCGAAACTATAAGAACTATAATGTTGAAACTTGGTAAGTAGATGTATTCTGTGAACCGCATTAAGATTTTTACACAAAAATAGAAAAAAAAACAATAAATTTTGTGGGTTCCCCATACTTAGAACTGAAACTCAAATTTTTTTTTTTCATCAAACCCATAAGTGTGGGGTGTCTATGGATAGGTCTTCAAAAATGATATTGAGGTTTCTAATATCATTTTTTTCTAAACTGAATAGTTTGCGCGAGAGACACTTCCAAAGTGGTAAAATGTGTGTCCCCCCCCCTGTAACTTCTAAAATAAGAGAATGATAAATCTATAAAAAATATATGATGTACATTACGGTGCAAACTTCCACTGAAAATTGGTTTGAACGAGATCTAGTAAGTAGTTTTTTTTTAATAGGTCATAAATTGAAATTAATATCAAATACTCAGGTCTATACTACCATTTACTTATATACCTACAGGTTTGTACGGAACCCTCGGTGCGCGAGTCTGACTCGCACTTGGTCGGTTTTTTTTAATATTTGTTTATCCCCGACTGCAATACCTTATAAAATTAAAGTTATATTCCAAATTCTATAGATTAAAGAGCTTGTTTTTCTCCTTTCAGTTAATTTTTGTTTTACGCAGTCGGGTTTTTTGTTTCTTTTAATAATTTAATTTATTTCAGACTTTTTAGTTTTATACAGAATGAATTGTAAGTATTATTAATTAAATGAGCGGTACGGCCAAGTAACGCTAACAACCATCGCAACTCTGTGAGTTACGTACGGTAACCGCTCATAGTACCTACTGTCCTTGCATTAAACATGGTTTTTTGCAGTTTACGTCAAAATGGTAGCATAAAAGTATTACAATAACATAATTTTTGTTTTTAATACCCCCCCCTTTTTTATCCGTAGACGCCATATAAAAATAATATACCCTATGACACTCCCACAGTTCAGACGAATCTAACGACACCTCATATGCTTAAATCCATCAAGCCGTTTAGGCTGCAGAGCGTGCCAAAGAAATAGACATACATACATACATACATATATACATACATACATACACTCGAAAAACATAACTCTCCTTCTGGGTCAGTCGGGTAAAAAGTCGTTTATTCAGTTTAAGCCCTAGTAAGGCACTTATGAACATTAAGTTGGTGTACCAATTGCTGAAATACACCGGTTTCCAACTTGAGTACCTACTCTACCTAAAATACTACCACTTGTACATTATCTTATTAACTCTGTGCTAAAACCGTACGCACCGCAACACGGTGGGTGTTGCGGTTGCGTACGGTTTCCTAACGATGTTTACGAAAAGCTACATTTTTTGTATCATTTAAACACGCCAACCTCGCTGCGGCATCCGATGTATCTATCAATGAGCTATCATCGCCTGCTTTAGTTTTAGGAAATTGGTTACAATAAATACAGGTGTCCCAAGAATTAGTGACAATCGGAAGTCCAGAGGTCTCTACCTAAGAGCTACCCGCATCACGCTATGCATGTATGTTAAGCAATTTTTTGTAGTTTTCGAGTTATGGTATTCGATATACATGTGAGTTTTTTTCTAGGTTAGGCTAGGTTGACTATTCAGCTGATTTGGAAAAATAATGTATGATGTATCTAAAATAATTAGGTCACTATGATCAAAAATGTAAGTCAGATTCGTTAAAAACATGAAAAATTGTCATAACTCGAAAACAACGACAATTCGCGGAACATACATTTGGGTGATTTGGGTACCTCTAATCTAAAGGTCTGGTCTGTGGATTGATACTACTTGTTGGGATAAATTATCCACTGTCCACATGTTTGTAATAACCCCCCCCCCCCTCCTCATCAGGTGTAACTGTTCGATTTGATTCCTATTTCCAATGACACCTGTATAAAGATGCAACCTGTCGGTATAAATGATCAGCTTCACTTACCCTATCCGCTCCCAATTATCAGGCACCACCGACCGGCTAATGTACGGCGTATCCAATCCGGGCAATTAGCTTTGAACACAGACTGCCGGTTAACAGAACTGCAATGTTCCTATTCGGATCTTATCACGAGTAATTTTTTTAATAGCTTCGTCTTTATTATATATTTTCGGTATCTAAAATTGGAAAGATATGGCGTACACGGACACACGACTACACATCAAGCTATTAATTTATAAGCTGATCTCGCATTGTATTGGATTTCTGTGAAATGAGAGGTCAGCTTATATTGGAAATTTATATCTTGATCTGTAGCCGTTACCTACGTTATTAAGGAGAAAGATATTAAGGAATATTGTTATGAATTAGCTTGGCCATCATGGTAGAGATCTCGCGCTACCAAACTATCTATCTATCTAAAAAACTGACACTAATATTAACCATACCTTATTTACTGAAAAGAAGTTGGCTTAAACAAGCTAAATCTGTATTTACACCGTTGGTAAACTTGGTAATTACTACAAAATGAATTAAAACACTCTTTCCAATGGCCGCCATTGTTACGATTATACTTTTCTGGTGTTGCCATTCCTCGATATTCAAATACACAATATCAAAATAAACCGTTTTATACTTTCATAATAAATAATGCTGACAATTAATTATAATTAATCAATATTCAATGGTATGAAATCAAATAATATTCAAATAATATAATGTTAATGCTAACAGACGGCCGTCCTGTTTAACGGAATGTCCCTGTTCCGTTTCGGCCATTGGTATACTGTATGTCTAATAAATTTTTGCATTATGTGATATCACCATGTTTTATCATTTTATACTATTTTAGAGGTCGCCATACTCGCCATGAGTCGATTCGACTATATTGAGTTTTTAGTGATCACCGCATACAGCGGCATGTTTCACAGGAGGTTTGAGTGATCACCGCATATAGCAGCATGTTTCGTTTAGGAGTTTGAAGTGATCACCGCATATAGCAGCATGTTTCACTTACGAGTTGTTAGTGATCACCGCATATAGCAGCATGTTTCACTTACGAGTTGTTAGTGATCACCGCATATAGCAGCATGTTTCACTTACGAGTTGTTAGTGATCACCGCATATAGCAGCATGTTTCACTTACGAGTTGTTAGTGATCACCGCATATAGCAGCATGTTTCACTTACGAGTTGTTAGTGATCACCAAATATAGCAGCATGTTTCACTTACGACTTGTTAGTGATCACCGCATATAGCAGCATGTTTCACTTACGAGTTGTTAGTGATCACCGCATATAGCAGCATGTTTCACTTACAAGTTGTTAGTGATCACCGCATATAGCAGCATGTTTCACTTAGGAGTTGTTAGTGATCACCGCATATAGCAGCATGTTTCACTTACGAGTTTTTAGTGATCACCGCATATAGCAGCATGTTTCACTTAGGAGTTTTTAGTGATCACCGCATATAGCAGCATGTTTCACTTACGAGTTGTTAGTGATCACCGCATATAGCAGCATCTTTCACTTACGAGTTGTTAGTGATCACCGCATATAGCAGCATGTTTCACTTACGAGTTGTTAGTGATCACCGCATATAGCAGCATGTTTCACTTACGAGTTGTTAGTGATCACCGCATATAGCAGCATGTTTCACTTACAAGTTGTTAGTGATCACCGCATATAACAGCATGTTTCACTTAGAAGGTTTTAGTGATAAAAGATAGGTATCTCTAGGTATTTCAATAATTATTTTTCATTGTTACTTGAATAATCCATATTACATTTCGTTATTACATTTAATGTTGATATAACTTTATTTTCTTAAAATTCAAAAATTGTTTATTCAATATAAATTCACTTACGAACGTTACAATTGACGTTGAATTTACCACCGGTTCGTAATATACTTAAACTGAGAAGACTCCCGGCAAGAAACTCAAACTTTAATGTAGAATGATTCTATTAAATCAAATCAAATCAAATCAAATATCTATATATTATCAACCTTTTATTTACATAAACAACTGTTTACTTAAGATATATCAAAGAATCTTTGTTAGTGGCATCGTACTAGCCATAGTTGATTATCCGTCACGAGCAAGACACACAAAATAGAAAATAAAAAAAATACATACTGGTGAGCTGATTTCTCCATCCCACTTCTGATATATTAACCATACCTTATTTACTGAAAAGAAGTTGGCTTAAACAAGCTAAATCTGTATTTACACCGTTGGTAAACTTGGTAATTACTACAAAATGAATTAAAACACTCTCTCCAATGGCCGCCATTGTTACGATTATACTTTTCTGGTGTTGCCATTCCTCGATATTCAAATACACAATATCAAAATAAACCGTTTTATACTTTCATAATAAATAATGCTGACAATTAATTATAATTAATCAATATTCAATGGTATGAAATCAAATAATATTCAAATAATATAATGTTAATGCTAACACTAAGTATAATGAAATACTAATGATAACCAGTTTCTAAATGGCTGCTTATTTGAAGAGATATGTCGGGTATTGTAGGAGTATTAGACCCAAATATCGAAGATATTTTAAGTCCGAACGTAATATTATTGTGACCTTCTTACCAATTCCAGAATACAAGTAATCATTTCCAACAGAAATGTCAATTGTACTTTGCCCGACCCTGGAATCGAACCTAACCTCGGTACCGAGGTAATTTGACTTTTACAACAAATTTGAATAAATTATTACTTTATTTCACCATCGTAACCAAACGTAAGTATATTTGTATAACAAACGAGAAAGGGTTCTCCTGTGTATTTTTCTTTTCAATAATATCATAAAATGTATGATATTACGTTGTACTCGCACGTGGTAGGAAATTTTAATTCAGTCTTATTACAACGCCGTCCCATCTCATTTGCAAACATTTTCGTTTATCTTACACTCCGTAAACTCAATTTGAACTCTAAATTCACTGCGATACAGCTTTGAAAGATGGTAATGGTAAAGTTGTATGAAATATGTGATTATTGCGCGTTTAAATGAATACCTCTCGGATTATTGTAAAAACTGTATACATTTAATTTATAATTTGGCGTTGAAACGGCTATGTTTAGCCCTTAAAATGTTTTTATTCACACATACTCTCAGTTTAATAATATGGAGAGGTAATTTAGGAGTAAAGATGTCTTGTAAATAAATAAAGCCTAGTGGACTGGGGGACTATTATAACCTTATTTGTCTTTTGTCCTGTTTTGACGCCGGATGTCAAAGAGGGACAAAAGAAAAATAAGGTTATTTTAATCTTGTTTTAAGAGCTTGTGGTAGGCCCCTGAACAGAGTAACAGACGAGTAATAAATACGAAAGTGAATTTGTTTGTTTGTTACCTCTTCCTCCCCTTGACGCCTCAACGAAACAACTAATTGTGATGAGAAAATGCGCGCACGGCAAAAAGGAAGCTAAAGCAATATTGCAAATGGAATTATTTATTTCGAATAGAAAGCAAACCTTATGCAATTCATCAATTCTGGATCTTTTTATGAATTGAATTGTACCACAATATATATAATGAGTGACTATTTTTAACCGACTTCAAAAAAAGGAGTAGGTTCTCAATTCGGTTGTATTTTTTTTAAATGTTTTTACCTCCTAACTCCGTCATTTATTAACCGATTTGGAAAAATCTTTATTTGTCTGGAAGGGTACACTTCGCATTTGGTCTCATTGTCATCAGATCAGATTTGATTACTTCTTAGTGTACTTTGAAGTCGGTTTAAGTTTTTTGTAAAACAGTCTAATTATATAAAAAAAAGAATTACGTAAAATCTGCCAAGAATTCGAAAAAATAAATTCCATTATCAATATTGATTTAGCTTCCTTTTAGCCCCCCAGTACATGATAAACTGAAATAACACATTATGCTACTTTCACTCCGGGAAAACACGGAGCAGAAACTAGAGTATATTTTTTCATGGCTTTCAGCAAATACAGATTTTTTAATATTAAACAATACTTTTTCAAACCTCACCCGGGTCTGTTGCCGACACAAAAGTAACAATCTTTTATTTAATTACTTGATATCCTGAACCTCATGTCCCGCCTCCGGTCAACTCCCTCGAGCTCTGCTTAGCTCCAGGACCCAGCACTCACTGAAATAACTTAGATTTATTCACTGAAAGTAAATTTATTGCCGCGCGGTGGGAAGCTTTGTACCTAAGGTGAAAATGTTACGTGATTACGTTCTCAAATTGAAGACATTCATTATAGAATACTCGAATAATGCTCGTGTTTTTTCTGCATAGAAGATCAAGCTTACTGTTGAATTCAAACATATGACCTTCATATCAGCTTTCTATGTAACTGCCACTTTGCTAACGTCTTTCTCAATATTTTAATGTTTATTTTATCATACGATTTTAAACGATTGCATAAAGATAATATTTGTGCTGATTCTGTTGTTTACAACTAAACTAATTTAGTCTCACTATATCTCTTTCTAACGAATGTCCCAGGATATTTAATGTTGCGTCCATGCTACGCGAATCGAGCACGAGCCGAGCCACGAACGAACCTACGACGAGCACGATGCGAATCCCTTTATTCGTGAAAAAACTGACAATCGCGCTCGTTCGAAGCTCGCAAGCCCGTCCACGCTACGCGAATCGTGCTCACAGTGTGCTCGTTCGTGGCTCTGCTCGTGCTCGGTTCGCCAGGCATGGACGCACCATTAGAAATTTAATCCTGTCAAATTAGTCCAATTGCTTGTTTTCAGCATAACCTTAGTCGCCATCAAAATTGGTTATGTACGCCTATTTAAGACGGCAAAGACAAATTTGACTGCTGTTTGTAAGAAAGAGATGTACCTACCTAATGTGATTAAAATTTGTTTAGTGCGATTTACAAAAGAATCGGCACCATTATATAATGTAATACTTACTGTATTAACAGTTATGATATAAATATATACCTACTACCTAATAAAGTTTTACGTTCCAACTTTTGTTCCTCAACTCCATTAAAAATGAAACACGCAGTAGTTCGCGCGCACCCAGGCTGGAATTGATTCGCTAACGACTGCCCAACGGAGTACAAAAGCAACTAAACCAGTTAATTTTGTAATAATGCTCCATCCGGAATGAAGTGTTAAACCAAACCGAGCAGATCCCGCCAATTATACACAAAGGATCCCTGGATACCGGGGCAAATGGCCGCCGCTGGACCGTTCCCGCATTGTTAGCTATCCCGGGACAAAGATACAAAGAACCGGTGATTCTGAGGCTCCACTTCACAGAATTTGACACACGATTGATTGGTATCACGTAAAATTGAGCTTTAAGATGAATCGCATGGATAAAAATATGTTGTTATGGGTCTTTGTGTGTGGTGTAAAAGATAAATTACACAATATGCATTGATATTCATTGTCTAGACACCTGTGCTGATAACTTGTTTATTCCATTTTTAAATTGAACGGGTACTTTATTCCAAATCATCGATTTTAAACGTCACGAGATGCGAGTACATCGGGCTTTATTTATTGTTTGAGAGTAACATAGCAATTTGTTCATTGTTTTATACATTTTGTGTTTTATTACATGTTTCTTTTAGGTCGAATTTTGTATGAGTATTTTTCTTTAATTAAAGTTTCAAGATTGAACCTATAGTTCACAGGGATACCCCTTGATTCATCAGAAATTCTAAATTGGTTTATATCATCCTTAAAAATCTCAAGTTGAAAGGAATTATATTAATTAAAACATTTCAAAAGCTTGCAACTAAACATTTTAAATCCTTTTTCATGTAAAACTGCAGCGTTTACCTCATGTTAACAATTTACATAGTACGTGGTCAGCGGACTCACGCCTTTGGTCAGGTATGTGTACGGAATTCTCTGCAACACTGAACATTAGCGCGCCATCTCTCTCACACTCACACATATGCTAATTGATCGATAGAGAAGGATGTAAAACACTGCTATCCCGCAATATCTGGTGCGCGAGTCATGCGGGAAGCGTTGGTTTGTTTTAGTTCGTTGCGATGAGTTAATTTGGTTCTACAAAGGCCGGGCTCTACTAATGACTTTTTGGTGCAATTTGCGATTTATTTAGAGTTTCGTTGAGTCTGACACGCAGGTATATAGGCAAGCATTTGTGGTGTCTGCGTAAAAAAGTTGGTCGAAACGGTGTTAGAATTAATAGGAACATAGAAATATACTTTATGTGTATATTTAAACATAGAAATACCACTACAAACCTACATAAATATTTGTAACGACTTTACAAAATATACGGCTGGCTGGTATTTATATATAATTTATTTATTCGGATAGCAAACGGTCACAAATCAAATGAATTAATCTAGACTAAAATATACAAAAAACTTTTTAACAAAAAAATAAACAACCGAAAAAACTGAAAAGCAAAAAATAATTTTGAATATAACTTGAATTTTATAAGGTTTTGCAGTCGGGGACAAACCTATAACCATCCAACCAACAATCATTGGTTTGATCACTGTCAGTAAACAAGCTTACGGCCCACGTCCTGATGGTAAGCGGTTACCTTAGCCACATGGATGTTCGCAACACACGGGGCATCACTCACACATCCCTCTCCAGTGAGCAGTGTACGGCTCGAGTGTAGGGAATTAACGTTAATAAACGCTTACTAATGCTGCTAATGCGTTTGCGTTAACTATTTTGTATGGGAGAGTTAGTACCATGCGTATTCCGCTAGAGGCACTGTTTCAATTCCTATAGAGAAGTGTCGTAAACGCAATCGCATTTTTAACATTGAGCTATTGTTACTACGTATAGAGAAGACGACACACATCATAATCACAATATTTGTTGTTCGGTGTTTGCGAGAAAAATACTCCTAATGTTATGTGACACATTATGTTAGCTTCTCTAGATTAGTAAGCGTTTACTAACGTGAATTATTTACATCGGGGTACTGGTGACTTTTCCCCCGCACACACAGGAACACAACATAAAGTTATTTGGCTGCGGTATTCTGTAAGGTGGAGGTACTTCCCCAGTCGAGCAGTGGTTCGATTCTCGTAATAAAACTTCAACGGTATCGTAGCGACATTAACAATTAAACAGTGTTTTTTGTAGTGATGTCAAATGAACGATTGAAAAACGATATATACACTTTTGAATATTTTTTATACAGAATATTTCACGAAACACAATTTAAATAGTTATAATAAGTCGCTAAGTTTAATGTTTATAATAAGTCGCTACGACATCGTTGAAGTTTTATTACGAGAATCGAGCCACTGTTCTTTGAACGAATAAACTCTATGCTCTACCTCTCTTAAATTGAATTAAAAAAAGCATAATATTTTTCAGTCATAATACTTACCTCGCAAAGGTTTGAACTAAGCTTAGCTAATTACATGCATTTTATTATTTGTAACAGATACTTGGGTACTAGTAAAAAAATGAGCATTTCTAGCGGTACTTTATTGAGATTGTTCAGTTAATAGTGGAGTGGGTCGGCAGCTCGCGACTGATGCTTCACGCACGTGACAAGAATCTTATCATCGCGATGATCATACCTATGACCATAGAAATAAATATACCTAGAAAGAACGTCGCCATACTACACGAATATATAAAACAGGCCAACTTTTATAGGCTGCTGCGCGTAACAGCTACGTTTTACGCTCCCTCTGCGTCATTCTGCTTGTCATAGTGACGTTCATAATGATAGTAGTTGTTCAAATATTCCAATTAAAATCGGGAGAAATTTAAATATAGGACATTATTTTGCAATTTTATTTATTTTTATTTGATTTAGCCCCTAACAGTTAGGGGCTATTTTTATCGAGGCTTTGATTAAGGATACGTCCAGATAGAGTGTCGCACAGCTGCGACAATCTGGATGTCATCATCATCATCATCAGCCTATAATGTCCCACTACTGAGCACAGGCCTCCTTTCACAAATGAGGGTGAAAGGGAATGGGCAGATACTCCACCACGCATGCCCACTGCGGATTGGTGGAGGTAGGCTAGTGGTCAACCTACTGTTGGAATTTTTCAAGCCGCCTAGGAGGCATCCAACTAGCTTAACGACTATCACAATTAAGTGATAACCGGGACCAACGGCTTTTACGTGCCTTCCGAAGCACGGAAACGCTCGATTTGAAATACCACTAGGCGGTCACCCATCCAGGTACCGACCACGACAGACGTAGCTTAACTTCGCCGATCGATTAAGAACGGCTAATCATGCTACACCACGAGCGCTTCCTGTCCGAGCGCATCTGGATGTATCCTTAATCAAAGCCTATGACTTTATGGCGGGAACTTGCAGAGTGTCATTGCGTTTTCGTTTTTATTTTTTTTTTTTTTTTTTTTTTTTTTTTTTTTTTTATTGAGACCAACAGCTTTATAAATTACTTAATTATCTTATACTACAAACATAAAACTACTGCCAATTATAGGTCTCCATTAAAACTAATTTCTTACTTCTTACAGATAACTTATTTCCATTTCCATTTATTTTCATGAATTCTTGTATTTTGAGTTTTATTGCATATTATAGGTGGTATTTTATCCAATAAAGATCAATCCATGTGCACCAGTGAAGTGAAATGAAATGAATGATGTGTATCGTGACTTTTCAAGTTGTCTCATAAAATCCGTGAAGAGGGTTAGTACAATGACCACCATTGTAGTAAAACATGACTTTTATGGACGGTGACTGACCTAGGACTATATGTGAAAATGATTTTATGTGACTGGAAACTATAATATAACTCGACACTGGCAGAAATGAGCCCTAATTTTGGGCATGATTGCCAAACTTAAAAATTTGAAGAAGAAGATGATGATACCTATAAAAATGTAGCGTGACGGGCTTGCGAGCTAAATGATGACTTTTTAATTTAGGAACGGGATATTATGCAGGTAGGATAAATACAATTTGTAAACTGAATCTTAAGTCCACTAAAAATAGTCAGTTGTACTTACCGAAGTACTTCTAGTATTATGATGTATTAAAAATTCCATTCAGAAGCAGAATAAGCTAGGCGAATAAATGGACGTAAAACTCCTAATTTTCTAAGACTTATGAATTATAATAACAAACCTTTAAACTTTATTTTACTTTCGTGAAGTTTTAAAAGATTTTCGCGTTTATTTTTCTTTTAGCTTTATGCCTAACGTTGGTCAGGAATTTTTTAAGGTGACGACTTTATTATTCGACTATAATCCTAGCACTAAAAACAAAATGACAGGCATCTTCAAAATAACAGTACGTACGAACACTTTATCTGAGGGAGTAAAGGAGAATGCTCAGTTGATAGTGGCGGCGAGAGGAATGCTTGGGGCGTGCGGTGCGTGACACGAATGCGGGACGGCGACGCACGCTGATGACGCTCATTATCCTGCGTGACAAGTTCTCGCCCGCGCCCGTACCGCCGTGCGTGCACAATTTGGTTACCGATATTGGGCGCTTCTTCATTGGGGCGACACGACACGACATGTCGTTGCCGGCGGCGACATGTCGTCGGGCGTTTCCGCCAGCTACGTTCTTCATTGTAACGACACGTCGCGGTATTAATGAGAGCCGCGGGCCGCGGGCGGCGCGTCCACTCGCACGCCTACATGGAAACTTGCGTGTGTACACAACACATGCATAAAGATGCCGCCACGACACCAGTGGGAGACTTGCGACGACATGTCGCCGCCGGCAACGACATTTCGTTGCCGGCGGCAGTACAATCTCATAGAATTATGCATCCACTAACGTCGTGGACGGCATGTGGCCGGTGCCGTGTAGTGTCGTGTCGCCCCAATGAAGAAACGCTCATCCGATTACGTTATTTTTTTTATATAACAAAGTCTGTAAAAAAGCATACGGCCCGCCTGATGGTAAGCAGTTACCGTAGCCATATAGACGCCTGTAACTCACGCACGAAGCATCGCTCACGCGTTACCGACCTATCCCCCTTCCCCTATGAGCTCTGGCGTCCTTACTCACGCGCAGGAACACAACATAAAGTTATTTAGCTGCGGTATTCTGTAAGGTGGAGGTACTTCCCCAGTCGAGCTGCTCTTTGAGCGAATAAACGCTATGCTCTACCTCTCTCTCTACCTTAATTGAATTTCATTATTTGATATTATTTTCGGGCTCGTTTTTCATGGGGCACCGTTCCCTTTTTGTTTTATTTCTGACAACGCAATGAATACACAATGTAACCTTCAATGCTTTTAATATGTAATATTATTATGCTCAATTCACATGTGGCGGAACGGAAGAGAACTAATGAGGCTTGAGCATCGACAAGGTTTTATGTTGTTGTATGGAGAATGTGGACAGTAACTGTTCAATATCATTTATGCATCTCTATTTTTATCAAACCACAAGAATTTTCACCCATAAGTTGTCGACATCCCGTATATTAATGGGCACAAGGTTTAATTTTTATGCTTTGCATAAAAATTAAACCTATAAAGCATTAACAGGCAGCTAATGATCCATCTAATGGGCATAATTCATATGTTATCCAGAATTCTCGCGACTACCGTCGGCGACTCAGTGATGATCCACGAAACTTATATTTTACTTAACGGATATAAAGTTCAAAATATAATGACACAAAATATAATGAAGAGAGGTAGAGCATAGCGTTTATTCGCTCAAAGAGCAGCTCGACTGGGGAAGTACCTCCACCTTACAGAATACCGCAGCCAAATAACTTTATGTTGTGTAAAGTTGTGTTCCTGCGCGTGAGTAAGGTTGCCAGAGCTCATAGGGGAGGGGGGATACGTCGATAACGCGTGAGCGATGCTTCGTGTGTTGCAAGCGTCTATATGGCTACGGTAACCGCTTACCATCAGGCGGGCCGTATGCTTGTTTATCGACTAAGTTGTATAAAAAAAAAAAAAAAAAAAACATTTTTGGCTCCAATACATTAACAGTTGACATACAACAAATTGTGTTAAACAATGTCGGAAGAAAATGATTTCCACGCACCGAGAACGATTCTGATAAGCGAGAAGTGGGTATTATGTTCCAATGTACCTCAGACATTGATATAAAATAATCTAGATGCACTGTATGTTGTATAAATAGCAAATTATTTTCAAATACTGTAAAAAGAAGTAAGTTGTGTGATGTGTTAAGAAGTAAGTTGTGTAATGTGACCTTCATAAGTGCCCTTCTGGGGCCTAAATTAAATAAATGGCTTTGACTTTGACTTTGTTGCACGAACGTTTTCCCATGAAGTACCTACAAGGAGATAATTATCAAGTAAAATTGAGTAACGCGTTTAGAACAGGAATTAATTGAAGCAACAGATAAGGAAGAATAAATAAGGATTTTACGGATAATTTGACAAGTGACTTTAAATTAAAGTACCTTATTACAATTTTTATTGGTTGAGTAAATTGCGTGAAGATTTCTTAGCGAAAGTTTTTGGTCGACCATTCAAACTCGAGCCATTTAGACTAGGTTTATCGAGAGCACGTATTAAATTTAAAACTTCCAAAGTGACCGTCGGTTCAGAAAGCCTTCGAATTATTAATCTAGAGGTTTCTACATCAATGTTATCAAATATATAATTCAGCCGTAGGGCCACCGCGCCACATGCTGCGTTCGTTCCTGGCAATCTTGCCAAAAGGGTGGGCACTCGTCTTTTGACATTATTTCTAATTCATGCCTCACAGATGCGGATGATGTACGTTGGTCTGCAGATCACGTGTTTTTTGATAGGTACATAAAATTATATTGTAATTTTGGTGCAAATACTTAGAAAAATTGCTTTTCGATTTTATGCACACATACCTTCCAATCACAAGAAACCCTTATTACTTATATTATAACATGAGTTAAACCACGAGATTAGTATATATTCCAAGTTTACTACATAACCAATAATCATATAAGACTATACTGGGTGGATATTTCGAGATGGCATATTTTCGAAACCTATGTTGGATTAGTCATGCTGAACAACTTTTACTATGGGAACAACACTGAATTCTCAAAAATATTTTTTACTTTTCATACATTATGATCGAGCAAGGTTGACATATTGTAAGAAAAGATTAAAAAAAATTTTTGAGAATTCACTATTGGTCCTATAGTAAAAATTGTTCAGAATGACTAACCCAACATAGGTTTCGAAAATATATCATCTCGAAATCTCCACCTGTTATAATAAAGGTGCAATATGGCGTCAAATATATTTTTTTTTTTTTTTTTTTTTTATACAACTTAGTCGATACACAAGCATACGGCCCACCTGATGGTAAGCGGTTACCGTAGCCATATAGACGCTTGCAACACACGAAGCATCGCTCACGCGTTACCGACCTATCCCCCCTCCCCTATGAGCTCTGGCAACCTTACTCACGCGCAGGAACACAACTTTACACAACATAAAGTTATTTGGCTGCGGTATTCTGTAGGGTGGAGGTACTTCCCCAGTCGAGCTGCTCTTTGAGCGAATAAACGCTATGCTCTACCTCTCTTTGTATCGCGTCGTGTAACCTTTATGATATATCGTTACGAGGCGACACTAATCGCGGGTCAAAGTTACGAGCTTTCGCGCCGCCAACAATAGTACACAAAAACTTTATGGCACGACCTACAAATTTTATCATATTACTACACGTCTTTAGTTTACGGGCTTTGTGAAGTGCAAGCGTACTAAACATTTACATGGCCAGCTCGTATACTACTTTATGTAGGTTTGTGTGTCATTTGTTAAGGTTTTAGTGCCTCTCAAATGTTTATGTGTTTAAACATGTTGGGTGTAAGGTTTAAAATGTATTCGACCTTCCTGAAGGTGAATAATAATCACTAATAATAATAGCTTGATAATAAAATAATTGAATTTGTGAGGGACGTGTTTGCTGCATCGTAGCATGCTCTAATGTAGCACTTCGTAGCGTACTGGCATTATGTAGCATTGGTACTATTTTTTGTGTATGTTCAAATTGTTAGTATATTTTGTTCAATTTTCAGCGTTTATGACTTAATATGTTTTTCAGTCATGACAATAATATTCCTTTTGATACTAAATCTATACTATCTATACTTAATATATTATTATAATATAATAAAGCGGAAGCGTTTTTTTTTGTTTGTTTAAACGGTCTAATCTCTGGAACTAGCAGTCAGATTCGAAAAATTCTTTCACTAATAGGAAGCTACATTATCCCTGAGTATTATAGGCTACCTTTAATCACTGGAACGCGGGTGAAACCGCGCGAGGCAGCTTGTATCTTAAATGTCAACAAACGGGTTACTTTTACGACTTGGTTGGCTCATGCCATTAAAGGGCTGAAATGCTTACTGGCAAGAAGTGTAATGAAGTCAAATTGAAGTGTAATTAAAGTGATAATTTAATTGTGAAATTACAACAATAAACCTATTGGGGCCCATGAGGAGTTTGTTGCGTCACTTCTTCTCCATCGAATCCCGATGAACTCTAATCGCGGCGTTTGTGTCCTTGGTTGTCGCTGACTATATTAATTTAAATTGGAGAAGTCAGAACTCTGCTCTACCTATATTTAGTTTTCTTTCGATTATCAATGGTCCTCAAATATTTATTTTGAGTAGGTAATATAAATATATTGAGACCAAAAAACCCAATTCGTTATTTATATATTAAAATAGTTCATTCAATAGTAATGATTTCTTCATAGACTTCATAGCTTCCGAGGAAAGTTTAGGAAACATGTGTTTTATTAAGTCTCAGAGAGAAGCTTTGAAGTTCTTTGTGGATGTCATCTAATATAATGAAGTTGAAACGCCCACTCCATATTGGGCTTAGGGTTCAAACGCCCACTATCATATGGAATAATAATTCCAGGCATATGTATTATATCATATTTATTATATCTGGTCAAATAAGAGCCTAGCCTTTTTAGGCTTTTTATACTATCCAAAGGGCTCAGATGGAGTCAAGATCAAAGTCAAAATCATTAATTCAATTGAGGCCCTGATTAGTCCTTCATAAGTCCTTCTAGCGCCCTAGGTCAATGATAAGAGTTTATTTTTCATCAAACTATTCTCAATTTCACAATTTGAGAGAGGTAGAGCATAGCGTTTATTCGCTCAAAGAGCAGCTCGACTTTACAGAATATCGCAGCCAAATAACTTTATGTTGTGTAAAGTTGTGTTCCTGCGCGTGAGTAAGGTCGCCAGAGCTCATAGGGGAGGGGGGTAAGGTCGGTAACGCGTGAGCGATGCTTCTTGTGTTGCAAGCGTCCATATGGCTACGGTAACCGCTTACCATCAGGTGGGCCGTATGCTTGTTTACCGACTAAGTAGTATAAAAGAAAAAAATCATTCCTGGTGCGTGTGTTGTTTTCAAATACTCTATTATTGTAGCTTGGTTATACATAGGTATAAATATGTATATTAAATAAGTATTTACAGCTCTGCTTCGTTTGGAAACAGATAGCCGTGTGTGTGTACCAGGATATTTATTATATGATCTATATATACCTAGTATCTCCATAAAACAAGCCATGCAAATGAGAGGGTAGGCTGACGATGATCGAAACGGCGCACCGTTATAACGGGGTCGTTAATTCGACGAATCGTTAAGTTTACGTTTCGCGACCGCACCTAAGTGAGGGGAGGGAGGATTATTCTCGTTCTACCGCCATAAACCATAAAATTGGTTAACGAGCACATTGCGGCCGTTAAGTGGGTTTGTTCGCGTGACGATTGCGCGGAAATTGTAATGTCGACGGAATTTAGACTCGAGCCTATAAATGATAAAACCTCAATAAAATCGGTAAGTGATGATTGGACAGGCTGTAAGTTTTAGCAAATCTGACACCATTCCCATGTAAAGGTTTTATTTATTTAACTATTTAGTTTTCGTCCCGCGTTCCCGAGGTACGGGATAATAGTATCATACGACTCGCACTCGTGATTTTTTATCTCTCTTTCAACATTAATATTTATGAATTGAAATAGAAAATTTAAAAGATAAGGAGATAAAAAAACATTATCAAAAAAAAAAAAAAATCCTTTACACTTTTTGATACCTCATGTAAGTTCATGTCACATATTATGTTATGAAATAAATTACATTTTACTGCTAATATCTTGCATCAGTGTATAACCGTTAAAAGAAACTCCGAGTAACACTTCACATTTTATTCACCAGTATAATACTTACAGTCTAATAATAGTAAATTGCACTGTTAGACACTTGTACTTTTCGATGTTAACAATATGAAAACTCAATGAAGACTGTCTGACTATCAATATGATCCGTTCAAAGAAAACGATTGTAACGAGATATCCCCTACCCACATATTCAACTCGGATTGGTTAATCATTTTACGTCATTCTCTGTCGGATCAACTTTGGATTCAAACAATTACTTTTAATATTATTTCTTAATACAATTTGGATATCCTGGGATATCCTGGGACATGATATAATGATTTTAAGCATTTCTAAGATCGTGTTTTTGAGACATACTGTAATTTAAATCAAAATAGTATTCTTTTAAACAAATATCTAACAAGTGTGATTAACATTTGAGTCAACGATTGTGTGTGTGTGCATCACATATTATTTATTCCAAGAGGTGATTCAGTACGTATCACTTTGTCCGTGATTCACAATGTATTGTGTGTATTTAAACAAGTAATTAATTATTATTTAAATAATGTGCATTTAGAAGAAACTAAATTTTGTGACTTTCCATCGATATCTTCATAAATACTCCAGTTAGTTCACAGGTATCGTAACACAAAATCTGACATAAATTTTAATAAGTTATTGGACAACCACTTACACATAAATAAAAATCATATAAATAATTAGTGCCTGGTTGACCGAGCTTTACTCACAAATGTGTATAAAAACCGGCCAAGTAGGAGTCGGACTCGCACACGGAGGTTCCGTACAATAATAATAATGTTACCTTACTCAAATCGACTGTGAAATGAATAGTAGTAATAGAAATACATTTTCTGTGAAAAGTGTCTACCTATTACGGTTCATGAGATACAGCCCGCTGACAGACAGACGGACGGACCTTTGGGTACGGAAAAAGGTCAAAAAAACATATTAGACTGGATCGGGGATCGAACCCTTAACCTATAGATGGAATTCCAACCTTTTGAACCACCGGGCTATCGCTGATGTACAGGCAGCAGTAAAATTAGCAATCTAACCATTCCAAACGTGGAAACTCCGAAAAACGCGTTTTCCCAGAGATGAAGCCTAGCTAGATCAATTTTTCGTCCTCAAAAACACCCATATGCTCATTTCATCAAAATTGTTCTACCTGTTTTCGAGATCTCATAACATAAGTTTAATAAAATACTAATATAAATATTGCCCGTTTAATAGTATAGGATAATTTTGATACACAATATAGAAATGAGAGGAAAATTACTTTATAAACTAACATAACGTGCATACCTACTTCCTTATTATTTAAAACAATAATGTGGTCAATCATCTATAACTATTTATGTATAGTTTTTGTGTCACATAAAGTTGGTGTTGGTTGGGTCATAATATATCCTTAGGAATACTTTTTTATTTACTTTCAATCTAGAGGCATGGGTCTGCGTTCATAAATACAGGCTATTTTGGCCTAGCAATGAGAGCAGTTTCAAATGCAGTATGTTTTGTTACCAATTAACATAGTATAAGTATGTTTCTTCTGAAGTTTAAGATTATACTGTAGCTGTATGTGCTTACCACATTCGGCCACATCATCAATCACATGCCATGGTGAGTTTGTGGTCGAGTCTATCCATTATAAGTAAAGAAATGCATATTGATGTAGTTCTCATTTAAAATACCTAATATAACTGGACAATTTCGGTGCATCGGTCAAAACAATTAAAGAATTAAAAATGTTAAATGTAAACCAACTCTCTTGCAAATTTAAAAAAATGTAGTTTGTTGTTTGTGTTATTTCGTTATTTCTTTGTAATACTTATTATTCATATACTCAATTTACTTATGCCTCTCATTACTTAGTTATATCTCGATGTAAAGTGTGCAGTATTAGTGTGCATGTTGTGTTCGCTCCTAGAAGTCCTTTTAGTCAACCATGTCTTTATAGTATTGAATTTTATATGTAACTGCTGTAACGACCAGCTTGCGAACCTAAATAAAAAAAATAAAAAATAACATGTAATTTTTTTTATTTTTTCAGATGATTAAAATTGAGACGCATAAAAACTAAAAACCAAGAGAAAAGATCATCAAATCACAGAATAATATAAATATCTAAGTTCTGCGTTTCGTAGCGGAAGATGAACACCCAAAGATGGTTTCATTTGTTTTTAAATGGAGAGGACGCTAAAGAACTACTCCTCAGAGATGGTGACGAAGGATCCTTTGTTGTGACGCACAGCACAACGTACAAGCCGGACTTCACCCTCTCCGTCAGGAGAGGCAGTGAGATTGTTCACATAAGAATCCAGAACCATAAAGATTTCTATGACTTATATGGTGGCGACAAGTTCGCCACACTCACCGAGCTCCTAGAATACTATATGGATAATGACTTACGCAACATAAACGGTAACATTATCAGGTTAAGAAAACCTCTGAATTGCGCAGCCTTCACGAAGGAGCGCTGGTATCACGGCCAGCTGACCACAAAAGAAGCCCAGAACATGTTGTTGAAGCATGGTCAGATTGGCTCGTTCCTCGTCCGCGATGCTGTGTATAAGCCTGGATTCTTCACTATGTCACTACGAGCGCAGGAGCAAGTGAAACACGTCCTTATCCGTGTACAAAACAATAAGTATGATGTCGGTGGCGGGAATCAGTTCGATGACCTCGATAGTCTTATAGAATACTATCAACAATACCCCATGGTGGACATGTCTGGTGAAGTCTTACGACTCATCCACCCTTTCAATACCACCTGCGTCAATGCACGAGATTTTCGTACCCGTGTGATGCAACTACAAAAAGAAAACCATAATCTGACTGAACAAGGATTCTGGAAAGAGTTTGAAATGTTACAGACACAATTACAATATTCCGATGGAATAATAGAAAAAGAAAAGTTGGAGGATAGGCAAATTGTCTTGAGAGATATCTCTCTAGATGCGGCGGGTCCCTATCACATAGACGCCTATTACATCCGATGCGACAGTACCGATGCATGTTCGGACACTCAGAACCTTAGTAGTGGTATCGTCACCGAGGAAAATACTTTCAAACTATCTATGGTTCCAACGTTCGAGTCAAATGTTCTCCCACCGGAACCAATATATGTCAACACACCAGTAGAAAATCCGAAGAAGGAACCTGAAAACATAAATGTGGAACGCGTCTACAACAAAACGTACATCGCAACTCAGGATTGTCTCTCAACTAATAAGTACCCGTTTTGGTCGATGATATGGCAGGAGGACGTCCGCATCATTATAATGACGACTAAAGAGATCGAGCGCAAATGCGATCGATACTGGCCTGAACTGCACAAAACGGAAGTCATCGAGGAGAACTTCATAATTTGCACGGAACTGGAATCGTTCACACCGGATTATACGCTGAGGCATTTCCTAGTAACGAAGAAGAATGGAGGTAGTGTGAAAAAGATGATTTATCACTTTCATTTTACGGCGTGGTCCGAGTATGAGCTGCCACCGGAGCCAGGTCGTGTGCTGAATATACTGCTGGATATCAACTACAAACTTCAGCAGATAATGACGGGACCCGACCCACCCGCACCCGAGCAGGCTGTCATCTGCGTGCACTGCTCGACAGGCACCGGCCGGACGGGCGCATTCATTGTCATCGATATAATACTCGATCAAATCCGAAGGGAGGGATTCGATTGTATAATCGATATACGTCGCACAGTACACATGGTCCGCGAGCAGCGTACTGGCATGATACGGAACATAGCGCAATACAAGTTCATTTATATGGCCGTGTTGGAATTTATCGAGACGACGATACAGAGAGTTGAGCTTGCCTAACTAAATATTAATTAATTCTGTAGTAACTTGCTTATTTTTAACTTGCTTAATTTTAACTGATATACTACATATACTACTTTTTGTTTGTAAATACATACTTAATACCTTGACTTACGGTTAAAAATAACATTTTTTTTAAATCTAATCATAGTATAAGTAATTCATTCTAAAGTGCAGATTTTGTAATTCACTTTAGATGAATTTGAAAGTTTGATTTCTAATAAATATTTTTTTTATCAAGACAGTTTTATACGAATATAGAAAATATAGACTAGTTAATTAAATCTAAACTCAGTCGCAATGTAAGTTAAATATCTCCTCATTTCATCTTACTATAAAGACAATAGCTGAAATGCAAATGGCTAAAGCAATGAGCGCCTCGCTAGCAGATATTGTACGTATTCAGAGAATGAATACAAATCTACAAAGGATACCAATCGAGATGTTTGTCTAGAGAAAATCTGTGAATACCACAATAGTCGCGAGATAACAGCAAGCGACTAGTGTCGACACCCGGCACTCCCTGCATTTGCATATAGACACGCGGCGCTTAAGCTAAGTGCGGCCATAAAACAAGCGGCAATAACTGCGGCCCAATCATAATAAAAATAATGCGGAAGTAAAATATAGGCCTGAGACACTAAAGTGTCAGACATTTTATTGGGAGAGTTTTAGAGCATGCATTAATTTTATTACGATTGCCCTACTTCTAAAGTTGTTGCAACTTAATTATGCAAGTTATTGAAATGTTCTTGCTCTTATTTTATTACGATTTAATCTATGCTTTATATTCTTATCACATTTAGGTACATCATCGCTTACCAGGTTGATAATTTTAGTTTTGGTCAAATACAAGCTTACATAATTGGGATACCCTACAGAAGCGTATGGAAAATCGATATTATCAAAGCTACTCTCTCGTACTCTCAAGGCAATGCTCTACCTTATCTATGAGGTGCGTAGCATCGTCGCGTTTGCGTGTCACATTTTGAGAGTAAGAATTATGACATCAAAAATAACTATTTTTTTACTCTTTTCCCTTCTATATTCTCTTCTCTATTCTCTACTCTTTTCATTACTGATTTCTGTACTCAGTTATCTACACTAATGTCTACTCTACTTTATACTACTATATTATCTACTCAATTTCTCTAGATCAGTGGTTCCCTAAGTTGATTGGACCGCGACTCACCTAGCACAAAGTTCAGAATGCAGGACTCACCTCTTGGGTTTCATGAAGGAAAAAGGGGCACAACTATATGAATGTAGAACTTTTTAGACCTCACCCAATATTCGCTCGACCCATACTTTGGGAACTACTGCTTTAGATCCATTCTCTACTCTATCCCCGCTAGTTTAAGAGCCAACAGTATTGGAACACTTCGCTCGCTACATACGCTTCGATATATGCAAACTGGGTTCTCAAGCAAGCGCCATTCAAGGTGCACTGACAATATTTGTGCGATAAACAAACACCGCGCCCCTTTTGTATTAAGTACTATAGTTAGCGCATAAAATTGTGCACAATTGTTGCACTTGCACAAGCAAATGAAGCTACAATGTGCAAGTGTTTGAATTGTCTTCGTTTGATTTGTGATTTATAGATGTTATATTTAATGTATGATATTTGTGTATGATTGTAATATTTAAGTTACTTAGGATACTTTGAAATTGCGAGGCAAAAGCTAAGTACAATGTTGAAGTAGCTATTTGATAAAGAAACAAGTAATAAATGAGTAATCATGAAGATATATCTATACAATTATAAATAAATATGTACCCCCTTACTCATAAAGCGCTATTTAACTAATATACTGTTTAAAGGGTCACGTAAATAATGCCACATTATTTGACACTGACAATAGAGTGACTTTATTTACGTGACCCTTTAAACAGTATATTAGTTAAATAACGTTTTATGAGTAAGGGGGGTAATAGTTATATATTTTTTATGAATAATCAAATAAAATGAAATAATCTTAATTCCATTACAATAACAGTAAGTAAATAACTTTTCACGTAAATAGAATAAAAGATCAGCGTGTCCAACATTTTAAAAATTAAAATCACGACTACAATGGCGAGCCATACATAATTTAACGTTCAATAAAATAAATACAGAATATTGTTTCCATTGTAAAAGCCCAACTAAACTCTATGGTATTTATTCAGTAAAATAAAACTTTAAGTAGGACCTCGCTGAGCCAGATTTTTACGCACGAGCGCCGGCTGTGGACAATGGCCTATATACATTTTTCGCGCAGTTCCACATGTTGAAAAGGGTCATCCACATCGTAAAGGCACGACGACACGGTATACACCTGTGAATAATAAAATTCCAGACGATATAGCATTCTGAAACATTTAATCTAAATAGAATAGAATCACTTTATTGGCTACCTACACAGAGGCTTCCATATAGAATGCTAAATATGAAAAGGATGGCTGGTATGTATAATATCTTATAACTTTTTTGACGTAACTGATCACAGACGTAACGTGTTTTGCACCTTAATACCAACATGTTAAGTTTATACTACAGAAGCACTCATTACATAGATAATGCAAACCTCAATATTTCTATGGCACAAATAATTGAATAGCAACCAATACTGCCATTAGAAGGGTTTCAGAGCGAGCCGGTAAATAGGTGAGATGTGCCGCTATTATGTTACCACTAATTGCAGGTGAGCTCCATTACCGGATCAGTAAGCCGGGTATAGGATTACTCCATTATAAGATTAATAAATCACGCTTCAAAAACTGAAAATAACATGTTATATTATCATTTTAAGGGTTATAATCTTAATTGTTAGCGAGTGATGAGGTAATCTTTTTTTTTGTGTTTTTTTAGATCGGCTTGCGTTTGGACCCGCCCATAAGGGGCGATGACGAAGCCTAAGATGAAACACGCTTACCCAGAAGAAACCTATTCACTCTGGCCTTGAAAGTTCCTAGATTGTAAGCGTCAGGAAACACAGACGCCGGAAGCAAGTTCCACTCCCTTGCTGTCCGCATTATAAATGAGGATGCATAACGCTGTGTCCGTATTTTCGGTACGTCAACAACGTACGGGTGAAAATTTTCCCGGCGTCTTGTGGTTCGGCTTAAAAATGGGGATGGTGGAATAAGGTTGAACAATTCCTGCGCACACTCTCCAAAATATATCCTGTATAAAACCGGTAAGCAAGCAACCTTTCTTCGATAGTCGAGCCTCGTGAGTTTCGTCTTAATTAAGGACTCATCTCCGAGCTCCTGTCTCGGCGGTCTATTGAGTCTTATCTTTGAAGGAACTGGCTCTTATGTGCAGTTGGTGCAATACGTTAACTATAATATAAAGATATTACGAAAATATATGAATATAACGCGCGTTTGCCTCATGTTGGCATTATTGTAAAACAAATGGTTATTTAAAAATGCAAATGAAAGTCTAACTCGAAAACTACGCGGGCCACGAATGAAAAATGGTATGGAAAAATATTTACGAATATTAGCCGAGCGCTTTGTTCACGCTTTTCTCATATTAAAAGGTTTGTGTGCCGCTTTTTAAAGCCGTTTTAATTTAATGGAGTTTCAAACGAATTTTATATAAGTGATAATGCAAAAATAATCATGTTTGTAACAATGTTGATAGGGAAAAATATGCGGTTTCCTCAGGTTGTTATCGCAATAAAAAATAAAATCTACATGTTATGAAGGAAGTAAAGATGTGTACGAAGTATCCTCATTAAAGGGGGATCAAAATGGGTCCTTTTTGGTCAAAAATTAGGAGTTCATAAATCCTTTGTATTTCTTTTTTTATAATAGCTTATATACTTTTACTATGGGAAAATTAGCTTTCCATAATAAATGTCAACCTTGCTCGATCATAATGTATGAAAAGAAAAAAAAAATTTTTGAGTATTCATTGTTGGTCCCATAGTAAAAGTTGTTCAGCATGACCAACCCAACATAGGTTTCGAATATATGCCATCTCGAAAACTCCACCCCGTATAGTGGTTTTCATAATATTATTGAATGTTGTTTACAAAATTTAATAATGTTTTAATTGTTGATGTTCAAAAACTAATATTAGATAGAAGGTGCGCCGTAAGGGGTATGTGAGTCCAATAATGGGAACTCGGTTAATAATTAATTATGCCGGAGCGGCCACGCGAAATAGGCGCACTTGCGTTATCTATATTTATCTATATGAGTGGTTTAAGCCCATTCCTAAATGTGTTTTCAACACAATTCTAGCAATTCTATAATCCCACACAGGAATACAACACTTGTACTCCTGGAATAACAATCTGAATGCAAGAGAACAATGTATATAATATGTGGTAAATTGCAACAGATTCGCCCTACGAACGGTCCGTAGGCGGCAACTCATACTTATGGTTTCCTTCACCGACATTTCCTCCTTCTTCTTCACCTAGCACATTGTAGGAATCAAACCCACGACCTCGGTCACGGCAATTCGACGTCAGTACCACTGAGCTGTTATCATTTCATTTATTTACCATAATTATTACTTAGATTATGTTATTACTATTATTTTTAGTACTCTTTTTTTTTTTTTTTTATTGGTCCTCTAACTGGTCGTTACACTATAACATATAAAAAATAATTACTCTGTTTATTTTATCATAGAGTCATACTCAAATTGTGTTAATAAAAATACAACTATGTTAGTGATGAGAATAGGTACTTATCTATACATATAATAAAACTGTAGAAAAGTCGTGTCTGTACATTGAATATATTTACCAAAAACTGATTGGGGGTAATGTAGAATGTCCAACAGAATACATAAATACCATTAAAAGAAAAAAAATCTGTCTGTCTGTCTGTTTGTCTGTTTGAACAGGATAATCTTCGAATCCACTGAACGGATTTGCATGGGGTTTCCACAGGGTGATTGAGCGTTGCTTGGCGCTTCAACTAGGCTTTGTTTCATCAAAATCGGCTCACGGAAAGAAAAGATATCTCAATTTATTTATTTACTGGCCGTCTAACGGCTATGGGACACAGAGGGAAAGTACTACTAGACTAGATGGCGTTGTCGTTTTCCTGAATCGCACTATGGTTTCGTTCTCACGATTTAATGAGGCTCTCAGTGATTTTCTAATAAGATTTTGGTAGAATTTACATCCATTACAATAATATCAAGTAATCATTTTATTAAACAACTAATATTATATTATTAAATACATAAATCCAATTAAGTTCAACAAGAATAAGGAAAAAACAATGTCAAGAGTATTATAAGAATAGTAATATGAGTCAGGTGTCAGGTATTATTAATTAAAAAGATTTTTTTTATTAGAAAGTCTTATAAATAATGGATACTTATCTTCTTCAACTATAAGTTTAGGAATATTATTATCTATCTAATGCCTTTAATCGAGCAATATAAACTGAATCTCGGGAACGGCTCCAACGATTTTCATGAAATTTTATCTGCATACTAAGTTTCGGGAACGATAAATCGATCTAGCTAGGTTTCATTTTTAGAAAACGTCGTTTTATCCATGTTTTGGAAATGGAAAACTGCTACAATATCATTAGAATACGAAGGTAAATTTCGCCATTATTTGCAACCTCACAATGGCTCAGCTGGGAAATCGGGTGGACCCGAAACCAAAAGACCCGGTTCAAATCCAGAATTATTATGATCTTTTTTTCCCTTTTTTTTCAAGTTCCTTCTTTTGTGAGAAATACTATTATGATTTACAAAAAAAAAAGAGCAAAGCTCGGTCACCCAGGTACTATATTATTATTGCATTAACATATTATGGCGCTGAACTAAACATTGTTAGTTTTGAATGTGGCAGGGCTAATCTATTTTTGTCATTGGCTTCTTGGGCGACTTGAGGATGTGAGAAAAGTTCCATATTTTTCCGGACAAATTTATTTAATTCAAAAAAGTTATATGGAAAATAAATGGATTTGACTTTGAGTTTGAAACTTAGGGTGAAATAAGCTTAGCTTGGCGCATTGAATAGGTTTTGTTTCGTCGAAATCGGCGAACAAAAAGAAAAGATAATTTAATCAAATGGAAAATGATAAATACTTTCAGCGCGAATAAGTGTTTTTTAGTCCGCAGTGAACTTCTCCAAAAAATCAAAAGATGTCGCTGCTAAATTTCTAAATCGCGCTAAGAAATAACGTTTGGAAGTTTACTCCCTATCCCGATCCCCCACCGATCTTCTTATACTTGCATTACTTCCCTATATCTATAGAAAAGTACGGATTTAATTGCTTTATCAGAATATCTTGGATTTAGTTTAGTGATTTTTGTAATTTGGAAATGATTTGAAATCTTTTGACTTGGCTTGGAATTTACGGATTGACTGTTTTGCTTTGATTTGATGTTTGGTTGCTTTGCAGTTTGCATACGAAATAGATTTTGCAATAAGTTTGACTAATATTTGACTTCTTGGAGTTGTTTTAAATTATAGATTCAATAGTTTCACCTAAGTTTTTTGATCTCATTACTTATTAGAATAGAATTGGAGAAATACTGTCATTTTAATTTCTGGATTACAATAATGCCCAGAAGGAGGTCAAATCTTTGCTCATTCACCAGAGCTGCTAAGAGATCGAGGACGATTAGATCTCAGGAATCTGATGAAGAGCGCCAGGCGATACTTGCTGCAGCACGCGAGCATCAGGCTATATCTCGCTCTTTGGAAACTCCTGTAGAACGTGAAGCGCGATGTAGCTCTGATCGAGTGCGCCGTGAATTGTCTCGCTCCTCAGAAACTATATTTGGAAGAGAATCACGCCTCAGTTCTCAAGGTATTCGAACAGCTGCCTCTCGGTCTCTTGAAAGCAGTGAGGAACGGAATGCACGACTGAGCGCTGATCGTGAGCGCCATACTTTGTCTCGCGCTTCGGAAACTTTTACCGAAAGGGATTTCCGACTAAGCACTGATCGTGAGCGCCATACTTTATCTCGAGCCTCGGAAACCTTCACCGAAAGGGAATACCGACTGAGTGCTGATCGTGAGCGCCATACTTTGTCTCGCGCTTCGGAAACTTTTACCGAAAGGGAATTCCGACTTAGCATTGATCGTGAGCGCCATACTTTATCTCGAGCCTCGGAAACCTTCACCGAAAGGGAATACCGACTGAGTGCTGATAGTGAGCGGCATTTATTATCTCGCGCCTCAGAGACGTTTACACAGCGAGAGGAGCGCTTAAGTAACGATCGAGATCGTCATAATATTACTAGATCTTCGGAAAGTGATGTTTACACCGACAAAGATTGGAATTGGCTAGGGAAAATTATGAAGCCACGCGTCAAAATCGTGAAGATTTATTAGCAAGTGAAAGAGAGAGAGTAGAAGGAATTCGGCAAGCGGAAACAGAAGAACAACGTCATGCTCGCTTAAATGCTGATCGACTTCGACACTCGCTTGATAGAATGTCAATGTCATCTGAAGATCCAGAAGAGTCTCAAGATATTCTTACAAGACATGCCGGTCTTCACTGGGTTGATAAAGAAAAAAGTGCATTTACGTATACTCCTATGATTGACTATGCCACAGTTGCTTCTATTGGTAACATGACCGTTAATTGTTCATATTGTGATGCTCTGAAATGGCAAAAAGAAACGAGTGGAATGTGTTGCTCGAATGGAAAAGTTCAAATTGAAATTTTGCGAAACCCCCTAGAGATCATAAAATCACTGCTGAATGGTGAACATCCACAATCAAAACACTTTTTAGACAATATTCGTTCATACAATAATGCATTTCAAATGACGTCCTTTGGTGCAAAGCAAATATCAGAAGGACCATTCATGCCAACCTTTAAGATCCAGGGCCAGGTTTACCACCTAATTGGTTCGTTGTTGCCTGAAAATGAGCCTCAATTTCTTCAGATATATTTTGTATCTGATTATCAAGAACAGGCTAATATTCGAAACAGAAACTTTCCGCAACTTAACAATGATCTTATTAGTCTGCTTCAAAACATGCTGCATCAAGTGAACCAATATGTTAATTGTTTTAAAGCTGCATTAGAATCTATCCCACAAGGGCAGAACAACGATTATAAATTTGTTATTAACGCAGTTGAACGACCCGCTGCTGATCATCGCGGGAGGTACAATGCCCCTGTAACAAATGAAGTTGCAGCTGTTTTGGTTGATCGAGAATGTGAGCGGCGCGACATCGTGGTGCGTACTCGAGACAATCGCTTGCAACGCATCGATCTTATGATGCTCTGCAATATCCTTTAATATATTGCTACGGGGAAGATGGGTACCACTTTGGATTGCATCAAGTCAACCCTACCACGAGAGAGCCTAATTTAAATAAAAAAGTATCAGCTCTACAACTATATGCTAGCCTACTGCAAATAAGGCGCAATCATTTTGTTTTCTTGCAAAGATTTCGTGGGTTGTTTAGCCAGTTTATTGTAGATATGTACGCAAAAATCGAGACAGAACGCTTGGTGTACATTCGCACTAATCAGAGACGGTTACGCGCTGAAGAGTACGTGCACTTGCGGGACGCTATGCAACAAGATACCAACACTGAAAACTTAGGCCGATTAGTGATCCTTCCATCCAGTTTTACCGGCGGCCCACGCTATATGCACGAGCGTACTCAAGACGCTTTCTGCTATGTAAGAAAATATGGCCGGCCTGACCTTTTTATAACATTCACAACAAATCCAAAGTGGAACGAAATTACCCAAGAACTTTTGGCTGGACAAGCGTCTTATGATCGACATGATGTAATAGCAAGAGTTTTCCACTTAAAACTGAAGTTGATGATGGACTTAATCACAAAAGAAAGCATTTTTGGGTCAGCTTTGTGCTTCATGTACAGCGTTGAATGGCAAAAACGTGGCCTGCCTCACGCACATATTCTTTTATGGCTGCAAGAAAAAATACGTCCCACCGATGTCGACAAGCTAATAAGTGCTGAATTTCCGGACTACAATGAAGATCCTACATTGTACGAAATTATTAAAACACACATGGTTCATGGTCCTTGCGGGCCATTAAATAGAAACTCTCATTGCATTCAGGACGGTCGCTGCTCTAAAAGATATCCTAGAGCATTGGGAGAACAAACGATAACGGGGGAAAGTGGATACCCATTATATCGTAGACGCTCTCCCGAGAATGGTGGATTTACAGGTACAATAAGATCGCATGGTCAAGATATAGTCATAGATAATAGATGGGTCGTGCCCTATTCACCTGTATTGTCTAAAACATTCCAAGCTCACATAAATGTAGAAATGTGCAATAGCGTACAGTCGATCAAATATTATATGCAAATATGTGAATAAGGGCAGTGATCAAGCCACATTTGCTTTGAGGAACAATCAACATGACGAAGTCACTAGGTTTCAGTCAGGTCGTTATATTAGCTCTTCAGAGGCGGTATGGCGCATTTTAAGCTTCCCAATACATGAACGACATCCGCCAGTGTCGCATCTTGATGTTCATCTCGAAGGCGGACAGCGCATATATTTTGATCCCGAAAATGTCGCAGAGCGATTACAAAACCCCAGACAAACAACTTTACTAGCATTCTTTCAGCTTTGTGAAACTGATAATTTTGCAAAATCTTTACTTTATACTGATATTCCGTCATACTATACATACAATAAGCAGCAAGGAGTATTTAACTGTAGAAGGAGAGGCAGGCCTGTAGATGGTGAACCTGGCATGTTCAAAGAGCACGTAATTGGCCGAGTGTACACGGTCCATCCCAACAATACCGAATGCTTCTACTTACGCTTGCTTTTGCATACAGTTCGGGGACCTACTTCTTTTACCGATTTGCGAACAGTTGATGGCGTCGTATGTCCTACTTACCGTGATGCTTGCCGAGCGCGAAACTTGCTTGATGATGACAAGCACTGGGATGACGCTCTAGCTGAAGCATGCGTCAGTGATAGTCCACGCCGCTTGCGTCATTTGTTTGCAGTTTTGCTGGTATTTTGTGGACTTTCTGATGCTGCCCAGTTGTGGCAAAAATATCAAGATAAGTTAGCGGAAGACTTTCTTAGGAATGTACGACGCAATACTGACGGCGAATTAAACGGTGGGTTGTTTAATATGATTCTAAATCAATGCTTAGTGGCTATTCAAGAATTAGTTACGTCCATAGGCGGAAATTCTCTCCCGCATTATGGACTACCAGCACCAACAGTAGAAGAGGAACGCATTAATAGAGAATACGCTGCGGAACTAAATTATAACCCAGCAGAACTATTGGAAACCTTGCAAAATGGTATCCAAAGTCTCACATCAGAACAGAACGCTGTATTTGAACGTGTTTGTCGTAGTGTCGACAATGGTTCGGGAGAAATTTTGTTTTTAGATGCGCCTGGTGGGACAGGAAAAACATTTCTTACCAAAATAATTTTGGCACAATTGCGAACTCAAGGAAAAATTGCTCTTGCTGTGGCTTCATCGGGGATAGCAGCGACTTTGTTACCTGGCGGGAAAACTGCTCATTCAATGTTTAAAATCCCCATAAACTTGGATATTACTGAACAACCAGTATGTGACATTTCCAGAAATTCTGACAAAGCGAGGGTTCTACGCGATTGCAGCTTAATCATTTGGGACGAGTGTACCATGGCACATCGTAAAGCTGTAGAGGCGGTTGATAGAACCCTCAAAGATATCCGCCAAAATAGTCAACCGATGGGTGGAGTCACGATCCTTTTTTGTGGCGATTTCAGGCAGACATTGCCAGTCGTACCGCGGGGAACGAAGGCTGATGAGATAAGAGCATGCTTGAAGAGCTCAGTTCTGTGGCGATACTTCACCCGGATGCACTTGACAGTGAATATGCGGGCGCGAATAGGAGGTAACACAAATGCACAGGAATTTTCTGATTTATTGTTAAAAATTGGTGAAGGCACGTTTCCAGAAGAAGAAGGTCAAATTGTTTTGCCTGATAATCTGTGTCGTGAAGTTTTTTCACTGCAAAATCTAATTTCTTCTGTTTATGGTGACCAAATGCAAACACATGAAAACTCTTGGCTTTGTGAAAGGGCTATTTTGACTCCGCGAAACGATCAAGCTGCAAAAATAAATTCGGATATTTTAACGCATGTGCCGGGAGAAATAATAGAGTATACCTCCATTAACAGAGTTATAGAGCAAGATGACGCTACCAACTACCCGATCGAATTTTTAAATTCACTAAGTGCGCCTGGTCTTCCATCTCACAAATTTCAGTTGAAAAATGGAGTCCCAATTATTCTGTTACGCAATTTAAGCCCACCGAAGTTGTGTAACGGAACAAGACTAATAGTTACTTCTCTACACCCGAACATTATAGAAGCGGAAATTTTAACAGGAAGTGCCGCAGGCGAGCGTGTTTTTATACCCCGAATCCCCCTAATTCCGAACAATTTCCCATTTAGTTTTAAACGTGTGCAGTTTCCGGTGAGCTTATGTTATGCCATGACCATAAACAAAGCGCAAGGTCAGACACTGCGTGTCGCGGGTGTGGACCTAAGTGTTGGTTGTTTCTCGCACGGCCAGCTCTACGTGGCCCTCTCCCGCGTTAGCGACGCAAACAAGCTCTTTGTTCATGTTCCCAACCGTTCCACATCAAACGTTGTATACAAAGAAGCTTTATAAATCAAACTAATAGATAATAAATATCGGTAGAGTCAGCGTGTTTGTTCATTGAATATATTTACCAAAAGCTATTGGGGGTGGGAGACTATTTTAACTCTTTTGAATCTGTCTGTTTGAACACTAATCACTGAATGGATTTTAGTGGGGTTTTCACAAGTAAATTAAGCTAGGCTTGGGGCAAGCCTGCGCGAGCGAAGCCGCGGGCAAAAAGCTAGTATACACAATATAAACGAAGTCACCCCCAAAACATGAGCGCTGACCCAGTGCCTTATTAGTGCGGACTGTCCGGTTTCACACTTCTGGTTTTCAGGACGCTAATAGGCCTACGACAAACCCTATGCATAATGGAAGCCATCTTTTTCCGGATTATAGCATGAAATCCATAGACAAATGACTCCGCAAACATACCTGAGGTCCCAGCAGCATCCTGAAAGCATTACTATACTGGACACGTATTATAAGGAAGCCACTAGAATCTACGTACGTTCTTATATATAGGAAAACCTTGTTGATCATTCTATTAATTAACTGGTTGGAATGTGATTATTGGTGCATGCTGTGAATTCTATCGCATTAGCTGTATGCTGTCTATACTCTATACAATGTGGTTTAGTAGAGTATTATATAGTATAGTATAGTATAGTTCAGTACAGTACAGTACAGGTGAGCGCGCGTCTTTGAGTTAATTTCGAGACAAGACACAACCTATGTATCGTACGCTACGGGTCATAATACATTAGACTGGATGGTATTATGCGACAGGCTTTTAATAAACTAGGCAATCAATGGGTTTCTGTAAAAAAAAACTAAAATAATACAAATATTTTTGTAAGCATGTACGTATAATAAAAAAAAGATAATCTGTAATAACATATCGTCTAAAAAGATTTTAACTTTTTGGTATCGCAAACTTATCTAAGTTAAGGCATAATTCTGTTTCTCAAAAGGTTTTTGTTAAAAACTTTCTAATACTTAAATCATGAATTGCTAGCTTGCTGCTAATCCACTTTTTATCCACTAAAGTTTAGTTGGAAAATAATAATTGTTATAATTTATAAATAACTAATCCTGTATTTACGGAAATTGTACGTAAATACAAACAGAAAACATTTTGATTCGGAGCCCGACAGCTAACCATGAATAATCCTTATATTACTTCCGCCGCAAATATTTTAACATCTGATATCATAGGGATTACAAACTGAGAATTAATGGGCACCGAGTTAAATAGTTCGCTCAAACTCTGCAGATATTAATCCGGCCATTACTAGTTGGTGGTTAGTTCGGATCACTTATTAAATTCGCTCTTTCATTTGACTTCAACTTGCTTGTGGAATTAAACTGTTATCTATTGTATTAATGTTGTTTTGTGATGTTGCGCAAAAACGAAGGGTCCGATTAATTTATGGGTTTTATTTATGAGTTCAGTTTGTGTTTTGTTTTTGCTATGATTGTATACACGGCGACTTTTTAATCGATTTTTCGCTAGAACAAACGTTGTTCAGACCATGGTCTACTAACATTGTATTTTTTGATTTTTATTATGTTGGCTGTTTTGGTTTATATAGCACAGTATTTCAACCCCATAAATTTCGTAAAAAGTAACAGAATTCCGTTACACCTCTCATGTGCCAATCAATTACATAAAGACAAAATATTAAAAAATACATTAAAATGCAAAAAGAATATCTTGCTTGCCTCCCTCTTGCTTAACGCTATGTTGTTGGCACAATGCTTATGTAGCAGCGCAAAGCCTTCAGGGATCGAGTTGCATTAGCCGCCCCGGATCGAACCCGCTACCCTGCGCAATGTGACCTACATAGCGACAACGTTACTCTCGCATAAACTGATCACGCTTCATTATGGTAAGTGATTGAACGCAAACATGCTATGCATATGGCGCCATCTTAGCTTATCACCTCTCGATGAGAAATTATTGTATGAGCTAATTTATTATTTAACGTTTCTTAATAAATAATATGCTCCGAATTTACCTATGTGATATGGTCCGAAATGAGGACATTCGTAAGAGAAAGAAAACGACGGACGAGGAAACTGAGGATAACGTTTTATGGAACAATCGCCACCAGCATATCCTCTTAAGGGATGGTGATAAGCCCCAGGGGGCCATCAGCTATCATTAAAGTCTAAACGATGATTATATTTACCTGTGTAAAACCAATTCAGTAAAGGCTTCGGCGCCGCGGCGCTCATGCTGCAGCGAGTCGAACGCTAGAGCCCATACGCAAACAGAGGCGCGGCATGGGGAATGAAAGCTAATATGGAAGTCTGCAAGTTTGCCCAACCCACATAGCTTCGCCGATGGAAAAGCTTTGTTTGTGCTGGTTTTCACACCGGCACGCTTCATGAAATAATAGGCTAGAAGACTAAAAAAAACTATTTAATCCGTCTTTTACAGTATCAAACAATATTTGACGCGTATTTTTTCATATGTCAATTAAACAAAAAAATACGAAGATATCGTGTGTTGAAGTTCCGCGTGATGTCACGTTACACTTTTTACTCTAAAGTGACGTCACGAGCCCCCACTCCCGAACTTGGACTCGCTTTATCTTTGTCAATTTTTAATAATTTGGTAAAGCAAAAAATACGTGTCCAATATTTATTGATAATCTAACTGACGGACTAAGTGTAGAGTTATTATTTTTTTAACTTGGAATCATCCATATTGTTGCGATTGTTGCGAAATCGTTAAATCAAAATATCGCAACGATTGGTGGAATTGTTGAACTTTCGAAATTATCCCATTGCACCTTATCTGTAGTCTAAGACAGTTCGTCGATATTCCGAAGTTATTATTTATAAGCAATCCTTTACAAAGTTATTTTCTATTTATTTTCTAATTTCACAAATCTGTATAGAAACAAGAGATCCAATGCGGTTGCTATTTTTACATAACCAAGCTGCCAGTAGGGTGAGCGTCCGAACGCGGCGGTTGGCCCGCAGCCAGTTCGCTATTGCTTTCGCGTGTCAACTACCGCTCCGCTGCTTACAACTCGAACCTTTCATTGTACAAAACTTCCACCGAAAATTGGTTTGAACGAGATCTAGTAAGTAGTTTTTTTTTAATACGTCATAAATTGAAATTCATATCAAATACTCAGGTATATACTACCATTTACTTATATACCTACAGGTTTGTACGGAACCCTCGGTGCGCGAGTCTACCTCGCACTTGGCCGGTTTTTTTATTTACACTGTCTAACGCACGATTTATAATCGTATGGTGCGTCCATGCTACGCGAAGAGAGCACGAGCCGAACCTCGAACGTACAGGATTCGTTCGTTGCTCGCGATTTCAAGCGTGGACGTACTTAACGAGCCTTCAACGAGCGCGATACGAATCCCTGTGTTCGTGAAAAAACTGACGGCTCGGCTCGTGCTCGGTTCGCCAAGCATGGACGCACCATACGATTATAAATCGTGCGTTAGACAGTGTAAATAAAAAAACCGGCCAAGTGCGAGTCAGACTCGCGCACCGAGGGTTCCGTACAAACCTGTAGGTATATAAGTAAATGGTAGTATATACCTGAGTATTTGATATGAATTTCAATTTATGACGTATTAAAAAAAAACTACTTACTAGATCTCGTTCAAACCAATTTTCGGTGGAAGTTTCCATCGTAATGTACATCATATATTTTTTTTAGATTTATCATTATCTTATTTTAGAAGTTACAGCGGGGGGACACACATTTTACCACTTTGGAAGTGTCTCTCGCGCAAACTATTCAGTTTAGAAAAAAATTATATTAGAAACCTCAATATCATTTTTGAAGACCTATCCATAGACACACCACACTTATGGGTTTTATTAAAAAAAAAATATGAGTTTCAGTTCTATCTATGGGGAACCCCCAAAATTCATTGTTTTTTTTCTATTTTGGTGTCAAAATCTTAATGCGGTTCATAGAATACATCTACTTGCCAAGTTTCAACATTATAGTTCTTATAGCTTCGGAAAAAAGTGGCTGTGACATACGGACGGACAGACAGACAGACAGACAGACATGACGGATCTATAAGGGTTCCGTTTTTTGCCATTTGGCTACGGAACCCTAAAAACACTTCAGACCTGTCTCAGAGTATACAAATACTACGTACAAGACCTGTCTTGAAGAATTTCATGCAACACTGCCATTGTGCTATGTGCGTTATTGTCACAGATTAAAATCATTCGTAATCGGATACAATAAGCGATCGAATTTTATACAATTCAACCTCCTCTTTTCATAGGCAAGGATTTCTCTAAACCGTTAAATCAGCACGAATATAAATCAAAAACATACAAAATGAAGATACTTTATGAAGTAGATCTCATTGGCAGATATGGCGCAAATAACTCCAATTCACGCTCAAGTGGCGTACTGCGTATCTGTAATACGTTTGATCCGCTACGTATTGATAAACGGAAGGTACTCAGGATCCTGCAAGAGCACTTATGCGCTTCCTGATCCTGTAAGTATGTTACATAAATGTTTAGTACTGTACACTTTATGAAGCTTGTTATTAATAAAGTAGTGTGTGTGTAGCCTTACTGACCCCCCCCCCCCCCCCCCGGGGCGTTTGGAACTTAATCAAAAGCAAATAGGTTGCCGCTCGCTCACTTTTGCGCGTCTACAGCAGATTTAAGTATATTCGCGACGAATATCCCTACAATTTGGCAAATTATTTAATTGGCTATCATTTTAGAGCGATGAACGATGAACAGAATACTAAATAAGGTAAGGAATAGAATGCTACCTGAAATTTTGATGCATGTATGATGATTAGCATGGAGGGACCAGATACTCCAAAAGAACAATTTCTAGGAAAAGTTGTTGATTTATACGCAAGAAAAAAGCCACAAAGAATAAGATTTTTGTAAAGAATATTATTCTTCGTGGATTTTTACAATGTTACTTTGACAGTTTTGGTTCAGCTTATAGCATCATTTATTCATTAAAATATTAATAATAATTAGAATTGATTTTATATATTACTTTTACATTTCCTTCATTTATTCCGCCCCCCCCCCCCCCAGATCTCTAAACCTGGAGAATATTGCGTGAAAGAAACCTGTAGATAAGTATTAGATCTTTACTTCTATCTAATAGATGAATATATTAGGCAAATCATAAGTAGAGTGGGTAGAGTAAGGCTATATAGTATAGGCTACGGTAACCGCTTACTATCAGGCTGGCCGTATGCTTATTTATCATCATAGTGATATAAAAGTTTGAAAGAGTGGATGCTATAAATAAATAGCAAAAACAGGCGGCTTAAAAAGGCCACTGGAGCAATATTGCTGATCATAATTATTTCCTCGAATTCATATCCGATTGCAGTATTATTACGAATTTGTCACACGTTTTATAAAATTCAATTCATTAGCAGATTTGAATTTGTCGACTTTCATAAAATATACAGTGATTTCGGGAAATAAATATTCAGAAAAATTACACGGGAGGCGTCTGTAAAGGCAAGGTCCATGTATCACAGAAATGACTTATACGAGTGCCCTCCATAAATTCCCTCCTAGAGGACAAAATGAATTAAATTTGACTTTTAATGATAAAATAAAACTCTGAGGTGACGGTAGTGGTCTGCGACATCACTAATTCACATACTTATAAATTATAATAAACAAAATTATGTAACTGATTACTTTATTCCAGGGTAAATATCAAACTATTATTTCCCGAATGGTTATCAAAATGAGATAAGTATGGAGCGGTTATCTGTGGGGTGCAATAATTCGGCTCTAAGGGCATTCTCCACTACAAGTAATTTTTACTTACATAGGATATCAGAAATAGTTTGTGAATCATTTTTTTAGAGAACTATCAATTTTCATATTTTTTTCAGAACTACTATTTGAACAAGCTATTTTAATTTAATTAAATCATTAGTTTTATGTAACACCAAATAACCTATATTTGGTATTGAATGATATTGAAATTGTCATAATTAATAATTATTTTGTACTCTTACTCATTAGATCAGGGTTTCCCAACCTGGGGTCCGGGGACCAATCCATTACGTGCCTTCCGAAGCACGAAAAATGCTCCAGTTGAAATACCACTATATCGTCGCCTGTGATTGCTTACGAATACACTAGCCAACGCTACGTATCTAACATCCTCGAAGCTACACCACGAGCGCTCTACTACCTGATTAATATTTATTAAGTGGTGTTGTGGTGTGGTGTGGTGGTCCAAAGTAACACATAAAGCTAAAAAGAAACTGGCACTCAAGTGCTCTGCCTGAATACAGCCTTAGGTCCTAGGCGACAGGTTTTCAACTGGAGTGTGCGGTCCATAATCCAGGCGGGCGCTACAAAATACCCTACAACTGAACTGTGTACGATGTTTTCCTTTACAAAAGCTTATTAGCGATCATTTCTCAGTGGATAAATACCTAACAGCAGGTTATCTCTCGCATATTTAACAAGTGAGTGATTTATTGAGTGCATCGACGCGGCTACTGCGCTGCGCTGCGCTGGGCGCTGATTCACGCGAGTTATTCTCATAATCCAGCAGCTATTTGGGTTGTCTATACTTCATGAATATTTACAGATATAGGTCATTGCGTTGTACTCTATATTCTGGTTGATAAATAAAGAAAAAATGTATACTGCTATTTTAAAATTTTGTGGGTAATCACAACATTGGAGCACATTTAAATCAACCCGGTATTTTGTGTACAAAGTTATGTATGATAAAGCAATCGAAAAACCCCACAGTTCACACTGTTTACTTTGTATCGACATTCTACAAAAAATATTATTTAAAGTCCCCATTCCGCTTACTTTATATGTTAGAATAAACTACTCCATTTGTACAATGAAATTATTTTCAATCAGTGTTTGTTTGTTCGAATTGTATGCGCTGCCATACCGATTGCGATAAAAATTTGTCAACTTAATGCTTGCATTTACAGCAAAGTTATAAGAAAAAAATATGATATAGTCAGATATTTCACCAGAACAGCTAAGAAAACTTTTCACCACGTGTTTATGAAGACAAGGCTCCCTAAAAAGGAAGCTAAGCAATATTGCTAACGGAATTCATTTTTTCGAATTTACAGCAGGTCTTATGCAATTCATCACTTTCGAATCCTTTAGTGAATTGTATATAATGAGAATTATGTAGGATCTGCCAAGAATTCGAAAAAATGAATTGCGTAGCAATATTGCTTTAGCTTCCTTTTTAGCCCCCAAGCTACAGGTGCATACTAAGGAAGTATGGACATCAGAGGACTGTGTAAACATTGTCCCAGGATATAATTATTCAATAACCAGGTTGCGTTCAATTTTACCGTACTTTAACAAACGATTTAATTTACCTCAAGGTATACCCTAAATAAAGGAAGGATAAGCAAGGGTATCAAACATGGATTGAATCGAAGCTGCAATTTATCATGAACCTTATAGGGTCATAGAGAGACAAATGACCTCACCTTACATACATAATAGCTTTTACAAATACCCTTTTAAAAGATACTGTGTAGGTTACGCGGCGAGGGAAAAATGGAGGGAATTTGTCAAAGGGAATATCAGGGAACGATCTAGAGCCGTGATCATCCCTCCTGCGCGCCGATTTCGAGATTACATTATGTAAAAAGGTGTAACTCATATTTTTAAGGGTGGAAGTACTCATCTATTTGCATACGTTTTATTATAAAATAAATATTTTTTGTGTCAGACATAATTGAAAACTTAAACCATACCACTTTTTTGTCATTTGGCTACGGAACCCTAAAAAGGGAAGATACAGTACAGTAAAAAATTCATAGATCAAAGTGAGAGGTACAATATGCTCATGAATCGAGTAGTAGTATATCAGCTAGATTTTATATTTAGTATCGATATTTATCATGATCGAATTGTTTATATTGCAGTTGTTAATTTTTATATCCATAAAATATGCATACAATTTTTGTTTCACCTCAATAATAATAATATAAATCGGTAAAATCCAGCAAAAACTAATAACAACAAAACTGTTAGTAATAAAATGTCAACTAAATAAAACACTAGATTTTGTTGCATTTAAAACGTAGATAAGGTTGATAAACGAGTTTTTGCCGTTTCACATTGTGAACAGTGGCCATGTGTGAATGCGTTGGTGATATAAATAAAATAGCGTAATGTGGTGATTCCAGGCACTCGGCGCGCACCGGTGGCCAACGGCGCTTTTTATGAGTCAATACGGTTGGCCCCATACAGACACATTACAACCTCTCGCTTCCCTATGTACGCTGCCGCGCCCGCACAGCCCAAAGGCATCCTCTTACAGTCCGATGACCAAAAAGGTTACCCTGGCAAACAACCAGTTAGATCCTACTATTCAACATACTTGTCACAGACTCCTCTGCGGGGCCCTAGTCTGATCAAAAGGCGCCCACATCACGGAGGCTTGCCGCGAATATCAGAATATCAACTTTAGTTCTACGTAATTTAAGAGGCTTTTTACATAAAAATATTTTGTAGTGTGTGTATGTGCGGCGATCCTAAATAAAGGCAATGTCACCAAATGTCCATAAGTTTCAGCGTATCGTCGATATTGTCACGAAAGATCGTATCGCTTGTTTGTTCAGCTGTAGTTGCTTCAACGCGTTTTAATTTGATAAAGGATGGGGAGGTGGAGTTCAATCGATATCGATAAACTTTATAATCAAGGGTAAATCATCAGGTAATTCTTTAAATTTAGGCTTTAGGAAACGAGAATCTACGAAAGTAATCGCTGAAGTTACTATCTTCTAAACCTAGATAATAATACCGTAACTGATAGTAGTAGTAATCAACATATGATATCGCCATTCACGGCGGACTGCGATGACGGAATCCGTTTACAAAGACAATGCGGATTACCCACATTCCAGTGCAAAATAGATATCTACGACGGTGCTCGGTTGTGGCGGTGTCGTATGTTCCACCGCTTATTTAGATGTTTTTTTTTAAGTAAAATCAGTGCTTCGCTCATCTCAACTTAGAAGTAACTCTTTTGCGTGCAGACTCTTGAAGCCGCTTGCTGGTAATTTCGACTTGCAGCAGACGCGCTTGTTAGATATTTGGTTAAATCTGAGTCAAATATCTGAGTTAAATAAGTACTTCAAAGATGTATTATTTGCAGTGGCAACACTATTGAAATAAGTTTTTGATAAATTTATTATTTGCAATGGCAACACTGTTGAACTGAAGGTTTGATTTTATTTAAACTTCCGGTGCAATAATTAAATTAAACTTCCGGTGTAACTTAATGTTATTTTAAATTGTAATATTGATGATAATTGGATTGGAATAATTACAAAGTCATCAAATCACTACTGCGATAATTTAATTGTTGATAAACATTTTATTGTAATGTAAGGAGATTTCAATAGACTTCCGATTGATATTTTAATTGAACAATGTAATGGCTTTGATAAATCATATTATTAATCATACCTAAATTCGATAGTAATTATTCCAATAATTAACAACGAATGTTGTAATTTTGTGATAATGGTTTACTAAATTTGTTATTATGAGATTAGTGACACTTCCTGATAAAATGTATCCGGTTATGGTGTATTGAGACTTCCGTCTCTGTGATTGGTTGATTCTTCCGTCTGTATTCTTGAAGTGTACTTGTAAAATATAAAATAAGCGGGAAGGTCTGGGGTCAGTTGAGTCTTGTGTATTTTGGAAGTGGTTGCTTATTATAATCGTGATACTGCCCGTCGATATAAAGATAAGTATATTTGATATTGTCAACTGTAACAATTGATAATTTTATAATGTGTGTTCTGTGTATTTCTGTTATACTGAGAATAACTCTTTATGTGTAGTGGCCATACATAAGACCTTAATATTGAGTTTCTTACCGGTATCTTCTCAATATGGTCGGCCATCCGAACCGGAAGTAGATTTGAGAGTAAATTCATAGTTGTGGCCATGGATATGTTTGAATAAATACTTTCTAAAGTTTGGCCTAAATGATTATTTATTATTGTGACCTAATAAACCCTTTAGTACACTGATATAGTTAAGTATACCTGATTTTGAAATATGCTATATAATTCGATTAGAATAACCATCCTAACGTTTAAATCACGTAATCTGATACTTATTGTCCATTATCTGAATTGATTAATTTATTGACAATTATACTAGTCTTGTGATTTATTAATTAATACCTACCCTACTTTAATTCCGAAGTTTCTTCATTCTATAATGAGGAACATTAAGTAAATAGTAATTACATAACTAGAATCAGTTTAGACAACTTGGCAACTCAGGATTCAAATTTAGCACATCGATATATTGAGATGCTATATTAATTTATTTATTTTAGTTAATATTTATAATCTTTCTAAATGAGATGATCAGCACTTTCTTAATGATGATCGGCCCATATCTATCATCAGAAGTGGGATACGCAAAATCTGTGCCCTTAAACTAAAATATTGTACTTGATTTTTCCAGAAATCGTACGAGTTTTGTTTGACTGACGATAAGCCGTTGGATTACTCTTGAAAAATTATTCTACATCCTGTCTGAAAGAAGATCCATCGACGATAGGAGCAGCAGATGATGAAGCTGGTTATTTGGTCTGGTAAGGCCTTGCAAGGGCTTTTTATTTTTATGCTAGTAAAGATTATCTCAAAAAAAAGTAATACAGAAACGATATTTTGAGGAATTAGTACCAGTTATACCTGAAAATATTAATGTTTCCCTTTCATTAGTCATATAGTCCCCTTCTTTAGTTACCGACAGTGGTCTACATTTTGGTTCAAATGAAGTTGTCTTTGTTTAGAGAATTATATAATTCAGCAATCGTTTGATTGCCACGGGGACCCTTAAGATTGTTCATAGTCAAATTTAAACAGTTTTTAAATAAATAGTATTTCTAGTCATATCAAAGCTTAATCATGTCACATAATGATCCCTAGGTACTATACAATTTTAAAGCAATCGATTTCTAGTCTTAAATTAATATCATTACATAGCATAAATATTTGACTAATTATTAAAATATTCTTCAATCGTATAAAAACAGTTATTAATTAAAAACTTTATCTTTTTATTAAATAGGCTAATTTTGTTTCGGTTTTGATGTCTGGAGGTAACTTGTTGTAAATTTTTAATGCCATGTAATACGAAACTCAATTGAGTATTTTTATTCTAGATGGCGGTAGGTATATAAGTAATAGTCAAGTAGAGCGATAAATGTATACGGTAACTGACACACTTCAAATTTAATTTGCAATATAACTTCAGGTAGGCCGAGCGAATTATATCTGGTCCAAAAATCGATTAATGAAACTATCCAAAAATCTGTTAGGTTAATTCCAACATTTCAGATAATTGCCAATAATTAAAATTATATTCGGTATGTCAATAAGATAGAAGATAGGAATAGAAGCATTGTTGAACAAGTAATTTCTTTAATTTGCTTTTAAATAAATATGAGGGTACACTTTTTTTATTTGGTCCTATGGGAGCTTATTGTAATTTTTTATGGCCATTGGATAACTGTTTCTATTGTGCGGCGTTGTTTTCATTTTTGGCAATACAATTGAGATTTCGGTTTGATGGCAAACTTCGCATCGTAATAATATTTTTCGTAATAATAGTTTTTTTTTAGTAGGTAGGTGATTTTGTATGTTAGTCGAGACCATCGGCGTTACGAGAAATTAAATGCCAGTTGTAAGGGATCTTTTGGAAGGAAATTTTGTCCTTTCTCCTGAGCGATAGCCTTGCTCTAAGGGGTATTAAGAAATGTAAGAATTATATTATTGCTTATAAAAAAAAAAAAAAGTCTGTTCGTATATATGAAATGATCATGTATTTTGGAAAATATTACTTTACATATATTAAATATATATTATTTATATATCAGGCGAAAAAAAAAAAAAGGAAAAAAAAAATTAAAAAAAAAAAAAAAAAAGAAAACGCTGGTCTACTGATTGCTTGCTACTGACTTTTCTCACCGACAGCGGGTGAATGGGGTTGGTATTGCGAGGCAATTGGTAATTGTATGTCGCTGGTCTACTGATTGCTTGCTACTGACTTTTCTCGCCGGCAGCGGGTGAATGGGGTTGGTATTGCGAGGCAATTGGTAATTGTATGTCGCTGGTCTACTGATTGCTTGCTACTGACTTTTCTCGCCGGCAGCGGGCGAATGGGGTTGGTATTGCGAGGCAATTGGTAATTGTATGTCGCTGGTCGACTGATTGTTTGCTACTGACTTTCCTCACCGGCAGCGGGTGAATGGGGTTGGTATTGCGAGGCAATTGGTTACAAAAAAAAGCTAAAAAAAAAAAAAGCTAAAAAAAAAAAGCTGCGACATAATCGGTTGGTGAAAATGTCTACACACCCGGAGGCAGCCCGTGGTGGGACCTATCACATTACCCGATATAGTCATATTTATAAAATTTCTACACTAAGCATTAAAATAATTGTATCTATTTTTGTCTATGTTCTATTAATATTTATAACACTTATTATCCTGATATTCTGTTTGTAACAGCTTTGAATATAAAAATTGCTTCGAGAGATTCTTTGCAATTGTCAGTGTGACCGAGCGGTTGTAAATTATTTTACGTAAGTACCTACATAAAATAAAATCAAAATGTATTTCAGATTCGTATTTTAAGATGTTACTAGAGTATTTGATAGATTAGACATATTCATAAATATGCAAAATTATTTGAAAATATTCATAGGATACAATTTATTTATTTATTTATAAAAAGGTACATCAACACCACATTTGTAGCTATTATTTTATTTATGTACAATGATATAATCTTGGTGCCAAATGCTAGATTTCATATAGATTGGGATAGTGTGTTGTGGTGATTAATTAATTAATCAAGGGTCATTCACGGCACCAATGATTTATTGATTGAATTAATGAATAATATGTTTATAATTTTTGTCTAACAAGTAGAAATTCTGACATAATTATTCTAATTATTATTGTGCTAAAATCAATTCCCTTCTCTTATGTTACAATGAAAAATATTTCATTGATTCAATCAAATATATAATTTTATTAATTCATGGTACTTTTTGGGATACTGAGGTGATATAAGATGTACTTTGAAATGTATTTTTGTATGTAATTGTGGATAGGACAATGTGTTCACGGACTGTTGATATATTTTAAATTGTTCTGGCCTGTCCCTTGTGCAGCAAATGTGATACACTTCTCTTTACTTTGGTTATGGCTTGAACTAAGTAATTATGATTTATTTGTTTTTGCCCGAGGTTCGCTCACGCAGATTTCATTGAATTTCATTAACTTTTTACCGTCAGCCGATTTCGATGAGGTGCCAAGCTGAATTTAATTAATTTTTAAAAACTATGTACATGTATTCAGTAGTTTTAAGGATTTGTATTCAATTTTAGTCTGATGGTCTTCCTTCATCGTTCAATCAGTTTTTGGTAAATATATTTCAATGGAGACCTACTGGTTTTACAGTTTTATCATATGTTTACATAATTTATATTTTATAATATTTTATTTCTATCATTGTGCCAAAGGCCATACCTGTGACTACTCGCTGCTATACCTGTGGTTATGTCTGTAAATGGAACTTGGCTTTGTTGTACCTATGGCTATATCTCTGATTTTCCTTTTGTCATGGATAAATGTTTTTTTATACGGTTAGTACTTCGAAAATGAAGATAAATTGTAATTAGAAATATTGTATATCTATGATTGTAACAATGGCCTTACTTGTGACTTTACTCGCTGTTATACTGGGGGTTAATTAAAGCTTAGCTTTGCTGTACTTCTGGCTATGCTTAAGCCTGTGGCTGTACCTGTGGTTTACCTTGTGGTTGTGCCTAGATGCCAGAAATACAGCAGGTGTCGTAAATAAATGTTGTTGTACTGTTGGTACTTCGAGAACGAAGTACATGTCAGTCTGGCCGTGTTAGATATTTGGTTAAATCTGAGTCAAATATCTGAGTTAAATAAGTACTTCAAAGATGTATTATTTGCAGTGGCAACACTATTGAAATAAGTTTTTGATAAATTTATTATTTGCAATGGCAACACTGTTGAACTGAAGGTTTGATTTTATTTAAACTTCCGGTGCAATAATTAAATTAAACTTCCGGTGTAACTTAATGTTATTTTAAATTGTAATATTGATGATAATTGGATTGGAATAATTACAAAGTCATCAAATCACTACTGCGATAATTTAATTGTTGATAAACATTTTATTGTAATGTAAGGAGATTTCAATAGACTTCCGATTGATATTTTAATTGAACAATGTAATGGCTTTGATAAATCATATTATTAATCATACCTAAATTCGATAGTAATTATTCCAATAATTAACAACGAATGTTGTAATTTTGTGATAATGGTTTACTAAATTTGTTATTATGAGATTAGTGACACTTCCTGATAAAATGTATCCGGTTATGGTGTATTGAGACTTCCGTCTCTGTGATTGGTTGATTCTTCCGTCTGTATTCTTGAAGTGTACTTGTAAAATATAAAATAAGCGGGAAGGTCTGGGGTCAGTTGAGTCTTGTGTATTTTGGAAGTGGTTGCTTATTATAATCGTGATACTGCCCGTCGATATAAAGATAAGTATATTTGATATTGTCAACTGTAACAATTGATAATTTTATAATGTGTGTTCTGTGTATTTCTGTTATACTGAGAATAACTCTTTATGTGTAGTGGCCATACATAAGACCTTAATATTGAGTTTCTTACCGGTATCTTCTCAATATGGTCGGCCATCCGAACCGGAAGTAGATTTGAGAGTAAATTCATAGTTGTGGCCATGGATATGTTTGAATAAATACTTTCTAAAGTTTGGCCTAAATGATTATTTATTATTGTGACCTAATAAACCCTTTAGTACACTGATATAGTTAAGTATACCTGATTTTGAAATATGCTATATAATTCGATTAGAATAACCATCCTAACGTTTAAATCACGTAATCTGATACTTATTGTCCATTATCTGAATTGATTAATTTATTGACAATTATACTAGTCTTGTGATTTATTAATTAATACCTACCCTACTTTAATTCCGAAGTTTCTTCATTCTATAATGAGGAACATTAAGTAAATAGTAATTACATAACTAGAATCAGTTTAGACAACTTGGCAACTCAGGATTCAAATTTAGCACATCGATATATTGAGATGCTATATTAATTTATTTATTTTAGTTAATATTTATAATCTTTCTAAATGAGATGATCAGCACTTTCTTAATGATGATCGGCCCATATCTATCACGCTCATCCTGACACTTCAGCTTGACTGCTTTAGTGCACTCTCTGTGATTTATCGCTGAGACCTGATGCAATTTTTCAGTCCGGAAGCCTAGATGAGCTTTAAATATATCATGGCAGTTGATTAATATCATAATGCTATTAATATTAGAACGATCCTAGGGTTTTCCAATAACGCAAACGGAACTAAAAGGAATTTTGTACAATTTGAATTAATATATTCTTTACTGAACATTAACCATTAACTTATAGGTTATAAAGTCGATATTGTACATAGCGATATTATGAGTCAAGTTGCCTATATTAAAAAAAAATGAGAAAATATTACATAAGAATATTTCGTTAAAATAAAAGTATCCAATGTTATTACTCCAGAATAATAACATTGGATATGAACATTTAATATAGGCAACTTAACTCATATATCGTACTGATAGATAGATCATACTCTAGATTCTAGAGTATGATCTATCTATGTGCCCAATTTATAATTCAAATCAGTTCAGTAATTTTAACGTGATTGAGTAACAAAAATGCATAGAAAGCCCTGATACCCCTGATGTTGCAAGCGTCCATAGGCTACGGTAACCGCTTACCATCAGGCGGGCCGTATGCTTGTTTGCCACCTAAGTGGTATAAAAAAAAAGTAACTTTCGAATCTCCCTATAATAAAATCGAAAGGAAGCCTAACTTCAAAATGTTAATGAAAAAGTAAGTGATATGTATTAATAAGTAGGTAAATGCATTGTAGATCCTAAATAGCTGCTTTTAAATGTGTGTCTTTGTTCAAGCATCCCTAAAAACTAAGGGTCCGATCGCGATGAAATTTGGCAAGCAGATAGTCTATGGTATAGAGAAGGACATATGCTACTTTTTATCCTAAGATAACGGGTGAATTCGCGCGGAAGAGTTATTTCATAATATTAGTATGATTAATGATGAAATTACCAATTTCTACAAACTATACGAGTATGCAAGTAACTCCTCGATAAACGGTAGAGCATCGACGCAGAGCTGCACTTGGCTGATGTCGATACAACCCAACTTAAACTTTAACTTGTACTTGTTTAGTTTCAAATTATCGACAAGACAAGCAGCTCAGCTCGCGATATAATCCGCTACGTATCGAATTTGTGGATTAAAGTTACTTCAAAGCTTTGTCTGGTGCTAATTTTAATGTTTATGACAAGATAAAGCGTTTGTTGAATAATTTCATAATTTGTATTTTATTTTGAATCTCAATTTGATTTATATTTACCATTAAAAGTTGATAGACACTGATTGATAAATTAGTGTTTGGTGAAGATTAAAAAACTGGCCAGGAGTAAGTTGGACTCGCGTACTTTGGGTTTCGGATGACAGAATATTAATATTTCCATTATAGATATAAAAGTAACATAATTAAAACTAAAACTAACTAACTAACAAAAAACAATGGAAAAAATAATAATAAAAATTTAAAATTAAAAAGAAAAATATTTACACATACAAGATTATAAATAAAACACGGAATGTAGGTCGCTGTCTAAGTTAAATAAAAAATAAAAATAATATTTAGTAGAAACTGTCTTTTTAAAAGAGATATTTTATTATTTACTAGGTGTAGGGCATTAAGAAATAATGTGGTTATAATAAATAATAATAATGAATATGATTCTTTTATTATTTGATATCATAGAAGCCATAATACGAACACTGACAGAAAATAGTTACCGTCGGTACTCTTTCGATAAAGTGGTACCCTAAATCATTTTAATATCTTTTAGATAATTTCAGCGAGTTTAATAAAGTTTTTTAACAAGACAACCTTTGCAATGACAGAGATATAAAACATTATTCTTTAAAAACAATTTCTAATGAAAATTCAACTCCTAGTAAAGTATTTTTAATCTAACCTATGTTAATCTAAGCAATGTTTATAAATCCCTCGCGAATAGAATTAAATCCAAGAATATTCATACTATTTCACCGACGCGGACGCGCGCCGAAGCAAACAGCTTTGCATCACAGAATTAGGCTCAAGAAACTCATTTTCAAACCAGTTTTCAACAGGCTTATCTAGTTACATAAACTTTGTAAAACCACCTCTACATTACCGTCTAGTTTGATTACATAAGTTAAGGTTCAGGTAGGTTACGAGCAATGGAAGGAGGGCAGTTTTTTTTCGCAAGTTCGGTTGTCAGGGTGCGGGGTCCGCGATGCAAAGCGAATGAATGAACGAAAGACCGAGCAGATGAATGGGAGCGGGTTTTGGGGAATTAGTGCGTCCTTGAGTGTGGATTATACAGAGGCAGTCGTAATTAAAGTCGGGTAGAACTGCGGGTAGGTTCGAATTACGGACAGAACAACTTCGGTGCGGTATTTAACGAGCATTTAAAATACAAACTGAGGTTAGGAGCAATTTGTTTCGTAACAAAATATTATACAAAATTCGGCGGAGTTGGGTTAGCTTTTTTAAAATTTCCTACCAATGCTAGTTTAAGTGCTGCGGTGAATTTGGTGAAAGCTCTATTTAAAAGTTAACTTTTTGATAAAAGCTTTGAACATACTGTACAATGTACATTGTACACGCCTAAAATTGCAATATTCTTATAATGTACTGCGACGTACTCTATACTATGTATACTAATATAATAAAGCGGAAGAGCTCTTTTGTTTGTTTAAAGCGCGGATGGACACGATTTTGACAGCACTCGCTCTTCACTGGAATAGGGTTGTAAATGGTAAATTATAAATGTGTCGACTCTATGAAATGGATATTTATTTACGGGTTTTCTTTAGAGTATACAGAATTATTAGCATTCACATTATATTATTTGAATATTATTTAATTTCATACCATTGAATATTGATTAATTATAATTAATTGTCAGCATTATTTATTATGAAAGTGTAAAACGGTTTATTTTGATATTGTGTATTTGAATATCGAGGAATGGCAACACCAACCTTCCGAACCGGTATTAGAGTATTAGAGTCAGACTTTTCATAAGTGCCTGCGAAGGTCTATTTGAATAAATGATTTTGAATTTGAATTTGAAAAACCAGAAAAGTATAATTGTAATAATGGTGGCCATTGGACAAAGTGTTTTAATTCATTTTGTGGTAATTACCAAGTTTACCAACGGTGTAAATACAGATTTAGCTTGTTTAAGCCAACTTATTTTCAGTAAATAAGGGATGGTTAATAGAATATACACATTAAATAGAATACCTAAGTGTCCGGTTAACATTCTAAATCGAATATATTTGTAGCGACACAATAGGTATTAGGAGCTACATCAGCAAAATATTGTGAGACTGTTGGCCTGTCCGTCGCCCTCCGCGGGAAGTGCAACCAGTTGTGTCCAGGGCTTGCTCGTGCGCCCACGTTTGTAAATAGTTCATAAATGCGGTAACTTTCACTTTATACTCTTTAAAACTTTATAATTTCAACCAACTCATTCCTCAACCCGACGCTAAATACCTAGAGTTAACAGTGCCTTAATAAGAGGAACTGGCAAGGAATTTACATATTCTTAAAAATAAAATTGTTGTCATCGCTGAAAGTACGGAGAATTTCGACATTAACGAAATTTTTATTGGGAATATCAAAGCACTTATCAAATATTCTATTCGGTTAACATTTTTCTCAAACCCTCTTCTGTCCACGGTATTTTTTTGTGTTAGGTATTATCATTACGTTACGTCATACCCGACTCTCAAAGAAACCCATTTTTTGTGAATTTGATGTAAGATCTCGTCTTAAACAGGCTAATCACTGGAACTACCAGTAGGATTCGAAAAATTCTTTCACTAATAGGAAGCTACATTCATCATCAGCCTATAATGTCCCACTGCTGAGCACAGGCCTCCTTTCACAAATGAGGGTGAAAGGCAATGGGCAGATACTCCACCACGCGTGCCCACTGCAGATTGGTGGAGGTAGGCTAGTGGTCAACCTACTGTTGGAATTTTTCAAGGCGCCTAGGAGCCATCCAACTAGCTTAACGACTATCACAATTAAGTGATAACCTGATTTCAAGCGGCTTAGGAGGCAAGCTACATTATCCCCGAGTATTATAGGTTTATCACGGGAACGTGATACCGCGCGAGTGCGCGAGACATCTAGTAGACAATTATACTTTTGAAACCAAATAACTGATATTCTGCATTAACGCCTTAACATAAACAAACAAACATAAATAAACATAGAACATAGATATCTAAACCTAGACTCACAACTAGATATTATGTTAATGCGCACAAAACCGACAACCTGTGGTGTTCATGGTGTTTCGTGGTGGTTCGTGTATATTCATGGGACCTAAATTCTGCTTCAGTAAAGAGACATAAGTATTACGTATTTTCTACATTTATTTCTTTTTAAAACCCTTTCCGAATACACTTATTAAATGTATAGATTTGTTTCAACCACTCTAATCGTAAGTCTATCTCATGTCGCATTATTGATACGCGTTTTCCCTCAGGTGCCAAGTACCATTTTAGTTATTGAATAACGCCAAAGTGAAAGCTTCTAACCGGTTTAAGCATTCAAGGCTGTATTTTTATCAGCTTCACAAATTGCGTTTGGTGGTAACTCCCCTTTTTATAAGAAACTCAATTTGTTTGGTGTTTGCGTTTGTGTTTATATCGGAATGGAACTTATGTCTCAGCTGTCTTAAATCTGCTCACTGACATAAACATAACAGAAACTGTGTAGAAATATAATATCAAAAAATACGGTTCAATAGATTCTGCATAAAAACGGATTCGTTGTGTTTGCTATAATATTTGTTTACACATATTTTTAACAATTTAACCGTCGTCGGTTTCTAAATCGCGATCTATCCTTTACAGTGTTTTTCATTCGTAAAATCAAGGATAGATCTAAACCGGCAGTTAATCACTAAAATTAATTAAAATAATAAAAGCGAACAAAACATAAACAAGAATTATACTGTACCATCAAATAGTCAACATTTAAAATATCAAACTACATAAAAATAACATTATGCCAACAAAATTGTAATAAAATAACACTGAAGCGGCCTGCAGACACTGGTGCCTTTATAAACAAAACTTCAAAATTACAGTTTCTATTCAATAAAGTGTCTCGGTTATTGCGTCTAATGGCTGCGTTATCAGTTTTCATTAGCAGTTAACCTCGCCTGAGGGCTTGGCAAACATTTAAAGGGTTCTCTGCGATTTTTACAAGTGCTTATATTGTTTGAGCTGTGTGCTGAGCAGTCTGCCGCTGTTTCATTGACTCTCTTATCTTAGCTTAGATGCTCATTTATTTTTCTAGTTTCTTAACCACTTGTTTATTTTGAAATTAGAATAAAGACAGTCAAATTTGAATATTCTCGCATTAATGGCAAATTAAAAAACGGCCAGCTTCTTGCAAGTGTATTTAGGTCCCAGCGGACTTTTCTTTATATTTTACTTTTAAAATAAACGCTTTTTAGCTTTTGATTGCTTATACAAAATCTTATCGAAGTAAGTGATAAAGAGTCTGATGTCTGACACCTGAAAGGGAATAAAGATTTGGTTTTCTTCAAAAATGTCGTATAAAGAATACCTCAAGGGACGGGCCAGCTGCCGCGGTTGGTTATGATTCCACCTATTGCGCCATAGGTCGTGGGTTCGATTCCCACTCAGGACATGCATTTGTGTGCATGAAACTGTCTGTATGTCCTGAGTCTGGGTGTAATTATGTATATTTAGTATGTATTTACAAACAAAAAGTAGTATATGTATTATATCAGTTATCTGGTTTCCATAGTACAAGCTCTGCTTAGTTTGGGATCAGATGATCGTGTGTGAGGAATGTCTCACGATATTTATTTTATTTATTTATTTGGTAGTCCCCCTAATTTTGTTAATGTCCAGAGGGGGCTATACCATTAGTTGAAATATAGTCAGCATTTTGACTTAATTTAGGTACTGTTATCATTTATGATCTTACACGATATTTTGTACATGAGTTGAGCACTGACATTAACTGTCACAAAAAAAATAGTTATGGTCTTATCAAAGAACCTAGGCGAACGAGGCTTGCTCGAATACTGGGTAAAACGCGTGTTCGCAGAGATGACACCTAAGCCTTTTTCGAGTTCTCAAAACTTACCTATAATATATATATGCAAATATTGCTCGTTTATCAGGATAAACATATTAAAATAACATAGTAGATAACAAGTATTTCACAATGATTACACTATGGGATAAGCGAGGTCGATGCCTTATCGTATTTGCGTCGGCCATCTTGCACCTTGTTACATAAACGCCGTATTAAAAATAATATAATACTTGATAAGGCAATCACTACGATTTTAATTGTACAGTCGAGGACATAAATATGTATACACTTTTTGAAATTCAAAAGCAATTTTCTCGCATGTTTAACATTTAAGTGTTAAACTATTACACAAATTATAATAGTATATGTTAGAAGATTCTGCCTTTATACTATCTCATAATTTCAATCAGTAGTTTAAGAGGAAACCGTTGTTGAATTTTACTAAGTGTATACATATTTATGTCCTCGACTGTACATAATAAATTATTATATAGCTTCTCTAATCACTTTTTATTTCACTGTATGATAAAACTTGTATCGGAAAGTTATAACCACACGAGGACGCAGACGGGCGCTCAGCTCATACTAGGCGCACGGATTGCGAAAGAGATTTAATATTGGGCTGTTAGTTTTTACAATAAATAAACCTTAACAAATCGTTCCATAACCCACTTCAATAGCTTGTATATAGGTTAGCAACGTAAATCGCGCTACAGAGGCCTTAGGACGCTATCGCAAGCGTAACGTATTCGTATCGAGAGAGTTAACTCAAATTTGTATGGGAATGTGTCATTCGAATGCTGTCAAACGTTTAAATCGGTAGCACGAACAACTACGTTAACCTCACGTCACGCTACGTAAACGTGGTTTGGTATATAATTTGAAATTGGAACGTATAGTATCGTCTACTCGCAAGACAGCTAACGTAAACCTTCTCACCGTATTTTTTTCAGTGAGAGACCACGTAGTGTTTTTTTTTTTTTTTCTAATAAGTATGTTGTTTTTTTTTAAGCGTTAAGATTTTTAGTTTGTTTTTCTTTATTTATAATCTCATAACTAAACATGGTCAATCATTAATTAAGTAGGTATTTAAGTTATTCAAATTTAAAACATTCAATTGGGGTGCCTCATGTTTTATTTGACTAAGTAGTATCCGAAAATTTATAATTTCCTAGCCGAGAATCGAACCCATTGATTCCGAAAAAATCACATCCTGTATTATAGCGCCATCCCATAGTATCACTTAAAAGTATCAAATTCTGGGAAGTAATGTTAAATGGTAAACTAAAGAGAAGTTGAAATATTTAAGAAAACCCATTTTATTTTGCTTACATTTAAACTTTGATAATTATGTAAATTGTTCGAAATTACCTATACCAATCATTTACAATATTAAACTACTACGACGTGTACTACTTCGACGTGTCAAGAATTCTACATTCTCAAAAGTTCGTGCCTATACCTATTGAAATTAATGACTAAGTACTCTAATAATCTTTCGAAAATATTCCATCGGAATTAATAATCTTGTGATGCAAAATCATGATTTAATTGATTTCGAAACATCCTATATATACTTAATTATAATAAGCGTTTAAATGGAATTTCGATAGTTCAAGTTCAGCCACTCTTTAAATGAAATCCCGTAAAACTGCTAAAACACAAGTCTAGAATTGAAAATCGACGAATTTATTTCTATCGGAGTCACAAGACTCAATCTTCTTGTAGTATTGTTCTAAATTCAAACCTTAATATTCATGAACTCTTTGCTGAAATAAAAAAAACTACCTACGCGCGGTTTTTGGTTTGACAGTTAAGAATGGTTTTCGTTCAAAAATATTTTCACATTCATCATATTTAAATAGTGAAAAAGGAAACATTCACATGGGAATCATAATATAATACCTTAGTTCGTTAGCTAATAATATAAGATAAGCCGATTATTTAATTTAGTTTATGTTATTAGGAATAAATATTGTAAAATTGTGTACCAATAAAATCAGAAATATATGAATCAAAATTCTGGACGAATTTAACGTAGCTCGCAAGCTAGGTATCGAGTAGACGATAGAACTTCTGTCAAAAATGACATCTACTCGATACGACGACGCTACGAAGGCGATACGAAAGTGGTTCGTGCTAAGGCCTCAGATCTAAAGTAAAGAAAACACCAGTTCACTAAAGGCATCCGTAATGTAGATTTTTAAATATATACACATGTTAACTTTTTCTTCTTATGGTACTTTTTCTTTCCATTTTGTTATGGATATATTGAGCTACTCATGTTGCTGACTGTACCCCTTGCCTCGTCTTGTCCATGCACATTATATATGTAAAGGCGAATGTGATGTGTGAATTATTCAATAGCTATAAACAATGAGAAGGATAAGTGGGATCTAACGGGTTATTGAATATTTGTTACTAGCTTACGTCCTGCGGTTCTGTCTGTATATCGGATTTAGATAGATAAAACTTTATTGTTACATCACACATAATGGACTGATAACTGGAAATTGACTTAGACAAAGTTTTCTTATTTTTAACCGACTTCAAAAAAAGGAGGAGGTTCTCAATTCGGTTGTATGTTTTTTTTTTTTTTTTTTTTTTTTATGTTTGTTACCTCATAACTCCGTCATTTATGAACCGATTTGGAAAATTCTTTTTTTGTCTGGAAGGGTATACTTCCCGTTTGGTCCCATTGTCATCAGATCAGGATTTGATTACTTCTTCGTGTACTTTGAAGTCGGTTTAAGTTTTTTGTAAAACAGTCCAATTATATTGAAGGATGACAAACAATGTAGGCATGTGAGGAAGATGTGTGTCCATCTGTAGTAACCCCTTCATCCTGTAGGGCGCTTTACGTACTCAGAGGTTGTCGATCCTGTATAACGTCAATAAAAATGGTTAATTATGTCATCGCTACTGAGTGTTCAATAAGAACAATCCAATTTATTTCCAAAGCGAACATTTAGCCATAAACTTGAAACAAAGATAAAAACATCATTTTTATGGACCGTTTTGTGGGCCCATAAACCTGCCACCACCAACTTCCTCCTTTACAACAATCGATTTTCAATTGTTCTCAATTCTCGACAATAGAATAAGATCTGATTTAAATATTTTCACGGGCAAAGTAACAATTGGGCTTTTTACAAAAATCTTTTATAAGGTTATGATTTATGATTTTGTAATATGTCTTTGGTGGCCCTAGAGCTGATAAAAGGTTCGAAACCTCATAAATTGTCTCCATATCTCTATCTTATTGGGTCTTCGGGAAATCATTATTCGCTCCGCGGTGCCCACGTGCCGCGGACCTTTGGAAATTCAATTTGTTCTGTCTGCCAATCAAATTTAAGCTCTGAAGGGAGATCTTTTATAATAATAAAGGATAACTCACTTTACAGGCAATATTTTCACATCTATTTATTATTAAAACAGCAAAATAACATTATGTTGTGTAAAGTTGTGTTTCTGCGCGTGAGTAAGGTCGCCAGAGCTCATAGGGGAGGGGGGAAAGGTCGATAAATTGTGAGCGATGCTTCGTGTGTTGCAAGCGTCCACATGGCTACGGTAACCGCTTGCCATCAAGCGGGCCGTATGCTTATTTACCGGCTAAGTCGTATAAAAAAAAGCGTTCGTTTGATTATTTGAAACATTATTAGGTATTTGTATATTGTTAATATTTGTTGTTCATAAAATGTTATTATGTACCTCGGATAAGTTTTAATGTAAGAACAACTAGTGGAACTTAATAAATAAATAATTACTAACGCAACTTTCAATCAATATAGTCAATAGTAAAACTATTTACCTACATCAATAAAATGCGGGTTTGTGGATGTTTTTCTTTTTTGTTGTTAAATAAGCTGCAATCGTTGTCTATGGACAGCAGTACCGGCATCAGGGGGATCACAAATGTATTGCCTCCGTTTATAAATCATAAAAAGTATGTGGCTCAAATACATGTCAGAAGGTGCAATAAATTTTCAACTTGAGGGTGGCAGCCCTCACTACCACCACCCAGCTGCGAAATAAGCTAAGAAGTTTACAAAGTATTTTTAAAATGCAAAATGGAGTATTTACATAAACACTTTTTAAAGACATCATTATATGAACATTTTTATTAACATAATATGAACTACGCAGTGCAAAATATTACCTAAATAAAAGATAAAACCCGCAACAAGATATTAGATCAAAATAAACGTAATAAAGTCGTAATCTTTGCAAACAATATTTTCAAAAATAAAGTACATTTCAAATAAAACTCCAGTTAGTACGTGACCGCCGACGAAGCAGAGGTTGTATTCTAAGCAGCATTTGTCATGATTTGCGAGCTACGAGGACGTGAGCGTCTACGAGCGGTCTACAGCACTTACGGTGCTACAGAGTCTTTGTCTGACTTCACTGGCTAAGTTATGTGGAATGTTTTCAATTAACTTGTTAGTGCAATAAGTTTAAAGCCATTAAAAAGGCTTAACAATCTGAGTATGTGCTTTAAAATTTTTGTTTGTTTAAAAAAATATTTATTTTGTGTTTATTTGGTCAAGTGCGAGTCGGGCTTTTCTGCAAGAGTTTCGTACATAACCATTTTTTATATTATGTTATAATGTGAGCTGAGAAAACAGCAGAGTGACAGCAATAGTGTCTCCGATTGGCGTCGACTAAATTATATTCGTGAATGAATAAAATAAGAATCCTGGGACATTCCTCACACACAGTCATCTGATCCCAAACTAAGCAGAGCTTGTACTATGGAAACCAGATAACGATATACTACGTATACTATCTTGTTTGTAAATATATACTTAAATTACACCCAGACTTAGGATATGCAGGCATGTCGATGCACACAAATGCATGTACTGTGTGGGGATCGAACCCACGACCTGCAGCCCAATAGATGGCAAACTGCGCCAACTGGCCCGTCGTATATTTATTGTAAGACTTATTGTAAGACATACTTATACGAAACAGTCTGAAGTTATTCAAAATCAGTATCAAATCTCTCCTCAGTTAACCATTTTAACATAAATATATTCCAAAGTCATTATATACATCATAACATATACAAAGCGTCTTAAATCTACAATGGAACCAATAACAAAGTCAAACGCAATTTCAAAGCTAGACTGGGTCTAGAAACATTAATAGTTAATAGCATCGGTAAGTAGGGTTGAATTTGCGTTCACAATACGCATTGGTTGCTATGAAACAACCATAAGTTATGCCTTAATAATAACCTGCTGTCATCTATGGGCGGGGGCACCTGGATGCCAGCTTGATCCTTTAGACTCGGTTCAACGACGTGCCATAAGAATTGTCGACGATCCCGAGCTCTCAAGCTGTTTAGAGCCCCTCAGTCTGAGGAGAGACTTTGCCTCCTTATGTGTGTTCTACCGCTTGTACAACGGACGGTGTTCTGAAGAATTGTTTAAGATGATGCCCACGGCTACTTTCTACCATCGCAACTCTCGCCATCGACGGGGAGTCCATCCTCACATATTGAAACCTGAATTGTTTCGTACTGTGCGGGCTCAAAGGAGCTTCCTTCCGCGGACGCTCAGACTGTGGAATGAGCTCCCCGCCGTGGTATTCCCAATGGAGTACAGCATGGGGTTCTTCAAAAGGGGTGTGAAGAGATTTCTGCAGGGTCGGCAACGCGCGCGTGATACCCCTGGTGTTGCAAGCGTCCATAGGCTACGGTAACCGCTTACCATCAGGCGGGCCGTATGCTTGTTTGCCACCTAAGTGGTATAAAAAAAAAAAAAAAAAAAAAAATACCTTTAAAAAAAATTCAATTTTATCCTCTACTAGTTGCGCCCCGCGGATTCACCCGCACAGCTGAGGGATGAAGCGCTCGGGGTGTAGCATGATTAGCCGTTCTTAATCGATCGGCAAAGTTAAGCTAGGTACGTCTGTCGGTACCTGGATGGGTGACCACCTAGTGGCATTTCAAATCGAGCGTTTCCGTGCTTCGAAAGGCTCGTAAAGCCGTTGGTCCCGGTTATCACTTAATTGTGATAGTCGTTAAGATAGTTGGATGCCTCCTAGGCGGCTTGAAAAATTCCAACAGTAGGTTGACCACTAGCCTACCTCCGCCAATCCGCAGTGGGCACGCGTGATGGAGTATCTGCCCATTCCCTTTCACCCTCATTTGTGAAAGGAGGCCTGTCCTCAGCAGTGGGACATTATAGGCTGATGATTACATGACCCGAGGTATATATTGGTTTCCCGGGATAAAAAGTATCTTATGTGTTAATCCAGATCATATTCTGTTTGTGTGCCAAATATCATCCAAATCCGTTGAGTTATTGAAGCGAGATTGAGGTAAAAACATCCAAACTCACAAACATCCAAACTTTCGCATTTATAATATTGACGATGATGATGATGATGATTAACTAGCCGCGTTTCCGGGACAACAAGTAGCTAATGTCCTTCTCTAAACCATAGGCTATCTGCATTCGAAATTTCATCGTGATCGGTTGAATAGTTAAGGGGGCGCTTCATGGCCCACGCAACTTCAACGCAAGCATAGCCTAAAAGCTTGTACTTTCATCCAACGTTATAATTGACTGCGAACAAAGAGACACAGCGCCGTCGGTTATCAGTTGGTAAATTCCGCTGATCACTCGCGGCCGCTTCGCTAGGTTCATGATTTCGCATATCATAAAACTTGTTCCAGGGGTATACTTCTTGTGAAAATATCTTACAAGTTTGTGAAAAAAAAGTTAGTTATTTAGAATCTCCAATACATTTGCAAGCCTGGTAGGTATCTAGATGTTTTCTTTACTTTTTCAATTTATAGGTACATTAGATAAGGCCAAAATTCAATTCTGATTCAATTTCTGATGATGGCGTTGGTCACATCAGCCACATGCCGGCTAGTGGGTCTGCCGTGCCACATGACGTGGTTTCGATTCGCACCGCACAAATATTTGTGTGCATGATCATGTCTGTATGTCCTGAGTCTGTGTATAAATATGCATAAATCTAAATATAAATACGTGAAAATAAATCTTGGAAGCCCTTTTTAAGCATATTGCGCGCACGGAGGAGTGTGAGATTAGTTTATATGGATAAAAAGTTACAAGCTTACTTTCCCATTTATATTATTGTCATACAACTTTTGTGTCAAGCGCTTATGTTTTCAGTTAAAAGTTATCCATCCACTCGCTTCTCCAGTCGAAAAAATGTGTCGTGACATTGAATAGTTAATATTTATGGGATAAGCAATATTTTATGTAAATTTTTGCAAATATAATGCTCAGTCTGTCCTCGTCTAAAACTTTCCAGACGTAAATCCCCATAATTTTGTTTAATGTGAAATTGTGATGTTGGAATAAAAGCAGTTTTATGAAAGCGCGTAAGTTTTTCATATTTATAGTAGTTAGGTACTGCGGCTTCGTTTTATTTGTGTAGCGCGTACCATCCACTCGTAAAGTTTGGATTTATAGCATTTGTTAATAGAAATGAAATTAAAACGGTATTTTTAATTTCAACTACGCGGTTTTCTAGGCACGGAATTATAATATTGATATAAATTACACAAAAGTTCACCTATATTCGTTATTTGCGAAATAGATGTTTCTTGAATAACGTCATTTTATTCGGCGGCAAAACTACAAAGTAGACTGAATCTATATTTAATAAGTAAATACCTACATGGAAAACTTAAGCAGACCAGCCGCCACAAACAGCACCTGTTCACAAGTATGGCGCGTGTGGCAGCCATCGCCCTCCTCGCCATATTGGAAGTGAGCGACCCGTTACACGACGCCCCGCCGCAAGCCGTCTGATCAGACGCGTCCGTTATCACACTAGTAACATCCGGCCGGATAGTTTTCCGGACGTCCGAAGGGTGAAGGTCAAGTCCTGGACTTATTACCAACCAACCCTATTTTGTACAGAATAACTCTATAAAGTTACATAACCCAAAAGTTATGTCAAAATCACGTACCATCGGACATTCTAATTCATAGGACGTTCTCTTGGAATTCTAGGCTTATCCTTCCTTAAACCGCATTCGCTGCTTCTTCTTTCATAAGTTGTTATAGAACTGTATTTTTGCCCACAATATCTACAATGATCATGTGCCTTAAGGTGATAGGCATAAAGCCTATAAGGGATCAGTTATCAAGTACAGCTATCAGATTTACATTACATTCGCCCAAGAAGCCAAAGACATAAAACTAGATTAGTCCTGCCATTTTCAAAACTAACAATGTTTAGTTCTGGACCATATTTTAGTGCTATAAAAATATATAATAATCTTCCGACACTTATAGTGGAAGAAGAAAAGTATAATTTATTTATTACAAAATTAAAAGACTTTCTTATAAAAAAAGCATTTTATAATCTGCAGGAATTTTATAATGACACCGCAAATAAATAACAAATAATTAATATAATAGGTACTTTTAAAATTGTTATTTCCTTATTTTTGTTTAATTTAATTTGATATATGTATTTAATTATTATTTATTATTATTGTAATGTTGCAGTGCCCTTGCAGGGCTCATGTATTGTGCCACTTTATTATTTGTAATATCTTTAACATACTACATGAAGCAAGGATAAATAAATTTAAATTGAAATTGAATACACCTGTAGGTCCATGGTTGTAATAACTTGCAGAGACACTTTACAAATTATTGTTGACAATTAGATGGATGAGCAACGATCGATCGAATCCCAGAGCACCGCACAGTTGCACCGGAGTCGGGATTATTAAAAATGTCTCCTTTTCCCAGAGGAATGTCTTGAAGTGGCGCTAGCAAGGAGAATATGGTTAAAGATTATAATAACGTCGATGCAGAGTTATTTGTTGAGTCAAGTTTTATATAGAATTAGTCTTCGCTCCGTACTTTCATCCGAGTTCCCTAGGGATTTAATATTTCTCGTGATATAGAGTATTCTTTAAGTTCCTCCAGTTAATGGTTTATTGGCCAAAGTCGTTTAGTTGTACCATTGAGGTGTCAATAGATAACTTACAAACAAACTCATATTCGCACTTATTTTATTAGTAGGTTAAGTACTTAAAATAATAAAAGTATTCCATAGTTTATTAGAGACACTCACATTATATCTGAAACTGGCCAAGTGCGAGTTGGACTCGCACACTATGGGTTTCGTAAAGACTTTTCTTCATGTTTATAATTTATTGTTATAGCGGCTATAAATAGCTACACATTTTGTGAAAATATAAATAAATAATAATAAAATAACGAGATCTCCCGGGGGCGGCACCTATGCCCCCGCCTCTGGCTCGCCTTCACTGGCCGGCCTGAGTGGAGCGCGAGAGCTATATGCTCGAAAGGGTGGAAGTGCTCAATCTGCGTAATAGCGGGGAAACCCGCTCCGAGATTACTCGCGATGGTGAAACCGGTGCACACCTCTCGACACCCTTAGCTGCTGACACCAATGTTGCTCCCTTTGTCACCGCGCGGTGACTGATTTTGGGGGGCCCATTTAGTTAGCGGCGAGTCACCTCTCTCGGCGTCTGCCAGGATTATCAAGATTGAGACGTTTGATTTGGCAGGCGTCCCGTTGTCTCAATCAATAGCCCAGCAACCAGTCCAGCAAGCTCCCTCCCACAGACCCAGTATAGTTTCCTTCTTCTCTGCAATAGTCCTTGCACTTCGCGGATGCTGTCTTTAGCCGTATCTCTTCAATAGTACGGGCAGAGATAGAATCCGCTTAGTGTACATATCCCAACACATTAAAGTATCTTAAAGGGGCCTCTACGTGTTGAATCTGTATCCCCATGTACCCCCATGTAGTACTTTTTAATGAAACTAATGTTAAACCGCATAAGATAACTTGTAGGCCCATAACATTAAATCGTATGGTCCGTTTTAAAGATAGGGTTAGTAACAATATTGCCTCTGTTGACATGGCACAGGACGAACCAGATAGTCTTTACAGTAATCTCTTTAAATTTATAAAAACAGAATTTGATAAGGCTTTTAAACCCAGAACCTTTAGTGAAAATTATAAAATTAAGTTTAACGACTGGGCAACATCGGGTATTTACATAAGTAGAGCTAAGTTGTATGAGCTGTATGGCATGAAAAAATTCAATCAAAATATCGATTTTCTTGAGTATGTCAAAAATTATTCCAAAATTTTTAAGAAAGCCTGTACTTCTGCTAAGTCCATATATTTAAAAAATAAAATTAGTCAATCAAACAATAAAGTCAAAACTACTTGGAACATTATCAACTCTGAAAGGGGAAAATACCAGAACAGTAATAAGCGTATTGAGTTAAATATTGATAATAACATTATTTCTAACGATAGTCAAATTGCACATGCTTTTAATTTATTTTTTACTAATATACCGGTAGACACAACTTGCTCCTTGAATTCGTCACCGATAGATGCTGATTTGTTATTAAAATCCAATGTGCCTGAGTGCTGTGAATTATTTAAGTTTAGGCACGTTACACCTTACGACATAGTCAAAACATTTAAAACCTTGAAAGTTAAACGCACTGGGGACTTATGGGATGTATCCGTAACTGTTTTGCAGGGTATCATTGATGACATTGCTCCGCATTTAGCTTTAGTATTTAACAAATGCGTTGATTTCGGCCAATTTCCAGATTTAATGAAATATAGCAAAGTTATACCTTTGTTCAAGGCGGGAGATCCCAGTGATCCTTCCAATTATAGACCAGTTTCCATTTTGCCAGCCTTGAGCAAAGTATTTGAAAAGATTATTTTAACGCAATTGCTCGCTCACTTTAATTTGAATAAACTATTACATAGTGAGCAGTATGGGTTTACAAAGGGTCGTTCAACTATTGATGCCGGGGTAGCACTTTTAAGAAATATTTTTAACGCTTGGGAGAAATCACAGAATGTTATTGGAGTATTCTGTGATCTATCTAAAGCCTTTGATTGTGTTGATCACCGGACACTCATACGTAAACTAAATTATTATGGGGTTAGGGGCGCAGCACTTGATCTGATGAAGTCGTATCTCGGGGATAGAATTCAAAGTGTTGATGTCAATCGTATTAAATCATCTGGTTCTCCTGTGCTTATGGGGGTGCCGCAGGGCTCTATTTTAGGTCCTTTTCTATTTTTAATTTATATTAATGATCTTCCTTTTTATGTCAAAAATACCTGTGGAATTGTACTGTTTGCTGACGATACCTCACTGATTTTTAGTGTTGATAGACTGAAATCTAATTTTGACGATGTAAACGGTGCATTATCTCGGGTATTAAACTGGTTTACTGTAAATAATCTAGTTTTAAATGCAAAGAAAACTAAATGTATTAAATTTGCACTACCTAATGTTAAAAAAGTAGGCTGTAATTTAATGATAAATAATGAACCTTTAGGTCTTGTTGAATCATCAGTATTCTTAGGGATTACTTTAGACTCGAAACTTCAATGGGGCAACCAAATATCATGTCTTTCGGGAAAGCTCAGTTCAGCTGCTTATGCAGTTCGAAAAATTAGACAGCTAACAGACGTAGACACAGCTCGATTAGTTTATTTTAGTTATTTCCATAGTGTTATGTCTTATGGCATTTTACTTTGGGGTAAAGCTGCTGATATAGAAACCATTTTTATTTTGCAAAAAAAAGCAGTGCGAGCTATTTATAATATGAGTTCTCGAGCTTCCCTCAGAGATAAGTTTAAACATATAGGTATCCTCACAGTAGCATCGCAGTATATTTATGCAAATATATTATTTGTACATCGGAATATTAATATTTTTGTAAAGAAAAGTGACGTGCACTCTTTTAATACTAGAAATAAGCATAAACTTGTGACCTCTGCTTATAGACTCCAAAAAGTGCAAGGTTCATTTTTAGGACTGAGTATACAATTTTATAATAAAATCCCTAATAAAATTTTGAATTTACCGTCACATAAGTTTAAGGAATGTATTAAGGCCGCTTTAGTACAGAAGGCTTACTACAATATTACCGAATATTTAAATGATAAAAATGCTTGGGTGTAGCGCTCGCTCTACAGGAAACATCTGATGTAATAAATTTAAGTTTGATTTTGAAAAGAGTAATTGCTGAGTTTATTGCCGGCTCTTCTTAGCAAAAGCAACCTTCCGAACCGTGCATTAGAGTATTAGAGTTTGACTATTCATAAGTGCCTGTGAAGGCCTATTTGAATGAATAAAATTATTTCATTTCAATTATTATTATTTCATTTCATTTCATTTCATTTCATGCACGCCTTCCAAAAGGACCGGTCCTCGGACCGTGAAATTCCAAAAGGAAAGATACAAATAAATAATAATAAATATCCTGGGACATTTCTCACACACGGTCATCTGATCCCAAACTAAGCAGAGCTTGTACTATGGAAACCAGATAACTGATATAATACATATACTACTTTTTTGTTTGTAAATACATACTTAATATACATAATTACACCCAGACTCAGGACATACAGACATGTTCATGCACACAAATGCATGTCCTGTGCGGGAATCGAACCCACAACCTGCGGCGCAATAGCTGGAATATTTACCAGTCTTAACCAACTGCGCCAACTGGCCCGTCTCGTCGTGGTCGTCGTCGCCCGCCAAATTTCAACTGTCTACCTATTACGGTTTATGAGATATAGCCCAATCATCACAAACAGATGGACAGATAGAGGCTTGGTAATAGCACTAAAAATTACGTCAAAATTCAAAATTAGGTCTTTAATTCGAATTTAGTGCATTTGACAATGTTTGGTTCAGTTTGGCACAAAACGGTATAACCTGTTACCTATATGTGTTGTAATGTAACCTACCTTTTGAATAAACATTGAATACCACAAATTTTCTTTTATGCAAATAAATAACAAATAAAAAAGAAAGCCTATTACATATTAGGTATCTAAGCAATAATATTCGATTCATGAACGTAAGAAACAAGTTACAATAAGATTGTATCTCACTTAGTCTTAGCGCCATTCGTTCAGCGCTGAGCCAGCTCGTTGAATAATATATAACATATGCTCTCCCGCGGCTCCACGCGCGTTCGACGACGCAGCGAGTCACGTAACTTATTACCTCTCTAACACTCATGTATAATATACTAGAATTACTTTTGATAGGAGAAAAATTACTGATGTATTAGGTCAAATTCACTGTGATATAATTTATAATGTAATTAACTGAAGCTGAATTGTGTAAGAAAGAGGTGAGCGCAGAAAGAGATAGTAGTTGTAGCGGCATCAATGTATTGAAATCGGGTACCATTTGCCTTACTATCATACTGTACTATTTGGACAAATAAATGTATTATTATATTCGAGTTTTAGAGAGTTTTGACGGCATTGCGCATAAAATCGCGCTAAGCATTCATATGCTATTTACAAAATTTTGCTCATTTAAATTGTAAGCTGAATTTTTGTAATGGTGCATCTAGTATATTTGACATCAATGCTTCGAACATCGTACATATTTAAAACGCCGCACCCCACTGGAACCCTAGATCTATTATTGAGTTCGAGTTGGGATTTCGATTCCAAGTGCAAAGAACTATATTCGTTTAATGTTGAATTCGAAAACTAGGTTAAATATCTGAATGAACCACATTAAAGCTATTATCCAGAATATCTATGCTAAGCAGGTAGGAGCCATAAGTTTGCTGCCTTTATGTATGTACCAATAAACGTTACCTCAATTTTGGCTCGAACATTAGGCTAGCTCTTTATTTTGATGAAATAAGTAAAAAAAACAAAAAGTCACAGATACCTTCAAGCTAATTAATGCAAACGAACAAACCGAGTTATTTGTTGTTATTATTTGAGCATCATTCGACCGAGCCTTTTTAATTGGGGCCGGTTCCTTACAGTTGCTAATAGACAGAACAAACTTAATTAATAACATTTCTAAAGGTTTTTCAGTACTGAGTGACGTAAGCGACTGAGCTCATTTATTCGCTACGGCTCTCGTAGCTGCAGGCTACGAAGCTACGCGCACGTAGCTGCCTCTACGACATTATTCATAAAATGTTGTTTATGCGAATGCTAAATTGAATTCAGTGTGTTTGATGAGTGTTCAAAGAAATTCTGGGTAAATATATTTTAGAGGGAATATTGAGAAACTTTATTAAAGTAGCTTTATTTAAGATAATAAATCGCAAACATCGCTTTACTCGCGTTGTACCTGCTTAAATAAAGTTTATATAATGATGTGGTTTTACTGAGATTGCTATTTTACTTGAGTAAGCAAATCGATTATACATCGTAAAATTAGGAAGTACTTTGGCTACAAAAACGAGTGGGAGGATTTTTATACTCGTACCAAACATCTAATCTCACTCGAAAGTATATGTGCACATATTCAATTACATTCTAATGTTATTTTTGAGTTTTTGGGAGTAAATTACGCATAAACGTATTCGGATGTAGTACCAACTGATATGGCTTACCGATGCACCTGCGCAGAAAATACATTCTCGAAGCGTGGGAAATGCTATTGGTCGGCAGCTGCCGCCATGCGTGCGGAGGGGCGTGACTTGCGAGTGAGACGGTACTAACAGCTGCAGTGTATTATGAACCTTATAGTAGTGATCTAAGGTTGTTTGTAAGTTTTAAGCGTTCTTTCGTAAATCTTCGGGGCCAAACTTTATTTTCTGTGCGAACAAAGATTCACGACGCGCCTTATCAGTTGGGTACTACTGTACTACCGAAAGGTAGAATATATTAAAGATTATAAAAGTTAATAAAAGATTTACGTGTTAAAGGAATTTAAATTGTAAAAAGAGCTCTACAAGGTCGGCAACACATTGGCAATCCTCCTGGTATTGCAAATGTCCATAGGCGGCGGTGACCAATTACCATCAGGGGGCCCGTCTCCGTGCTTGCCAAACTATTGACATAAAAAAAAAAAAAAACTAAATCCAACGTCTTGTTTTCTCTTTAGTTAACAATAAAAGAAGCTATCTAGCAGTATAAGTAACAGAAGTAGTGGACCCGTCGCCGTGACACCAGCTTAATTGCTTCCAGCTCTTTGTCTTTGACCAACTTAGTTTGTAATAATAGATCGAGTTCTTACTCAAGTTTACAAGTAAGACCGCACTTGATACCTTCCTTCATATTAATTTACTTGTCTTCAATTAATTGAAGGGCTATTCTTCAGGAAGCGCGGAATTTACAGCATAAGTTCGTGGAATAAGTTTAATATGACTAACGAAAGGGTATTTAGCTGAGGTTGGTTCTTTGAAAAGGTGATGATAGGATGTGGTGTGATAAAAACTGTGGGTTTGATTCCTAAGAACAAATAGAATTATGATGCTCCATTAGTCCCTAAACTGAAAATAAAGCATCAAGTATTCAAACTCATAATTTATTGTTATTTTTTTAATACTTTGCGCAACAGCGCCTACATAAATTATTATATTTTATATTACCTACTTTACTTGTAATTTCTAACATTATTCAATAGACTCTTCCTCTGTATATGAAGGATGCGCGAGTTATTAGTTCCGTGCCAAGACTCATGAAGTTAATATCCTGCAACATTAACCCGATAAGTGGAGGGAGAGGCGCTAGGCACTTGCGACTGCGGCGCTAACCCTCCTGAGATACAATACATATTGGAGCTCCGTTTTAAGGCGTATGAATACTTGCTACGCAGATATAAACAGCAATCTCACTTATCTCCTTATAAATGCGATGTTTGGATGTTTGTACCTCGGTTACACATCAACGGCTGAACATATTTGGATGACATTTGGCACACTGATAAAATAGTTCTAGATTAACATAAGTATATGATACCTTTATTCTGGTTACACAATATATCCCCTGGGAACACGGGTAAAATCGCGGGGCGGAAAGAACTTGTCTATATGGCTGGAAAATTAGCGTCATAATTTAAATTCTGATAAATATTATACATTTACAACAGAATTTAAAGTACTTTATTTTATTTTATTAGGAAAACAAACAGCATTAAATAGTAAATTAATAAAACATTACATTAACTCAAACAAGCCTAAATATTTTTCACAAATAGAACAATATGATAGTTTAAATTAACTGTGCATTAACACTATCTAATATTAAGTACCAAATTACATATTGCACATTTGGTTTTTGAATATACAGAAACAGTGGACAAATATTATGAACATACATACTTATGTAAATAAATAATTGAACTGTTTTAAAAAACCTTAAACCGACTTCAAAGTACACTAAGAAGTAATCAAATCCTGATCTGATGACAATGGGACCAAACGGGAAGTGTACCCTTCCAGACAAAAAAATAATTTTTCAAATCGGTTCATAAATGACGGAGTTATGAGGTAACAAACATAAAAAAAAAAAAGTAATACAACCGAATTGAGAACCTCCTCCTTTTTTTGAAGTCGGTTAAAAATAAATAAAAGAATATTGAATTACAGCAACATTAACTTTAAAGGAATACAGAACTATTATCCATCCCTCGTTCCCATGGGATCTGATGTTCTCTTACGTTTTTCCCGCATAAAAGTCTCCTTTCTTTTAATCCAGCAAACAACTTTCTTAAAGAAACATTTTTTTTATGACCTTAGGACATGAGCCCATAATATTAGTACCTAACAAGTATAATACACGATCTGCTTTTATTTAATTTGGTTATTTATCCCTTTGTTTCTTTGGGAAAGTTGTTTGTTATCATGAGTACAATCATGTGTCTAAGTATCGTTTACTAATTAAAGGCACCCTATATGTGCCACGTTCCAAATCCATTAGGCAATTACGACGTGAATTAGTAACAAATATAAACACACATTTAAAATATTTGTGGTTAAACAACTAATCTTATAATACTACTATAGTCTTATAATGTGAACTACTTATTACGTGTAATTACTTGTGAACTGTTTTAGTGACTTGTGAACTTGTGAATTATTTGGCGGGTATGTATCTGAATTATTATGATATTTTCATTTCCATACTATGTAAAGAGTGTGTTGTTTAACTCATCACAGATTTAGTTTTTATACTGGTACCTATAAGTGAAGACCTGTTATTTGCTTCCTGATGAATATTAATGTTTTAAGTTTTGTATTTTAAATAGCTGTTGGTCTTCCCATAATAAATAAAATAAAATAAATAAATATTTTTTTTATTTAATAGTTCCTAAAAACAATCATAAAATAATAATTTTCCAAAATCTTTAAAAAGAATGAAGTAATAACTTATTTCATATTTTATTCTGGACTACATACAACAAATTTATATTTGCCACTTTTAAAATTAACTTAATTAGGTACCTACTTTCAGAACATTATTAACCGACGAAAAAACGGAGGAGGTTTACAAGTCGACGCGTATATTTTTTTTTTTTTTTTTTTTTTTTTATGTATGATCACGCATAACTTTTGACAGAGTAGTCCGATTTTGATAATTCTTTTTTTATTGGATAGGGTATACCTCGAAGGTGGTCCCATATAAAAATGGATAAAAAATACCTACCCTAAGGGTGGGAAAATAGGGATGATTTATTGTTCACTCACAGATTTTAATGCTTAGTCGTGTATTACATCAAAAGAAATCAAAAATTAAGCATGTAGTAATTAGTAGAGTATAGCCACAAAAAAATATTAAATAAAAACTTTTTAACAAAAAAATAAACCACCGAAAAAACTGAAAAGCAAAAAATAATTTTGAATATAACTTGAATTTTATAAGGTTTTGCAGTCGGGGACAAACCAATAACATAAGCTATTACGACAAAAGTACTCATGTATACGATCAACTTTTACTATGGGACCGGGGGCTCTACCGCGTAACTTTGGTAATAATCGTAACGAACACCATTAATGAATTACTTCCAATCAGGGCCAGTAGATAAGACGGTTATCGACAATCGTCATCGTTAGTAAACGATCAACCTTTGTATGGAATTGACATAAGAGATTGTTAACAGTCACGTGATATTTCGATTTGAAATGTCAATCCCATACAAAGGTTGATCATTTACTAACGATGACGATTGTCGATAACCATCTTGTCTAGGGGGGCTGGGCCCACGAATGGTCATCGTCGCGACATACCGCGTGCGCATCATTGGATGAAATAATTAATGGTGTTCGTTACGATTACCACCAAAGTTACGCGGTAGAGCCCAAGCTTTAAGTTCGAAAAATGAATTGCGTTAGCAATATTTCTTAGCTTCCTTTTTAACCGACGAAAAAACGGAGGAGGTTTACAAGTCGACGCGTATATTTTTATACAAACATTACATTTAACAAATATTACAAAAATACATATCTACGTAGGTTATTGGTTTGTCCCCGACTGCAAAACCTTATAAAATTCAAGTTATATTCAAAATTATTTTTTGCTTTTCAGTTTTTTCGGTGGTTTATTTTTTTGTTAAAAAGTTTTTTTTTATACTACAAGTTTTCTAACGAACACTGTATCCATATGCCTACATAGTATGGCAATTAGCCACTAGAGCGTAGGTGTGGACACTCGACAGTTTGATATATGACGAGTGAGATACAAACCCAAACGATGAATCACAACGCGATGATTGTGAGGCTCGTGTCCGAGACACATCAAGCCACGGAGAGCTACGGAAAGCCACGGAGAGATACAGAGCGACGCATAGGAATTAACGCGTCTCGAGCTATCAACGGGGTTTGATTACAGACTGCTGCACCAGTAGATATATTGAACTTTATGCCTAGCTTAGCTGCCAGTATATATAATAATTTCAACATTCTTATGTTTGCTTATATCGGCGTTCTGTACGAGGAAAAGATAGGTTGACAATATGTAGTTTAAAGTGAAAAACTGATCATAGTTTATGCCCTTCTAATGAACCTTTTTTTTGCGTGAGAAATCCTTAAATCGCCCCGGGGGTAGTGAAGTGAAGTAATAGGTCTAATGAACCTATTAAAACAATTCATCTACACATTTTATAAATACCATTTGGTAGGCTACCACCCTCATGTTGCAAATATATCATCCAGCACCTACGGTTTACTGTAATTGCACTTTGAGTGCTAGTTCTTGAGGCTTTGTATGTGCCGCGAATTTCTTCGGCCGCATCAGTCCTTACCGTGATGAGATTTTTTCAAAAAATCGCGTTCACGAATCCAGACAAACTCTACAGAGTATTTGAAAAACATGTTCTCAATAAGGGTTCTTTTTTCCTGTGAGGTACGGAATCATAAAAAGAAACTTTTTTTGAGCATGTTAAATTATAACCTACAATGATAATATAGGTACCGTACAAAAATTTGTTATGTTATTTAAGTAGGTATATTTACGTTAAGTTAAATTTCTCGTGTCTGCCACTGCTATCGATTAACGCAAAGGTCCCAGCAGGCTGGCAGTGTTTCCTCTTTGGATAGACAAGCTAATGCGTTGGCGGAAAAAGCTCCCCGCCCGCTAGTTTTAGAAGCCTTGATCAGGTACAGACAAAATGTAACAGATACGTAGAAAACGAATTATAAAATTAGAGGCCTACTTGCCTCAGGTTCCATTCCAGTTGACATTGAAGATAGCATCAATAGGCCCTCAGCTCAAATTATAAATTATGTAAATAGGCCACAATGCTCCCGCTAGGGGCCTCCGGATCCTTTCCAATTACTCCCTTCGCGCTTTATGGCCTATCGCTTGTAATAATGGACTGCTATCGGCAGATAACGGTTTCATACATTGCATTTTGTAGTTGTTAGGTATATTTTTCTGAAATTATTCTCTTGTATAATTTCAGTTTTTTTGGTAACTCGAAAAAGCTGTTTTATAGTGCCTTCTATAGTGGCTTCTGATAGTCGCAGCGATAATCTTACCTAAATAAAAAAAAAAACCTAAGCACAAAGAAAGAAGCTCTAAAAAGTTAAAAATAATAAATGTAATGACCCTTTAATTTAACATAAAAGCAGTAATATTTTGATCTAAGCGTCGTCGCGTCGGGGCCGCTAATTATTTGTTGTAGACAGCATCACTGCGGTTATATTGTTTTATTTACCTACCGTACTAAAACCGTACTATAAAAAAAAACCTTTAGTTGAAGGCTGGCATCAGAACCGGTGGTAATTACTGAATGACCCTGTCTTTGCATTTGATATCCTTTCAGGCTTGCGGATGAGACGCAAGTCGTTTAACTACATTTATGAAAAAAAAACTCCAGGAACGACTATTCAAGTTATTACTAGAGAGTAGAATAGCATACCGTTTGAAATAGCAATAATCACAGATTACAGAATAATTAATCTGTGGCAATAATGTTCAAAATTGAATCTATCTATATACACATGTGACAATAACTCAAAAGGGTTTAAAATTAAACGATTCACAATCCATTTAACATATTTACTTATTATCACTAGGACACAATCTTAATAAAAATCACAAAATTTACATTACCGACCTTAATCTATCCACGACGGCTGCTCGTTCACAAGTGAAGTCTTTCAAGATGGCCGACCGAAGTCAAGAAATTCAATCACGAATGACAGCAAACCTAAACTGACTTTGACGTTTGACTATAAATATTGTAACGGTTGGGGTTTTAAATTGAGTGACGTATAAATATGTGATTATAGAAATAAAAACGTAACAGTCGGCCATCCTATAGGAACGAGTCTCTTCGTTCTAGTTTTCGAGTTTATCTATCAGAATCAATAGTTACGGTCTTTTGTTCTGTAATCTGAGGTTACGGTTATCCAATTTTAATGCAATAAAATATAATGAAATATCAGAAAATTGTCAATAATAAACTATCTTATCCTAATACATTTCATATCATAATTTCACATCTTTAATCCTACTGCGCTTACCCTATAAATATTCACTTACATTATTAGTGCTTAATATTTAATTAATATTCAGAATATATTTTTGATTTTAATTGTATGTTTGTTTTATAATTTGTATGCCCAAAAGGCGGGACAAAGAGGAACACTATTTCCAACATTTGATGTAATACGAGCTTTTCTACCTATTGTCCACAAATAAATAATTTCATCTAATTATTTCATCATTTCATCACATTTCATCTCGTCTCGTCTCGTCTCGTCTCATCTTATTTCATCTCATCTCATTTCGAAATGAGATGGTCATTTCGAATCGTCTCGTCTCGTCTCATCTTATTTCATTCCATCTCATTTCATTTCATCTCATCTCATTTAATTTAATTTCATTTCATTCCATCTCATCTCATTTCATCTCATTTCATCTCATTTCATTTCATCTCATCTCATCTCATTCCATCTCATCTCATCTCATCTCATCTCATCTCATCTCATCTCATCTCATCTCATCTCATCTCATCTCATCTCATCTCATCTCATCTCATCTCATCTCATCTCATCTCATCTCATCTCATCTCATCTCATCTCATCTCATCTCATCTCATCTCATCTCATCTCATCTCATCTCATCTCATCTCATCTCATCTCATCTCATCTCATCTCATCTCATCTCATCTCATCTCATCTCATCTCATCTCATCTCATCTCATCTCATCTCATCTCATCTCATCTCATCTCATCTCATCTCATCTCATCTCATCTCATCTCATCTCATCTCATCTCATCTCATCTCATCTCATCTCATCTCATCTCATCTCATCTCATCTCATCTCATCTCATCTCATCTCATCTCATCTCATCTCATCTCATCTCATCTCATCTCATCTCATCTCATCTCATCTCATCTCATCTCATCTCATCTCATCTCATCTCATCTCATCTCATCTCATCTCATCTCATCTCATCTCATCTCATCTCATCTCATCTCATCTCATCTCATCTCATCTCATCTCATCTCATCTCATCTCATCTCATCTCATCTCATCTCATCTCATCTCATCTCATCTCATCTCATCTCATCTCATCTCATCTCATCTCATCTCATCTCATCTCATCTCATCTCATCTCATCTCATCTCATCTCATCTCATCTCATCTCATCTCATCTCATCTCATCTCATCTCATCTCATCTCATCTCATCTCATCTCATCTCATCTCATCTCATCTCATCTCATCTCATCTCATCTCATCTCATCTCATCTCATCTCATCTCATCTCATCTCATCTCATCTCATCTCATCTCATCTCATCTCATCTCATCTCATCTCATCTCATCTCATCTCATCTCATCTCATCTCATCTCATCTCATCTCATCTCATCTCATCTCATCTCATCTCATCTCATCTCATCTCATCTCATCTCATCTCATCCCATCCCATCCCATCCCATCCCATCCCATCCCATCCCATCCCATCCCATCCCATCCCATCCCATCCCATCCCATCCCATCCCATCCCATCCCATCCCATCCCATCCCATCCCATCCCATCCCATCCCATCCCATCCCATCCCATCCCATCCCATCCCATCCCATCCCATCCCATCCCATCCCATCCCATCCCATCCCATCCCATCCCATCCCATCCCATCCCATCCCATCCCATCCCATCCCATCCCATCCCATCCCATCCCATCCCATCCCATCCCATCCCATCCCATCCCATCCCATCCCATCCCATCCCATCCCATCCCATCCCATCCCATCCCATCCCATCCCATCCCATCCCATCCCATCCCATCCCATCCCATCCCATCCCATCCCATCCCATCCCATCCCATCCCATCCCATCCCATCCCATCCCATCCCATCCCATCCCATCCCATCCCATCCCATCCCATCCCATCCCATCCCATCCCATCCCATCCCATCCCATCCCATCCCATCCCATCCCATCCCATCCCATCCCATCCCATCCCATCCCATCCCATCCCATCATTCCATTCCATTCCATTCCATTCCATTTCATTATCTGATTTCATCTCATTTCATGCCATCTCATTTTATTCCATTTCATTTCATTCCGTTTCATTCCATTTCATTCCATCTCATTCTCATTTCATTTCATCTCATTTTATCTCATTTCATCTCATTTCATCTCATATCAATCCATCTCATTTCATTCCATTTCATTTCATCTCATTTAATCTAATTTCATCTCATTTCATCTAATCTCATTTCATCTTATTTCATCTCATTTCATTCCATCTCATTTCATCTCATCTCATCTCATTCCATTTCATTCCGTCTCATTTCATTATTGACAGCCGCACAACCTTAAAACGACGATTCAAACTCTTACTACGTTATGGTCAAGCTTTGTGAAAGCTACTTCCTTCACAGTCACAATGCTGAACCGCGATGCCTCGTGCCATTCATGGGCGACGAGTTCATACGCCAATCTTGCCCGGCCCGAAGACACCCTCACTGTTGAGACATAGCTGCGCGATGTGAGAGCTACTTCCTTCACTCTCACTCCTCGCAACTGCGATATCTCGAAACTCCCTCTCTCACTAACTCACTGACTACGTTATGGTCAAGCTTTGTGAAAGCTACTTCCTTCACAGTCACAATGCTGACCGCGATGCTTCGTGCCAATCATGGGCGACGAGTTCATACGCCAATCCTGCCCGGCCCGAAGACACCCTCACTCTTATGATATAGCTGCGCGATGTGAGAGTTACTTCCTTCACTCTCACTCCTCGCAACTGCGATGTCTCGAACCACTCATGGGCGACGAGTTCATACGCCAATCCTGCCCGGCCCGAAGACACCCTCACTCTTATGATATAGCTGCGCGATGTGAGAGTTACTTCCTTCACTCTCACTCCTCGCAACTGCGATGTCTCGAACCACTCATGGGCGACGAGTTCATACGCCAATCCTGCCCGGCCCGAAGACACCCTCACTCTTAAATAATATTTCAATCGCGTATAAGTCAAAGCTATTTATGTCATTAGCAATCACTTCTTATCGTTACATAATAATAATGTATCATTCGAATCTGTTCATTATAGAATTAAGTAATTTGAAATCGACTATAAAATAACTACTTCATTATTTAACTAAATCGATCAGTTATCACCACGTTCACCATCAATGTCTTCACTTCAAGAGCAAGCAGCAGGTTCCGTCGATTGCTGCGGCGAAGGCTTCTGGTCTGGCTCCGGCTGCATCGTGAATTCTCTCGTCGGTCATCGTAGTGTCGACTGTCTGAGGCGCGAACCGGACTTGGTTGCATCGAACGTTCACATTGTGGTTGCGGTCACTGATTTTCTGAAACTCATATATTTCATGTACATACATTACATTCACTATAAATCAAGGTAAAAATTAGGTTAAGGTAGTTATCATGTTTATTAGTTTAGATTATATAAGATGTATAGATTGTGAATCACGAAAATATAATCTGATTATCGTCTGAAAATTAGTCAAAGTTAATTTATTATACCTACGTCTAATCAGCCGCACTTGTTCTGCATACAGCTAGCTATAGATAGCTATTATATCATAAAGAAAGGAGACATTTCATAATATGGGAGAGAAAAACCAGAAATGTAGGTAGTCAAGAATCCGAATTAAAAAAAAAACTTTATTTATCATGTTACGTGAAAAATTGGGCGAACAAAATAATAATTAGATACCTTTCTCTTTGATTTTTACTATGCTTGATTGGAACAACACATGTAATTTTTCTCGTAAAGCGATTTTATGAAATCCGGTTTCATTGGCGCGATACTAATATAATATGCAAAAATGATAGTTCGTATCCACTAGTTATTAACTATTTAATGCGTATTACCGTATATTTTCACAATTCAACGTATTATCATGGGTATTATACACTATTTAACCTATAGACTCGCGAATTTGTCAATTTGACAGCTGCCCTTGACCTGCGAGATTTCGCGGAATTTGCAAATTTGCAAAATGGCGGACGGCACCCAAGGTCAATAAAACATAAACATTGGGTATTTACAGTATTAATCAAGAAACAGTAACTTACAGCGTCATCCTGAATAAATTTTCTTATTGGAATCTTATTGGAATTGGAATGAAGTATTACAAGATTCCAATAAGAAACCTGGAAAAAATGCCAACTATGCAAAAACGACACTTCATAAACATTTCGAGTTTGCACTTCAAGACGAATAACTCTGTCCACATATTACACACCTTTATATCAACACGAATAAACGTTTAATCTAATAAATACATTTGTTTTACTAGTCTCAAGTAAGCAAAAAAGAGAAATTCGATGCTCAAAATAAATATCGAGAACACAATAATAAAAAAAACAACTTTTTTTTTTGTGTGTCCATAGATGCTCTTATTCTATGATTTAGGGTTGCTGTTACCAACTATTTGATCGATAATCGTCTAAACTCGGCGAATGATACAAATTTTGTGCACTACACTATTGTAAAATAAAAAAATATAGGTAGATTCGTGTAGCGATGGCTAAAAATAGACCTCCCACTTTCAGGTCATGTTATACACACATCGTAAATGAGTTTCGAACCATTATTGATTGTATTAGGTTATAAGAGTCCCTAATTCTTATCTCATAATATTATACGCATATGTTTGAAAAAACTATTTGGAAATAATAGGCGCTGCATTACGTGAAATTGACTCTTGTGCCGAGACTTAAAACAAAATGGAGTGTGAATAGTGATATTTAATGGATTGCCTGTAAAAGGTGAGCGATTTCTATTGAATATTGGTTTATCTAAACGTTTTAATAATGATTTATATAATTCCTGATGTGTGAAATAAGATTTTCTTGATTATAAACACGGGAGTACTTTGAGTCACAAGTATGTGTTTAGATTCAAGGAATTCTAATTGCATACATCAGGAATTGTAAATATTATTACTAAAACGGTTAGATAAACTAATATTCTGTACAAATCACTCACCTTTTACAGGAAATACGTTAGTTAATTACAATTATACATTCATTTTCGGAGAGCCTTGGAGAAAGAAAACTCATTCAGGTCATTGACCACAAACAATGGATCATATTTCATTTTTTTTGTACTGGTAGTAACATGATGCGTATTATAAACGGATGTGGAATTTAATGCTCTCTATTCACATACCAAATGTTGAGCACTTTAAAACGATAATGTGTAACATAACCATGAAATTCGAGTCGTAGTCGCTTTGTAATTTGATCTGGTCCGATCGGACCTAAACCGACACGGCGGAATAGCTTGACGCGAGGTCCGATCGGAGCTAAACCATCACAACAGGTTAAATTACACTGAGTGTTGGTGGTCGAGCCCGTGGGGTGTTGAATTTAAGTTTCACGGTTTGGATCCCGCTTCTGAGATGTGACAATAACTCAAAAGGGTTTAAAATTAAACGATTCACAATCCATTTAACATATTTACTTATTATCACTAGGACACAATCTTAATAAAAATCACAAAATTTACATTACCGACCTTAATCTATCCACGACGGCTGCTCGTTCACAAGTGAAGTCTTTCAAGATGGCCGACCGAAGTCAAGAAATTCAATCACGAATGACAGCAAACCTAAACTGACTTTGACGTTTGACTATAAATATTGTAACGGTTGGGGTTTTAAATTGAGTGACGTATAAATATGTGATTATAGAAATAAAAACGTAACACACATAAATAATGATAAGGTCCGAAATGGTTATCCAGTGTTCATAAATCGATCACCCGTCCACGACAACCCGGGAGCAGAACACTTCACTCACGCAAATGTTTACGAATTCTATTTCATTTTAATCACTATGTTAGGTATCCTATATTAATATACTTGATGACGTGTTTTGAAAGATGTTCTGTGCAATTGTGCAATAATTCCTTGCTTCTCGTTTCGGATGATTTAACACGGCTTTTTGATCATAAAATGGCTAAATGGAATAAGTATTTGGAACAAATAATTGTAAACTGTCTTACAAAAAATTTAAACCGACTTCAAAGTACACTAAGAGGTAATCAAATCCTGATCTGATAACAATGGGACCAAACGGGAAGTATACCCTTTCAAGTAAAAAAAAGATTTTTCCAAATCGGTTAATAAATGACGGAGTTATGAGATAACAAACATTTAAAAAAAAAAACAACTGAATTGAGAACCTCCTCCTTTTTTGAAGTCGGTTAAAAATATGATAAGATCTTCCAAAAAAAAGCCTTGCTGAGTTTCTTGCCGCAGTCTTCTCAGTTTAAGTGTATTCCGAACCGGTGGTAAATTCAACCGTATGTACCAACTTAACGTTCATAAGTGCCTTACCAGCGCCTAAACTGGATAAATGACTTTTTGATTTTGAATTACACTAAAAACACTCCATGAAACTTATGTATAGGTATACCTTACTAACAGGACAGCCACACGAAGCATATTATAAAAGCTCGTAACACTTTATAGCCTTTTACGTGTAAAAGCATATTATTCCAAGTAAAACCCGCCATTAGTCGCCATGAATCGCCATTAAACTCATAAAAAACCACAAATAAATAATTCAACACAATCGCACCTACGTTGCAAAGTTGTATAATTAACTTTACTATTTTACAACGAGCGACACCCGTTACATAAATAAAAACTTAATTAATTCATAAAAGCGTTACGAAACGGAGAATTACGATTCGAGATTCGAAATAATAAATTGAACAAAACAAACGCTTGGTCGCTGCTTTTTACGCCACGCTCAACTCACGTAGGAATGAACATTTAAATTTAAACACGAAAAATGTGAATAATTATGCAAAAATTACATAAAGCAGAGTAGCGTTATGGAGATTTTAAAGAAAATAAAGTTACTAGTTAGGTTGTTTTTAGCCGTAAGGTGTGGGACAGAAAAATACAAAAAAATGCTCAAAAAAAACATTGTCACATTAACCTATATTGTCTGAGGCCATATAATCACTTGCCAGCTGTCCGCCGCGGTTTCACCCGCGTTCCTGAGATAAAAAGTAATAACAAGCTTATGCAACGCCAAAAAAGTGTTTATTGACCTGAAAACTGTAAGCGTACACCGCTGCGCCATAAATTAACGATATAATTTATCTTAATCGCTTCAGGTTCGATCGTTTACCGAAAAATTCCGGTATTTACAGAGCGGGGCTGATATGCGTCCGAGTTATTTTTGCTGGACATATGGAGGAGGGGTAGACATTTTGAAAACAGTAGATTGATTGCATTCATAGTAAGAATATAGAAAAGAGACACTTTCTGTCAGCGATAATGTTTGCACGAAACCCTTATGCTTTTTCTGAAATAAAAGTAGTCAAGTTACTCCTTGTAACATCAGCTATCTGCCGGTCAAAATCGGTCCAGCCGTTTCTAGATTAGCCGCAGCAAACAGACAGATGTAAACACATAAACAAAATAAAATAATGGTTATTATAATTACTTATTTTATACTTTATTATATACTTTCATCATTTAGTAAAAAGCTATTAAAACTTGACCGTTATTTGAAACCTTATATATTGAGAGCGGCCTTCCTTGTTTTCTGCTCTATACTTCCTTCTTTGTCTACCCTAATATTGCCGTCTCGCTCGCACATCTCCCCACCATCCACCCAGGCAGAGCGCGAGCTTGAGCCACGCGCGCTATCTCGTCATTGGCGTCCTGTTTTCTGCAACGGACGGTTGTGCCTAGCCTAGCCTAGGCACTCGTAAGTTATTTGTATATTTTATATACCTTTGTACCTTCTTAATTTATCAAAATCATTATTTTATATGATTTTAACGGTTTTTACCGTTCGATATTTCAATTTAATTTTGATATTCTATGTTCATGTCTTTGAACAACTAATTCTTAAATTATTTAATCTACCCACTTTTTATTGATAATTTTGCTTCTATTAATTTTTTATCCTTGGTTTTTCCTAGGTTAGTTGCTGTTTTGTTCACAGTTGAACATTAATATTTAAATTACATCAAGTGCTAACTGTATAAATCACAACGTGCGAATAGTGATAACGGATATTGCCCTGAGCAAAAATGATCTAAAAGGCAGCGTAACAATGGGTCGAGTAGTACCTCTATAAGCTCCTCAAGTAAATCCAATGATATCTGATTCTCGGATCTAAAATAAAATTAATAATGACCGCAGGCAGTTAAAGTGTCGGAAAGGTTAGTTGTGCCGTGAAGTGCCGTCTAAATAACATGTGTAACAATTTATTATATAGTTAAATATTTATGAAATTTGCCGCGGTAACAACTTTTGTTCTAGCATGTGTTACTAGTTACTTAAATAAACCTCTGTTGAGGTTCCTGCAATGAAGCGGTGATTCTAATTTAATAAAAAAGAATTGAAAGTGTTATGTAGTGAATCAGAATTATTACAACTTATTTGTACTGAAATTATTCAAATGAGGAATCGTGATCCGCTAACCAGAAGATTTCGCCTGCCATTTATGCTAGCCTAGTTACAATGCTTAAAAAAGGTTAAACATTTTAGCCTCTAATAAAAAGGATCAAATGCTCCTGCTTAGCAAGCTTGTCTGAACTGATCCATACACCAACCCGCGCAGGGCCAGGTGACTCAAAACATACCCGCGCAGGGTATTTTCGTGGATGTTGTGCCCGTACGCACATTCCCCATTATTATTAGCCCCGCGCAGGGGCAGGTGACTCAAATCATACCCGCGCAGGGTATTATCTTAGATCTTGTGCCCGTACGCACATTACCCATTACTATTAACCCCGCGCAGGGGCAGGTGACTCAGAACGTACTCGCGCAGGGTATTTTCTTGGATGTTGGGCTGGTACGAACATTCCCCATTATTATTAACTCCACGCAGGGGCAGTGACTAAAAAATGAAAAATGTGCTGGGTATTTATTCTCTTGGATGTTGTGCCCTTGCTCCGTATGCACATTCCCCATAATAATCAACCCTTTGCAGGGGTAGGTGAGTTGAAATATACCCTCGCGTGTATTCTTTTGGATGTTGTGCCCGTACACCAATAATAGTTAACCCCTTGAAGGGGCAGATGAGTTGAAATGTAGCCTCGTGAGGTATTTTCCTGTATGTTATGCCTGTACAAACATTCCCCATATTAATCAACCGCTTGCAGGGGCAGAAATATACACTCGCTGGGTATTCTTTTGGATTTTCTGCCCGTACGCACATTTTCCATCATAATTCACCTCTTACAGGGGGAGATGACTTGAAATGGACCCTTCAAGTGAATGTGGTTTCAAATACATCACAATGGACCCTCGCAGGGTCATTTGAATGTCGCGCCTCACGCATTAAATCTTGGCGTGACCTTAGAATACACTCTCGCAGGGTACTATGTTTGAATGGTATGTCTCTACGCACAGTAATGATGAAAGGATTAAAAAGGCAGCGTGGTACGCACAGCAATTAATAAAAATTAAATGATTCTGCTTTGAAAACAGGTCAAAGCAGATTTTTAATCTAGCCCTGCCTCGTAGGGAAAAGGGACTCGAAATATATACCCTCAACGCAGGGTACTTTACCTAGATATTGTACCTCTTTTGACAATCGCCATCTAAATCAACCGATGCAAGGGCAGGAGATGAAATGTTCTGTCGCACAGTCTCTAATATGGCTAATAATATACCCACATGGGAATAGTTGGTTTTAAATGTACATTTGCAAAGTCCTATGCTGAGATGCCTCTACGCATATTTCCCATAATTATCAAATCTCACAGGGGCAAGCAACTGTAACATGTTACCCTTACAGTTACTCTTAAGTACCTGACTTGGATGTGGTGCCCTTACGGACTTGTTCTTATATATTTAGCCCTCGCAGGGGTCTTGCCATACCCGCAAGGTGCTTAAAGATTGACACTTAATAATTTCAAAGCGGGACAATAAATTCCATTCCACCAGCAGGGTGACATCTAAGCACCCCCGGTTTATATACTGAAAATAATATAAAACACGGTCGATGCGTATTGTTTTACCAAAAACCGTTGGTAAGGTTGGTAACCGTTGTACATTTGGTTCAGTACTGTGGTATCAGATATCAAGTTATACCCGCACCATTGAACATAGTCTGCTGATGCTAAAAAGTGGTGTCTAAAAAATGCAAAGAATATAATAAAAATCTCACTGACTGACCTATCATAACGTGTGATTAAGGATTAAATGTTTACCGTATCGCTGATTTATTTCAACCCCGACTGGTTGTGCAAGATCCAGATCTCAGGCGTGTTTTCATTAGTAAATGTGTGCGACACACATACGAATCTATGACCAATAATGGCAACAATATTATACATAGATAACTTGCCTACCTTTCTGTCTCAGCCAAAGTTTTTTGCTTAATTAACCAATTGGGTAACAAACATATAGGGAATAAGGAATACCTATTATCGATTATTTGAATGACTTTCTCCTGCCTAGCAAAGGCGTTATGTTTTAATTCTAAAACAAGAATGAATAAAATTGTACTACAGAGGCTCACACTATGTTGACAAATTTACCCACCCTCGCAGTGTTTTTGGGGGTTCAATGGAATACTAGAAATATTATTGATTTTCTTTCAAAATAACCTTAGAGCCTAATCGGTCTAATTAACTTATCGAGCTTTGTAATATCCTAAAAGAATCTGCACTACCGTGATTCAGCATACTTTTTGATTCAACTGCAACCGTAATCTCATTTCCTATTGATATATATAATCAGATGAAGCCTGTAAACGCAATAAACAGTCGAGCAGCTTTAAAGGAAAGTGTTTGCTAGTTGTCTAGCCAAGAAAATTTTGCATTGCAATAACAAAGGACTCCTCGCTATCTCGAAAGCATGACAAAATCTAAATTAAACGTCACCTATGTTCGGAATGAGGTGACAATCATCTGATGAACCGTATCATCGTCATATGTATGTAACATTCCAATTTCTTTCATATATTAGATCCTCATCTATTGTTACTGATTACCAACTACTGTTAGAGGAGCACTTACACAGCGGATACGCCTGCACAATAATATGTAATGTACTTAGTTGAAAGTTTTGTCTTTAGACTAAAGCATGAATAAATGTGTTAAGAAGAAAAAAGCACCTTTGTTTTCTTACTCGTGGAATTACCACCTAGTATAAAATTACCCTCTATTTTGTTTAATCTCTAAACTGCTAGGCTACCTCAGCTAAATTGGCTCGAAACAAACTTTTAGTAAGTAATTCATAGTATTTTTGAGGGCAGACCTCAAGTTCAGTATTTTGGCAGCCCCATTCACAATACAGCGCTATCGATAGATACATGGACGGTTTTTCTACCTCCAAGTAGGTACCATAAGATGGTCCGGAATTATATAAATATGAGTATTGGATCGCTTGTTGTAATCATGGCATCATTGTTGAAAAAATCGCTTCTAACCGTAGCTTGTTTGAAATAAAATGAACAAACATATGTAGTCCATTTGTCACAATGACTCCTGTACTAATAAAGTTATTAACTACCTGCTTCTTATACTACTTAGATGAATGTTCATTATGCTGAATAAGTCAGTGGTATCAAATTTATGCAGTTTTGAGTTCTCATGTGTGGGTTGGACATATTTTGGATATATTGATACGATAGATAGTCGATTGACTCGTGTCATTTTTAGAAACATATCTAAAATTTAAGTAACGAATCATGTATATCCAGACTGACACAGCGTTGTCTTAATTTTGTAATGTGTTAAGGTTGCCTTCAACCTTGTACTTTGTTTAAATAGCCTTTTACCTACATGACGTCACTGTCCAGTTTTAGAACAGGTAAAAGTAATGATGTTACTTTTGATCGGACTTTAGAACTTATATTTCTGGTTAATGTTTATGCAGTAATATTGCTGGTGATTATAACAAAATACCACATGAAAGTAAAAATGTACTGTATGTAATTAACGTTTTTATTATAATATATGATGTACCTACACGTGTCGGAGAATAATAATGTCGGTACATAGACTGTAGCAAAACATTAAGCTATCCGTTACTGTGTGTACAGATTGTATTCACCTTTTATACGATAGACGTAACACAGCAAAATGCACCAACTATTGAGAAGACCTGCTACATCTTTAACAGGGTGCGAAATAGATTATTTCATCGCTGGTGCTGGCATAATCAGTTCAGATCCACTAAATCTGGTCACATGCCCATTAGAGATCTGCAATCCTTTCAGACAGTTAAATAGCTGATAATAAACCACTAATCGCGGGATTATATTATCTTCGCATGATTAATTAAATACTTGAATGTTGCTTTTCAATCATATACGATACATGTTTTTATACTCATCAATGATTTGATTAAGATCTTTGCTTCTAGCATTACATACCATAATATTTACACACCTACATATTTTCGTTTGTACTTCATAAATAAAATTACAGTACCTCGCACATCTTAGTATTTTTTGATACCTATTCTCTCTCACGATACCTTCAGACTCACACAGAAGTCTGTACGCGTATGACCTATACTGGAGAAATCACAGGTACTTACCTGTGTCACAAATAACTTTATGCTACAAGCATAAAATCACATTGGCATCCACTTTCACCAGGCGATAACAAACACGTCTCAATATATAAGGTTTCAAATAACGGTCAAGTTTTAATAGAAGCGTTTTACCTGAAAATAAAACGCATATTAAATACTTACCTTATTTGAAACCTTAATTTTTAGTTCTGCCTGGTATTTCGACTCAATGACGAGATAGCGCGCGTGGCTCAAGCTCGCGCTCTGCCTGGGTGGATGGTGGGGAGATGTGCGAGCGAGACGGCAATATTAGGGTAGACAAAGAAGGAAGTATAGAGCAGAAAACAAGGAAGGCCGCTCTCAATATATAAGGTTTCAAATAAGGTAAGTATTTAATATGCGTTTTATTTTCAGGTAAAACGCTTCTATTATTTTGACATTACAAATAACCGCTTCAATTTTATTAATATGTATAGGGAAATAAAAAAACACTATTTCTACAGCATTGTAGCTTCAACATTATAGTACTACTTTACTCTACTTTACTTTTGTCTCTAATTCAGGGTAAAAAAATAGCACACATTTTGTTTTCATCAGAGTTTATTTTCAAGCCATCACTGAAAGGTCAAACCCATAAAGCGTCTCATCAAAAACTTATATACGCTATCTACCCATATATATATCTTTGTAGTAGATATAACCGCTCATAACCCAGACACTAGCATAGATCACTGACGCTGCAATTAAGTCAGGCAGGTCAGTAGCTGATGGTCATTTATCTTCGCTGGTTTGGGTTTGGAAAATAAACTGTGTGTGTATTTGTGGGAGTAACTTTTGGGCGATGAAGGCTTAGAGGTAGTGAGATAATGGGTTTAAATCCTACAGTAAACTTGGGCATTTGGTGAAAGATAAATCTCGAAGAAATCGTAGCATGTTGGTAGAATACTGTATAGTACCCGCTCGGTTAAGTTATTTTATTTTTACTGTTTTTGTAGGTATGTGTTTTGACCACATTCTCACCATGTTAAGTGATGATGTGGCCGAAGGTGGTAAGCACACAGAGCCTACAAGGAACTGGCTCTCAAGTGCAGCTGTCGGTACATACCGATATGTGCTTGATGGACTAAAAAGTATCAACTCAATATCTCAACTTGAGAGCCAGTATAGGCTTTGTGAGCTTACCACCTTCGACCACATCATCGTGTACTCAGATTGTGCTCAAACATAAGCTTATCCGTAATCATACAAAAACAACTTTATAAAGAAAAATAAGCCCAATAAAAAAAAAAAATTTATAGTATTTTCGTCGATTGGCAAAATCTTCGAACCCTTTAAAACAATGTTTATTCTCTTTATCTATCTATTATTATATAAATTACCAAAAAAAATTGCGAATTGTTTATATATTAGGCTTTTTTTCAGTGCTTTATAATTGATGGTAAAGTTGAAATTCGGTTAAAACATAAGTTCCGATCACCACAGTTTTCTAAAACAGCGAAAATTCGATGGAACTAAGCGAGAGCAAAGCATTTTTGCTTTCTTGCTAGTACGTAAACAAACTTAGTATTGAAATATGGCGCTGGAACCAATTTGAGAGAGATATACTAATACATCAAGATCAGTGGATACCGGATAAGCGGCTGAGCCATGTATTTGTAATCGAACACGCTATTAACATGCCGGGCTGACCTACATAGTCAAAGGATTAGCCAGCCAAACATTTAGCTTAGTGTTACGATTGCACAACTTTACTTCGCTCGCTGGATTAACTTCGGCGATAAGGTTTTCAAAAATGTACATACGTGTTTCGCGTTTACCATGGTAAATTAGTTTTCTATTTCATGTTGAGTTATTATAAAATGTACCTTATTTACTTTGTTTTAAAATCCAGATTAAAATGAATAGTGTCATTGGTAAACAATTATAGAAATGGACGAGCGGTTTTAACTAATGTCAATAAGAGTGGACCTAAAATTGCACCTAAAAATTATGTTTATTAAGATTTAACTGTAGATATCTCTTAACTTAATAAAGAATAAAGCCCCTATACATTGCTGGGATTAGCTATTAACAATAATAAATGAAATACTTTTGAAGCATATAAAAGGCAAGAGTATAATAACCTAAGATCTAATTTCACAGGTAATAAACAGCCGTAACTTGTAACACACATAAATCTTAGTGGAAGTTATATCAAAAGGGATTCCAAAAAAAATGTGTTTACTTATATGCAAACTTATATTGATAAATAAATTATTATTATATAATACTATGACCACAGATATAGATAAACATAGATAACGAAAGTATCGCGATTTGTATGAAAAGCAAGCGTGGTTTTGACTACCTACTATTTCGTCACAAGGCCAATTTAGTGACGGGTAAAACCAAATCAATTTAGATGCACCGCTGCAATCTGAGCGCGATAGTTTTTATGCTTATGTAATTATCTATATCTGTGACACACTTATTTATCAAAGTAATCATTGGAACATGACATTCCTGTATAAAAAGATTCATTGATTTATTATCAGCAATTCGCAAAAAGGTTGCCTATGATAGGCGAGTGTAACACTAGGCAACCTATTTGCGAAGTCATTGAGCTGAACGATTTACGTTCTACCCAACGTATAGTAACTTCTCTAATCTACAAATCTTATGGAACAACTTAACATGATTCAAAATCAAGCCAGAAGTGTTGAGATGAATTTATCACATTCAGTATTTCGCGGTGGCCCCATTGTAACGGGATCACGAAATCATCTAATTTGTCGTGCACTTCGTGGCATAACCACGTCACATTACGTTCACACTCCACACTTCCATCTGAAAACATACGATATTGTGTTGTGAGCGCGTCAGCTGCGGTTAGCTGGTCGTCATTAGCAGCATTGTCATTGAAGTGAATTTATTTTAAAACTGCTTTTTGGTTATGAAAAGAATTCCGTCCTTATCAAAGGACATGGGGTTCTTCAAAAGAGGCTTGAAAAGAGCTCTTCAAGATCGGCAACACATCGGCAATCCCCCTGGTATTGCAAATGTCCATAGGCGGAAATTACCACTTACCATCAGGTGGACCGTCTGCCTGTTTTTCAACCTATTGACATAAAAAAAGGACACTAAAATAAAAAATATTTTTTTTTTCATTTTCAAGTTTCTTAGAAGAGCATTTTGTTTAATTTAAAAGCATTAGTTATTTCGATGCTATTTAATTTTAAAATGTTTTCAATTGTTTGATGTTTGTATTTAAAATCAATGTAAAACTTGCACCACCAGTGTATAAGGATCTCCTTACATTATATCGAAGCGAAATCGGCTTAAGTCAGACAGGAAAAGATTTATATCAATAACATAAGGGACTGGCCAAGGGATGTTTCGACCGGCATAAGCTAATTCCACTTCAATGTATGTGAGTAAACCCTAAATGAAAATGGTCGCCGAGAGAATCCCGTGAAATTTCGACTCTTCTTTCAGCGGAAATTGCCACTTTTGCGTATTGAATACGACTCACATGCGCCCCCTTCCCGCAGCGGCTCCGAAGGGAAACTTTTAATTCAAATGTAAACAGAACAAAAGTTGGCTCGCTTTAATTCGATACGTGAATTATTCATATGTACGAGTGCCATTAGTGCCTAGCGTTAATATTCACTCGGGTATTATCATTTTCACACGGCATCGCGAGGTATTATCAACTTTATTCTTTAGCAGTAAAGTTTATTGTTCTTCGGTGAAAGTTTCTGAAAGATATGTGTATTTGGGAAATTGCTTATGAAGACGGAAAAGTTTGAATGATTGTTATTAAGCTCCGAAGTTTTAATGGAACTTTAATTGTTGTTCAAATTTATTGTGGAATATCAACTAGTCGATCAACAATTGGTTCGAGGGCGTGTTTGGAAATTTGTAATAAATGATTAAACATTATATATCTCATAAATCGAATGCGCTATTCAAGGAGTCAGGGTGTGAAGGACAGTTTCATTATAAGTATTATAATTTTATTGAGTCATTGTGTCCTCATTCATAATGTAATAGAAAGCCACATAATATAATAATTCTTGAATAAGACCAATGATACTTTATATCCTGGGACGCGAGTAAAACTGTCAACGAAGAGCAAGAAAATCCGAAAATTAAGACTAGTATTTTGAAAAAATAAAATCAACGTCTGGAAATACGGTAATGTGCCAAGTTACCCACTTCGTTTCGATCCTGGCGTGCTAAGTCTAGTGTTGGCAAGAAACTAACTGATAATATAATATACCAATCGATAGCCGTTAAAATACGTATCGATAGTTCCGCCACATGTTATCGACATTACTTTTAAATGTTTTAAGATGTTGGAGAGAGTAGCGAGATCATTGCTTTTATGATAATACAATTTAGCTTAAAGGACTCGATATTGAACTAAAGTTCATAAATAAATCACTTTCATATCGCTTTAAAGTTAAAAATAAGAAAAAAATACTAATAAGAAAATTTATAAATGAACGTTTATTTGTCTCTAACTTAATAGAAACAATTAATAAATAAAATATGTAAAAAAAGAAAGAAAAGCTGAGACAAATAGATCTAGTGCTGAGCAATGGCTGCAAATATAATCAGGGGCTCTACCGCGTAATTTATTTCATCCAATGACGTGCACGCGGTATGACGTGACGACGACCATTCTTGGGCCCTGAATGGATGAAATTCATTAATGGTGTTCGTTACGAATACCACCAACGTCACGCGGTAGAGCCCCTGATTCTAAAAAAATACCTTGCTTAGTTTCTTGGTAACTAAATCTAATTCGTGTCCTTCTACGCCTAACCTGAATAGATGGCTTTGAACTGGCTTTCACAGGTATCAAGGCTATCTTTATACAAGCCTATATCCAAAACCTATCGACATTACCCCAACACTACGTGAGATTCCCCTCTAAAGAATGAGAGTTAACTAGCCACTCTTATTTCCAATCAGTTGGATTTATCTGCTCTCTTCCGGTTCCGGTGAGGTATTGTTATATTGTGCACTTGGGAATTATAGCGGCGGACCAAATAATGGAAATCCAATCCTCGTCGAGGTAATAATGAGATGAGTTAGGTTAGCCTTTTTATTAGAATATTTGTTGAACTTATTGGCTCTGTTAAAGTAAGTAAAATCGCTTTTAAACTAAATCAGTGTAATAGTGTTCTCCGTCTCACTCTTTCGAACGCCAAATGTCACGTGTCAGATAAAGACTTCAGAATTTTAGCTAATCAATTTTTGATAACTTCATTATGAATAAGGGGGTAAGAGTAATCATTTTATCATTTTACTTCAAAGACTAAGCTCCAGTTTTTAAATGCGTGAACAATGTGATTGCTGATTATGTAAGTAATTTATTGAAGTGCTAAGCGACATAAATTATACTTACACACTGTTTAGGCTTTCAGAAAGTTATAATTCGATAGAGGAAAATTAAGTAAAATTAATGTCACGTTAAAAAAGTCATATTTTGCGTATCGTGATCTAGGAATCGTCACCAACAGTTTAGTGCGATCTTGTAATAAATAATAATATTGATGAATCAACACAACAGCAGGAAACAATAAAACCGGCCAAGTGCGAGTCAGACGCGCACCGAGGGTTCCGTACAAATCTGTAGGTATATAATTAAATGGTAGTATAGACCTGAGTATTTGATATGAATTTCAATTTATGACGAATTAAAAAAAAACTACTTACTAGATCTCGTTCAAACCAATTTTCATCGTAATGTACATCATATATTTTTTATAGATTTATCATTCTCTTATTTTAGAATTACACACATTTTACCACTTTGGAAGTGTCTCTCGCGCAAACTATTCAGTTTAGAAAAAAATGATATTAGTAACCTCAATGTCATTTTTAATGACCTATCCATAGACAACCCACACTTATGGGTTTTATTAAAAAAAAAATGAGTTTCATTTCTAAGTATGGGGAACCCCCAAAATATATTGCTTTTTTTTATTTTTGTGTGAAAATCTTAATGCGGTTCACAGAATACATCTACTTACCAAGTTTCAACATTATATTTCTTATAGTTTCGGAAAAAAGTGGCTGGACATACGGATGGACAGACAGACAGACAGACAGACGGACAGACAGACAGACAGACAGACAGACAGACAGACACACAGACAGACAGACAGACAGACATACAGATAGACAGACAGACATGACGAATCTATAAGGGTTCCGTTTTTTGCCATTTGGCTACGGAACCCTAAACACCATGAAACCAGAGTTTATTGTGGAGAAGGGAAGGGTCGGTAACGCGTGAGTTGCAAGCGATGACAAAAATATCAGTGGGCCTACCACAAGCTCTTAAAACAATATTATTATAACCAAAGATTTTCATAGGGCATCGTGCCTCTACCCAGATGGATAATCCGCCTTACTAAAGCATGACATTTAATTTCACTCCGCTTGAGGGGCTCCCTGAGCAAATCGCTCTCAGTTCGTACTGCGCACGGCTGTCAAATACTGTCAATTCTGGCTTGTTTATTTCATGTTGCCATAGAGGCGACTATCCTTCTGGACGTTTTAAATTCTTTGATTATAACCTTATTTGTCTTTTGTCTTGTTTTGACGCCGGATGTCAAAGAGGGACAAAAGTCAAATAAGGTTATTTTAACCTTGTTTTGAGAGCTTATGGTAGGCCCCCAGCTACCATTTCGTTTTGCCTCACCTATTGCTACGTTGCTATAGATGCGTGTGATATCCACCAATCATATTCATTGGTGCACATAGCTTAGCACTGGTGGAAACGGATTCAACTAAGATATGTTTTTATATGGAAGGATGCGTGCTATGGATGTGTGCTATGGATGCGTGCTGCGCATCTTCCTCGCGCAGCTACTTTGCGGCGACGCATCTTCATAGCACATCTTACTCGCACCGCTACATAGCTTAGTATCAGTGGAAACGGTCACATAGTTTCATAGCTTAGCTGCATAACACATCTCTGGTGGAAAAGCAGCCTTATAAGTGATCGCACCTACCAATGATATATTAGCATTTGACAGATATCAATTATCTAGTTCTAGCATTATTAACCTCGGCCTTAGTGGCGGTATCGTCCGCCTCGCATCCAACACGTTCCATTGCGCGCAATGTTTGAATTATTCATTGCGCGCTCGCCAGCCTGCCATTAACGCAACCCCATGTAAGTGGCTGTTTGCTTTTGTAACTCGCTTTTCGGTAAGATTGCTTCCGCTACCACTATATAAGATACATTAGATACAATAAGTATATGAGTACAGGGCCCCGATTCTCGCAGCTCTCTCAAAACAGATTCTGATAATTGATATACCTACTACATCGAATAATTAACCCAAAGAAGCGCAATGACGTTCATTTTGGTTGAAATATATTCCGCCAATTTCCCACCGCCGACAACGCGCTCTGATTGGTTAAGTCAAGGACACATGCGCTCTGATTGGCCAAGTCACAAACGCACGATGCAGCGAGTGGTCCTTAATGTTCAAATTCAGTGACAAATCACTGACTAGTTTCGGAATTTGATTGTTCAGTATTACTACTCTAAAGGGATATTTCCTCGATGACCTACTACAAATAAGGATGGCCGATCTTATTGACCAGGTTACGTACAGTTGCAATGAATTATTGTTGAAATAATAAAATTCGACTTAACCGATTACTAAGTGACATCACTATTTTGGTAGTACTACACTAGCTGTCTATGATTACTTTGTACTCTGTGGAATCTTATAATAAAACTACGTGTTAAACATTATTTTACTTTTTATTTAAAATACATCAGGTTATGGGCCCAGGCCACCTGATTTAGAATAACTTAAGTATTTAAATTAGTAAGCAAAAGTAAAATCAGTGATATCAGTAATTCCGAATAAAATATAACCTACAAGACACACGAGGTTCTATGCACAATTTCTTCATCGGCAAAAATGTCGTCAAATAATACATTGGCACTGATTGAAAAGCTGACCGGAAGAGATAACTATCCAACGTGGAGATTTGCCGTCCAAACATATCTCGAACACGAGGATTTATGGCATTGTGTCACAGCAGAACAAAAAGTCGATGTCAAACAAGATACGAAAGCTAAGTCCAAAATAATTTTATTAGTACATCCTATCAACTATGTACACATACAAGAGGCTAAAACTGCCAAAGAAGTGTGGACTAACCTATCTAAAGCTTTCGATGACAAAGGGTTGACACGCAGAGTTGGTTTATTGAGAGATCTGATAACCACAACATTAGAAACATGTCAAAGCATTGAAGACTATGTAAACAAAATAATGACTACTGCGCATAAGTTGAGAAATATTGATTTTATTGTAAACGATGAATGGCTGGGAACCTTGTTACTGGCTGGTTTACCCGAGGTCTATCAACCGATGATTATGGCCCTTGAAAGCTCCGGTGTGGCAATAACGGCTGATTCTGTGAAAACTAAACTCCTTCAAGATGTGAGAAACTCTGAATCAAATGCATTATATGTTAATAAAAGCAAAGGAAATCAGTCACAGGTTGCCAAACAAGCTTCAGACAGAATAAATAAGTCTAAAGGTCCCAGGTGTTTTGCGTGTAACAAATATGGGCATGTAAGTAAATACTGTCGAAATAAGAAACAAAAGTCAGATCATAGTACCAATTATGTTGCTGTATTTTCTGCAACTACAAGCAACGATAACGGGTGGTACATAGACTCTGGAGCATCAATGCACATGACAATGCACAGTGACTGGCTCTATGATAAAAGCCCACCTCCGATTAGTACCATAAAGGTGGCAGATGATAAGAAACTTTTTGTAGAAGCTTGCGGAAAGATAAATTTAAATGTTGTCAACAGCAATGGCAATATGAATACAATTCAAGTGCAGAATGTTCTCTATGTTCCTGGGCTAGCCACCAATCTTCTCTCTGTTAGTCAAATTATTAAAAATGGATGTCAAGTACAGTTTGATCAAAAAGGCTGCAAGATAATAAACAGAAACAATGAACAAGTTGCCGCTGCAAAGATGATAAATAATATGTACAGGCTAAATACTGACAGTATTCCAGCATACATATCTGCATCAAAAGACAATGATTGTTATCTATGGCATCAAAGAATGGCTCATTTAAATTTTGAAGATTTAAGTAAACTAACAGAATCTGCAGGAATTAATTTAGAAAATAAAGAGAAGGTAGTTTGTATTTCATGTCTACAAGGAAAACAATCAAGAATACCTTTTCCTTCTGAAGGATCTCGAGCACAAGCAAAGCTGGAGCTCATACACTCAGATGTATGTGGGCCTATGGAAGTACCATCTCTCGGAGGAGCTCGCTACTTTGTTACCTTCATTGATGATTTCACCAGGAAAGTATTTGTATACATACTAAATAAGAAATCTGATGTGTTTGAGAGATTTAAAGAATTTAAAGTTTTAGTGGAGAATCAACTTGATTTGACTATAAAGACTCTTCGTACAGATAATGGAACTGAATATTTAAGCAATGAATTTAAAAATTTCCTCAAGAAGTCTGGAATTTCAAGTCAAACTTCCACTCCCTACACTCCTCAACAAAATGGTTTAGCGGAGCGTATGAATAGAACTCTTCTAGAGCGAGCAAGATGCATGCTACTGAATGCTAAACTAAGGAAGCAGTATTGGGCAGAAGCTGTGTCAACTGCAGCTTACATCACTAATAGGTGCCCAACTAGAGTGTTAGGATTTTCAACATCAGAAGAGAAGTGGAGTGGTAAGAAGCCAGACATTACAAATTTGAAAATCTTTGGTTGCGAAGCCATGGTACATGTTCCAAAGGAAAAAGCCAAAAAGTGGGATCCAAAGACAAATAAGATGATTTTTATTGGCTATAGTGAACAAACAAAAGGATACAGGCTTATAGATCCAAAGACAAGAAAAGTATTAATTAGCAGAGATGTGATTTTCATTGAAAGTTCAGTAAAAAGAGATTATGCAATGATGCCATTATCGGAGTCTGTCTTAGAAACCAAGAACAATGAAGATAGTTCTGCCAATGATGATACAACATTGGAAAATGTATCTGGAGATAGTGAAATAAAATCTAAAAGCAGTGACGATTCTTTTCACTCTGATGAAGGATCCATAAATGAACCGGAACAAACAGAACTTACACGAAATGTAACAGAAAGATCAAAACTAAGAATAGCTAAAATGCAGGCGAATACATATATATGCGTAAATGAAGTTTCAGAACAAGAGGATGTTCCAGAAACCTACACCGAAGCAATATCCTCAAACAATGTGAATGCACAGAAGTGGAAACAGTCAATTGAAGATGAGTTGAGGGCACATGCAGAAAATAAAACTTGGAGCCTAATTGAAAAACCAGAAAGAGTGCGATTAATTGACTGTAAATGGGTCTTCAGAGTCAAAAATGATCCATCTGGTACAGTCTTTAAATCAAGACTCTGTGCCAAAGGATGTGGACAAAGACAAGGCATTGACTACACCGAAGTTTATTCTCCCACAGTAAGATATGATTCAATCAGAGTTTTACTTTCAGAAGCTGTTCAACATGAGTTAGAAATCTTCCAGTTTGATGTCAAAACTGCATTCTTATATGGAGATATAAAGGAAGATATATACATGAAGCCACCAGAAGGTTTGGACGTCCCATCAAATCTGGTATGTAAGCTCAATCGATCACTATACGGTTTAAAACAAGCACCAAGGTGCTGGAATGAAAAATTTGATAATTTACTAAAGAAATTTGGATTTTTTAATAGTCATGCATATAGATGTGTTTACATTTCCAATGTAAACAATAATAAAGTTTACTTACTGCTGTATGTTGATGATGGGCTTCTAATGTCCAGCTCAAAGGACTCATTAAACAAAGTAATTTGTGAATTACAAGAAAATTTTGAAATTAAACAGTGTGATCCAAAGAATTTTGTGGGATTACAAATAGAAAGATTGAAAGACTGTATTTTCATTCACCAAACAAGTTATATTGAACGGTTATTACATAAATTTAATATGCAAGATGCTAACTGCAATAACATTCCAGTTGATCCACATACTACTCTGGAGATGGGAACTGAGACTCCAGACAAGAATATTCCATACAGAGAGGCTGTGGGGTCACTAATGCACCTGGCTGTGGTAAGCAGACCTGATATCATGTATGGAGTCAGTCTGGTGAGTAGATATCTAAATTGTTATGATCAGACTCACTGGAATGTCGTTAAGAAAATATTGAGATACTTAAAAGGAACAAAAGACTATGGTTTATGTTACTCACCATCAAATAGTGACCTAGAAGCTTATAGTGATGCAGACTATGCAAAAGATGTATGCACACGCAAGTCTTTAACTGGATATGTATTTATGAAAAATGAAGCTGCTGTAACATGGGCAACACAACGCCAACATAGTGTAGCATTATCTACCACTGAGGCAGAGTTCATGGCCGCATGTTCTGCGACAAAAGAAGCTATATGGTTGAAGAGATTGTTAATGGACATTAACGAATTTAATCAGAACTCTATCTGTATAAACATTGATAATCAAAGTGCAATTTGTTTAATTAAGAATGTAGACTACCACAAAAGATGTAAGCATATAGATATCAGGTATAACTTTATCAAAGAAAAATATTTAGAGAAACAAATAGATCTTAAATATGTGAGCACTAAAGAGCAATATGCTGATATATTTACTAAGGCTTTACCCAAAGATAAATTTCAATACCTTAGAAGTAAAATTGGTGTTAAGCAATTGAAATTGTAATGTAATTTTTATTTGTTAGGTGAGAGTTGTAAAGTCACTTATTAAGATGTAAAGCTCAAATTTGGTGAGAGTGTTGAAATAATAAAATTCGACTTAACCGATTACTAAGTTACATCACTATTTTGGTAGTACTACACTAGCTGTCTATGATTACTTTGTACTCTGTGGAATCTTATAATAAAACTACGTGTTAAACATTATTTTACTTTTTATTTAAAATACATCAATTATTAACTGAGTTACATTTAGTAGATATATTTGATAACTCAATAAGTTTAGGGTTGATGAGAACTGCAAATTGAATTATCTTCCGAAACTAACTTTAGTGGAGATTAATGTTTTGTAACTCTGAGAGCCAATAGATTTAATATCATTAGATATAGTATTCAATACATAATATGTTTAGTTATCCAAACTTATATTATTAACTACCTTTACTAATTATCAAGAGAGCCGTCTATAGCAAGTTGTGTATATTTATTTGTTGTTGAATTTATTAGAAAATGTTTTAAAAATAGAACTGGATTAAATCCTAACTTATAATTAAAGAAAAAATAACAAGAAAATAAATTTATTGGTTTGCAATAGATATAAAAAAATACAGTTATAATAAGCATTTAGCTTGTCAATTTCTCAGATTTGAAATACCAATCAGCGTTAGAATCGTACCAGTCGAGTACCCGCCTGTCATACCAGACGTAAGCACCCTTCAAGCTATCAGGGGCATCCAATGCCAGATAAAGCGGGGTCTCCGCCGCCTCGTCCGTGTTGTAGAATCCGACTCCCGACGTCATGTCAGTGCGCACTAGTCCCGGATGCATCGAGTTCACACAAATATTCCTCGACGCAAGCTCCTTCTGCTGAATCATCGTTACCGCACTTAAACCTACTTTGGAAACCCTATAAGCCGCTAGAGTGCCCTTATCTGCTATATCGCCATAATTAAACTTGTTGTTCTTAACACCTTCCAAAAACCAGTTCACGAATTCATTGACGTCCGATACTTTTAAATATTTCTTCGATAATCTCTCAATCCATTGTTTGTTTCTTACATTTGATAGATGGCCGCAGTCACTTGAAATGTTCACCACACGTGCGTTGTCTCTAAGCAAAGGGAAGAGTAGGTCCTGGATGGTCAGAATGCTGAAGTAATTAATATCCACGATGTTTTTGCATTCCTCGTATGAGTTATACATTTCCAAGCTATTCGCCACCGCTGCATTATTAACCATGTTTGTTCAATTCAGCTATCGCAGCCTTTCCTCGCTTATCGTCACGAGAAGTCAAATACACTACACCGTCGAATCTGTTCAATAATCCTTTGACGATTGAATAACCGATTCCTTTATTGGAACCGGTGACGATTGCCACTTTCGTCATCACGTCTGTTTTCGTGGAGGGCAGAGAGGCGACTGAGGGCGGCTCCGACGTTATTCAAGCGACATTGCGTCAGTTCTCGTGGCATTTGTTACTTCTTGTTTATATAAACAGTCGCTACGATAGTGAAGGTCAGTCGACCACTACATTAATATTTATGATTATAAATGTTTTGTTTGCATTATTTATCTTATCTGCAATTATAATTATGTAAGTACTTATTGTTTACTAGCTGTCCCCCCAGGTTTCACCCACGTTCCTGTGATTAAAAGTAGCCCATGTCCTTCTCCATACCATAGGCTATGCAAGCCAAATTTCATGATGATCCGTTGAGTAGTAAAAGATATAGTGGCAACTCCATCATCAACATCCATCATTCGGTTTATATGTGTCGTATGAACAGCAAGGTGGTCTGGAGCCGCATGGAGTGGCATCGATGGTAGTGATCCTCTTGTAGTTGGGAGTAGTGATTCTTTGGTTGTATTACGCAGTATCACTTGACAGTTAATATTATCATCATGTATGAACAATGTCCCAGAGTATTTATTACTATTATTTGTTTAACATTCATCAGCTCTAGCAATTGGCAGTTGAGGACGATTTCGTCACTTTACTACGTGATCAGAATGACGCTGAGACGCGTGGAGGCGTTGCGTTTTCCATTCTATACAAGGCCAGAATGCAGCCATAGGAAACTGTTCGCGTATATATAGCTTTTTTTTTTTTTATTAGATTATACTGTACCACTCCTGGGCAAATGCCTCCCTTTCCTTTTTCCATACTTCTCGGTCGGCTGCTACGCTGAACCAGTTCTTTTTGAAACTGTCTAATTCGTCCCGCCATCTCCGGCGAGGTCTGCCACGGCACCGCTTAACATTTTGTGGGGGTGGACCCCACAAAATGTTAAGTTCTGTGGTAATTTTCGTCCACATATCATTCGGCATGCGGCACACGTGTCCAGCCCAGTCCCACTTCAACTTAGCCGCCTTAAAAGACACATCAGCGATTTGTGTTTTGGAGCGTAGTATAGTGTTTTTTATGCGGTCTGTAAGTTTGACTCCCAATATACTACGCTCCCTGGCACGCTGGCAAACTCCGAGGGCGGACCTCTGCTGTTCTATATATTTATATATATATATATATTGTAATGCTGTTTTTAAATCCGTGATTACAATGCATACACGAATTTTGCATACTGATCGTGTATAGTTAGTTGTGGATGCTCGCGACTTCGTTCCCGACTATAGTACACTACTTACATTTATATTTATTAGGTAGGATTCAATAAAGACATATAATCATAATATTTTTATTAACATGTGTGACCCTCAAATGTATGTAATAAAATTGGAACCTAACTACTGAGGCGGTTGAAAAATAGTTACTCGCAACTCGCAATGGCGAAATAAATCTATCCATAAAATGGTTTATCGAAACAGTTTTTCCAGACAGAAAGTTTATGTTTAAGCAACATCGACTTGAAGTAAATTTATTGCTCCCTTTACTCGCTAAGGAAAAACTGTGTCGCGCGTCGCCAATCACTTGCGCGGCTGATAATGTGTCCCGCAGGAGGCATCTCCGTACAAACCCACATCGATTCAACACTCGATTGCTATTCCGAATGATATAAATCGATATTGCGCCTCGTACTTAAGTTCTACTAACGATACCATTGGTGACTTTCAATATATACTCGAGTTACCCTGAGAGGTTTGTAACTCGATATTTCAAATAGAATAACGTCAATCACGATGAATACAACGACAACAAAAATTACAGAAATGTTATTTGTCTCTTTGATGAATTCTTTTGAGACTGGTTTGGTATTCTGGCATTTATTTTTGATACAAAACGTTCAAATCTAAAAGTAGATTGGAAAAGTCTCACTAAAAATACGTTGTATTTTTTCAATTTCGTTTTCAATACGCAATTATGACAAACAAAAGCTGTATGTAGGTGTATATAGAATATAAATATAAACAGTAGATTATTTATTGAAGATTCAGTCTTATGAGAGCGATATCTTAACGAGTGACTTGAATAGTCTTAGAATGTTCATAAGAGACAATTATTGTTTTGTATCTGAATGGATGATCGAACAAGAAATACAGATAACGGGAGATAGAAATAAGATAAACAAGAAATCGAATGCAAATAAGACATGACAATAGAAAATGATATTTTGTAGATGTTTCCTGTGTTTTATTTGCTTGGAGAGGGGGAACGCAGAACATTGTTAGTGCGGGCAAACATGCTTGATTTACGTACATTGCAATTCCGTTATTACGTGTGATATTTTGTTTTTTTATATTGAATGGGCTGGCGTTTGACCTTCGACTGACCCCATGAGGAGTTATGATGAGGCCGAGGAGTAACACGCTTAGCCAGAACAAGCCTATTTACTCTGGCCTTTAATACATCTAGGTTAAAGGTAAACACAGATCCCGGAAGAGAGTTCCACTCCTTTGCTGTTCGTATAAGAAACGATGAAGCGAAGCATTGTCTCCGGATACGCGGGATTTCGACAACGTAAATGTGGGTGGAAATTATCAATGCTTCATCAATGTTCACGAATGACTTTGAACGCCAACTGAATCGGCATTGTGGACTGTATTACTGGAATAATTCCCGTTTTTGTTTTAATATTTAATGGAAAATTATTAACAGCAGCAGAACGTATAATGTAAAATTAAGAAGAAAAAGGTGGTGCGAGTCGGATACGCACACGAGGGGTTCCGTAAATACGTTGCTTGTGTGGGAGCCTCCTTTTATTCTAAATTTTACATCATTGCAATTATTTATTGATATAGCGGCAATAGAAATACCAACACATTCTGTGAACATTTCAACTGTCTACCTATTACGGTTCATGAGATAATACTACGATAAGAATACTATCAAAGAGTCTGCTACAGGGAACAACCTAATCCTAAATAATATTATAAATACGAAAGTGAGCTTGTTTGTTTGTTTGTTTAAGCCTTCACGCCTGAACTACTCAACGGATCATCATTAAAATTTGGCATGCAGATAGCCTATGGTATGGAGAAGGACAAAGACATATACTTTTTATCCCGGGAACGCAGGTGAAACCGAGGAATTATACTAAAGTCCTACAAAGCTTAAACGCTAAAAGATACAGTAAAAAAAGAAAGCAAAAAGCTAAACAAATATCAAAATAGTCCAACATTTTTTCCGGCGAAAAAGCCTAAATATTTCAGTAACACTGTGATATTCAGCTTCAATGGTAAAGGCTTCTATTTTTCAATTAACTGGAAGTGGAGCACTCTTTTCTGGGTGGGGGCCAGCTGGATTTGGCCCAAAAGTGGGGCATTTTAAGGTTCAGTTGAATCGAGAGGCTCTTTAGCCGAATCATTTTGGAAATCCGCTTAGCTAACAAGTCGCTGTGACTGTTAAATAGCTGACTGGCATAAAAACTGTCATAATCTGTAACCGCCGAGTCCTGAAAATAGCACTTTAGAGTCAGTTCTGGTTTATGCTTTGGTTCTCACCACCTTTGCCCATATCATCACTGATCAAGGTGAGAATGTGGGCCAACACAAATATTAGGAAGACCGACCAAAATGTTTGGGTATTTATTTACATTTGAAAGCGAATGGAGTTTAATAAAAATACATTTTATTTTAAGTTCAAAAAAGCGGTCCCAACCTTCATTGACAGACCAATAAACCTTCGTTACGCCCCATCTCAAACTTGCGTTAATCAGCAATCAATAGTTCCAATGTAACAAGATAATTCCCAGCAGGGTGAACTCCATCGGCCGTGAACACATATTAGTGCAGACAACATTATCCTGACGGGGTGATGTTATATTCATGTAACGACCTGCTCAGGAGATGCATTTGTTGACCGAGTTAAGTGGGGCCCGTAGAACCCGCCCCAGATTATTTACCCTTTGAATATATGACGCAAATAACCTTGCGAGCACGTTTGATGAAGTGTTTATGTATGCAGGCAGAGCCTTTGCTGTTTGTTTTTTTTTTGCTATGGAATTGCAAGTAGCCGATCTCGCCATGGTAATTGATTATGTGGCCAAAGATCCAAGGAAATGCAGCTGCCTGTATACATTGTGCTATGGTTTCGTCACGATGCAATCTTTCATCGAAACCTCAAGCTAAATGAAGCATTCGGCGTCGATATCGCTAAGCCATCATCGAATGAATTAGCTAATATGACTTACCAGACGGTTTCATTTAGGTTCTGAGGGAAGTAATTAGGTATATTAATCCAGATAAAGTATTTCTGGACAAATTTCATTGTGAATTCGTTCAGCCACAACGATGTGGTTGAGTGACAAACACATACTTCGCATTGAAGTTAACATTATTTTAACTAAAATGGAATTACTGCTAATATTAATATTAAATACTATAACTGAACAATAACGAAATATAATGTAGCAGTTATCATTATCATTAACAGTTAAACTATCATCGTTCACATCCAGACAACAAAACTCTTGAACATCTGACGCCATAAGTGGAGCAAGTCGAGAAACTCGTAACATTCACACACAGAGTGCAGACAGAAGCATGCAGGGAACTTTCAAAGGCAACTATGAAAACAATTACAACGGCCATATGAATTGAGTGGATTTAATTAAACGGCGAGGGCTATTCCGCAGCCTCTCAGGCCTGGGCTGGCGCGGTGCCAGGGTGGTGTCACTGCCGCTTGGCACGTCGGCGTCTCCGCCGGCGCTGGTCGACGAACTCTTTCAAATCGTCGCCGTGATTTATGCCGACTGCGTGTGTAATGATACAGTTGACGCCAGTTTATACGTCTGTCGGGTTAGTGCTGTTTTTGTTGTATTTTTTTTGACACTAAGGATATGTTACACACTTTATTACGACAGTGTTCTGGTTCCTAGGATTCAAGGTAGACCTAAATACCTTTAAATATGTGCTCAATGGTGCCGGTTCAGTTGTAAATCGCACTAACTCTGCATCGTGTGTTTTTGACTTGGCTAATCAGAGTGCATGCGTGCTTGACTTAGCCAATCAGAGTACGTTGTCGGCGATGGGAAATTGGCGGAATATAATTTTCAACCAAAATGGACGTCATTGGGTTAATTGTTCGATGATTTAGGCGTAACCGCGATAAATGGCGACTAAATTTATATTGAAAACAAGCATTGGACTAATTTGAGAGGACAAAATTTCTTACATCCTTTTCTTATTTTCTTTGTTAGAAAGAGACATAGTGATATTAAAATTAGTTTAGTTGTAAACAACAGAATCAGGGCCAATGCCAACTTATAGAACTATTCCTTTTTGGAAAAATAAAATACGATAAAACAGAAGAAAAAAGTGGTGAGATGGTGGGGAGGCTTTCGACCAACAATCTGCGCTGATGAAAATATATAAATACAGCTTAGAGATGAGGTGTTGATGTTACACGTTTTATAAATAAAACATCACGTGAATTCAACAAGTGGATCACGTTTAAAAGCACATGTATACACAAACCATTTAGATGATCCACTAAACGCATCACGAATTCATTCCGCTGTGTAACATTTATGAGTGTTTTGCACTATTGGATGCAAACACGTAAAAACAGATCGAAGTAAAGTGTATCAGATATAAACGAGTACAATCCGCGTATTGGCCACGTTTGCCTGCGGCTCATCCATGAATAAGGTATGAGTGATCGGGTCGAGGCAGAAACGAGGCAGGAACGAGGCGGGGAACAAGTTGCAGAATCGACCTGTGGTCTCTGCCATGTTTGACTGTATTCCGTTTCTTTAGATACAAACGATGCTCGGAAAAGACGTTTGCAAACAGGCTCTGACACACTTTATTCATTGCAAATGGACTTTTATTGAAGTGCTACTTATGAAACTGCATTTATTATTGGCTGCACTTGACGGCGAGTTACCACTTTACAGCCAATTGTCACTTTGTTGAGACTAAAGTCAAACATAACCTTATTCACAGTAAAAATCGTTACTTACAGTTAAGTAAATAAAGTCCTAATTCATATTTTTCACGATCCATTAAACCCTAGTACTTGAACTTTTATCCTGACATGATGTGCCTGAAAGGGAATACTTCCCACACATTTGGTAACATTTTCGTGTTTATTTCACGTCATTTAACATTCATTACGAGTGTGTGCCTTCGTCTTAGCCTACTCTTTGTCGACAATCATATCTGCAGATGTGTCACGCGATTTCAACACACAAGTAGCGCTTCTTGCGATAACACGCCTAAGCTTTTGTACACTTGTTTTTGTTGTGTAAGGGTCAGTTCATACCGAGACGAGCAGCCATGCGACGTTGCAATAAAATTGTTTCGCTGAGGCGTATTCGAATTCTCTCAATACTTTTTTTTAATAAAGTTCTATATTGTATTGCAAACTTAAAAAGTGCGCGCCGGTCTCGTCTCGGTGTGAATTGACCCTTATGGATTTCACTTATGTTTTTTATGTTTTTAGTTAGGTTTTATTAGTACTTAGTAAATGGATTCATGAGTTTAATTACAGCCACAAGCGAATTTACACCATATAAAAAGAAAGAAAAAAACAATAAACAGAATAAGTTTTTGTTAAAAAAAAACATTTTTAATGGCGGCTTTTTTTGGAGACTGTAAATTTTGTTAACTGACTTTTTTTTTATACAACTTAGTCGGTAATCAAGCATACGGCCCACCTGATGGTTAGCGGTTACCGTAGCCATATGGACGCTTGCAACACACGAAGCATCGCTCACACGTTACCGACCTTTCCCCCCTCCCCTATGAGCTCTGGCGACCTTACTCACGCGCAGGAACACAACTTTACACAACATAAAATTATTTGGCTGCGGTATTCTGTAAGGTGGAGGTACTTCCCCAGTCGAGCTGCTCTTTGAGCGAATAAATGCTATGCTCTACCTCTCTTAAAACTTTGACTTGCATTGTCTTCCAATATACTAATGTATGCCAAATATCAAGTCAATCAGTTTTCTTCCGCGGACGCTCGGACTGTGGAATGAGCTCCCCGCCGTGGTTTTCCCAATGGAGTACAGCATGGGGTTCTTCAAAAAGGGCGTGAAGAGATTTCTTCAGGGTCGGCAACGCGCGAGTGATACCCCTGGTGTTGCAAGCGTCCATAGGCTACGGTAACCGCTTACCATCAGACGGGCCGTATGCTTGTTTGCCACCTTAGTGGTATAAAAAAAAAAAAAAACCCACCACTGGAAGTCGGTGAAATTCGACATGCAAGATTCCATCCGAACAAACATATTTACATAGATACATATATTGCAATATAATAAAAGTTTTAAAAAATAACAAGGCGTGGATTTTTAGATAAAGCGCCAGCCTGACAAAGATTTTTTATAACTATTAATAAGATGTACGTTTGCATGCACTTAGGGTGATTGTATGAATATAAAGATAATAAATCATAGACTAATTTCATTCATAACCAGTGAATAAACCAATTTGCTAACTTAGGTTACCTACGCCTTAAAAATATAAACAAAGTAGGACAAAAGCGGAGGTGTAAGCTGACCACACGAGTTCGTGTTCCTGAAACTGTTTGAGTCAACAGGGGAAAATTGTATAAACACTTGACCGTTTGCTGTTGACGACGCTTTGAACACGTCACTACATCAAACAACACGAACTGCTCACTAAACCGACAAATTTACGTATTTTGTTTCGCCATTTTTTACAACAAACTGCTTATCTGTTTGATATTTACGTTTTATATAATTTTATAAAGAGGTTGGAAGACAGTCTGTACAGTTATTAAAGATTTTTCTAATATTTTCTACCAAAAAATAACGTTAAAGAACAATGTCTGAGTAATATTTTTTACCGCATTTAACAAGATATTTAAGAAATAATTCACTTACAAAAATTCACTTCATTAAAAAATTAAATAGAAACGATCACGATTATATTCGGGCTCAGCTATTCACTTCACCCAGCTTCCTATAATTAATTAAATTCTCCGTCAAAAAATAGAATTCATTAATAAAAAAGTTCCGCGGGGAGGCACGGGGAGCGACAGGAATTCCCGGTGTTATATTAGAATTACCGGGGATTATGCGGGATTCGACTTAATTACGGGATCCTACCAAATTACAACGCCGCCTTAGTTTTTTATAATGCCTTTCGTATACAGGTTGTTTTAAATATTATGTCGTTTTAATAAGTACCGCCAGGTAATTACATATTTAATCCGTGCTATTTAGGTACTTTCAAACTATTCTCAATTACACATTAACTAATCGTACTTTTTTATTCGGTCAATCATACTTACTAAGTTTATTAGGTAGATTGTGAATTTTCTAAAATATCAGAATGCTGTGAGATCAAAAAAGCAACTGCATTCATTTTATAATGATACTGTTTCAAAAGTATTTGAGTATTAAATAAGCCAAAGAGATTTCTTATGCTTGTAAAATATCACAGTTGATGGAAGCCTTTACCAAAAATGATAGAAAATAATTTAATTCACGAGACGGATACGCCAGACTAATTCCAAAGAGCGAACTCAACCGCAAAATAATCCCGAAATACCGCAAGCAGGTACAGGACTTAAGTATAATACAGCCGATAGCCTACATACTGGCGGGTAGTTTTATTTACCGCGGGTAGTGTACTAGTTGCTGGGGAAAAGGGGAAATATTTACCCAGCTCAGTTTTCCGCGTGACTTCACCTCCGGCCCGGGCTTTGTTCGCTACAATGTTCCTTTACTTGCAACTGTTAGAGACACCATAATTTGTGTTTAGTTTGGGAATTTGCGAACTGCAAACGGCAAATGGAGAGTATTAAGAAAACGCAAGGAGTCGTGTAACTTTTTTTATGAGAGAATGCTGACAAGCCGGCTGCTGCACCTGATAGTAAGTCATAATAACAGTATGTGTGTGTAGGTCTTTACAAAACCTAAATAAAAGGCAACTTTCAAGTGCCAAAACAAACCCGTGTTTCAAGTAAATTAAGTGAAACTAAACGATTTCTTTTAATAAGATCACAAAATAAAAATTAATTATTTTGCCAAATTCGTGGAATCTCGGTAAAGAAAATTGAGTTTTTGTACGACTAAAAAATAAATTATTTTAGAACAATGTTGTTATTGTGAAAATAATTAACAAGCGATTCTTAACAATCTTAATTTAATAAGTATTTATTGCCTTTGCTTTTGGAGAATCCAAGTTTGCTTTTGATATTCAATTTCCCCATTATGGCGATAAAGAAATCCGTACATAAAATTATAAATGCAAAATTATCTCTTTTCTATCTGTAGTCTTTCACATCTAAACCGCTAAGTCGATCACAATTATACTTTGGATAGCCTATGATATGGAGAAAGACATAGGCTACTTTTTGACCCAGTAAAATAAACTCACCGGCATTGAATCTGGCCCAAGCTCGATTTTTCATTCAAAAGAGGTATTTTCAGTAAAGATTGTCTGTACCTTAATATAAGCTTTTTACACTGCATCGTTTCAAAGCAAAAAAAAAGCTAGCTTGCAGACGGTGTTGTCACTTTCACTGTGGACACGACTGTTTCCATTTGAGGCGTAACATTTTTTTATTTCAATCTTCATTATAAATATTAACACAATTTGCACTGTCCATACTAATTATCATTTTTGGCATATACGAGAAATGGCACGGTAAAATCAATTGAAGTAACCAAATGCTGACTTTTCTATCATTAAAATGATACCAAATACAAGGCTTGAAGTAGAGAAAATCTTAGCTGAAAACTCCACTTTATATTACATTTCGAGCTTGGGCCACATTCAATGCCGATGAAAGTATAATATTTTTATATATTTTCATTGCTCATACTCGGAAAGTATTGTTTATTTGATCCGAGTAGCGTGTGAAAGATGCTACTTCCCATCTTTGGGCAGGAAAGACTCATAGTAATTGCTCATAGTAAAGTGGGAATTTTGAAAATAGAACTAAATTTGGTTAGGCTGTAAAAAATCTACCATAATGAAGAAAAAATGCTGCGGTCTTGTGAATTTATAAACGAACAGTGTGGATAAAAAAAAAAAACCTAAGCGCTTTCGCCCGCGGCAGTGACGCGGTGTGTTCCATAGTTAACATTTTAAATAGACTATATAATTTGGCGGGATACTAACTCTGTAAGCTGTATCGAAATCTCGAATTAAGACTTATATCTTATTAAAAATGAGTTCAAGTGATTCTGAAATGTTGATCCCAGATTCTGTTAAAGACTAGGCAAATACAGCATTTATACTTTCCTTATATTCGAAATGAAAAGTAGAGTTTAACACGGGTGAAAGATGATTCCTTTCGACCCTCGTGTAACAATCTACTATTCCTGTTGTTCCAGGTTCCAACACCGTATTTTTTATTTGAACTTCTTGTTCAAAAAATAGAAACAATCGATTGCCAGCCGTAAATACGGCTAGAAAATTCAATAACTGCGCGCAATATGGTCACCCCAAATGCGAATCTCCGCGTATTTAATGATGCGAAATCTGCTATCGCACGACCCGCTGCGTCGACACAGATAAAATATATATTTTTCTGTTTACGAAAAAAAAGGTTTGCTATATCCGCAATAGGCGATACTATTGAAATACTCACGTTCTATTTGTGTTGATTTTATATAAAGTAATAAGTATGTACATCAAATAAATAAAAAGTCTCTTTGAAAGTATTCATTAAACTTTGTTTTACTTTGCGAATCCGAAATTAACATATCTTTTGTAACATCTGTCTGCCTGTGTAAGCCTTTAATGTATTTGATTTTTTTGTCTAAATACTGTTTTTACGATGAGTGACAGCAAGCTTGGCAATTTTTAATTCAAAATTAAACTCTATGTTCAAAAGAGGAAAACTAAAAATCACTCATGCAGATTATTTCTGATTCCGTTTCCGATATACGTAATCAAGAAACAATAAGATCTGACAGGGCCTTTGCAGCATCTGCTGCGGAGTACCAAGTGACCCTTTTTGCTGGGTCATGTCCCATGCAGCCGACACGGGACGGCCCTTTTTACACAAGGTGTTTTCTGGGTTCATAAATTAATATATGTTTCGTATAGTGCATACTATTCTGAGAATAAACGACAGAATATTCTTTTTGATTATATTAGTTTTTGCACGGAGCATGCACGCGGTCCATCTGAAGGTGTATGGGAAAACTGTTTCTTTTAAAAAGGGATCAGTTTGAAATATTCGTTCAGCGTCCGTGTCGTGTGTATTTTAATTTATTAATGTGAATCTTTGTGGGACAATAGATACTATTGCGACTTTGAATGAAAACAATCAAGCGAAGCGTACGCTAAGGTCGGTTCACATGCGACTAAAGGTGAGTAAAGGTGTAGTTCAATAAAAATATGTAGGTTTGTAGGTACCTGCAATGGAAAATTTCAATAAATACATTAAACAGCGGAGTTATTCTACAAATGCTCATAAAATCACCTTCAGTCCATTGGTCGAGGCGCTAGACCGTGCACGGCTTTCATGTTATTTGCGTTATTTTATTGGGGTCTGGTTTTTATTAAGTACAATATTTATTTTATTAAAATAGGCAATACCTTGAATTTTTGGTTTAAAAAATTGCTTAAAATACTTTAGTACAAAATAAATAGCAACTAAGTTGGAAAGAGGAAACGATGTATGCCAGAGTGTTCTCCTTGTTGATGATCGACAGTAGCGGCCGTAGAGTTTTATCATACACTAGTGCATTTACAGTCAGACAAATGTCGATATGGATTCCTTGCCATTTATTCTTGCTAAAAGTATCGATAAAAACGAGAAATTGGCATTAATTATACGTATTTTAGTCGTTCAAGCTATGTACGCGCACTTCATTTCAAGGTACTTAGACCGTACCCATGCTCAGGCTCACAGACCGTACTCTTGTACAGTCACTCTATAATATTCTAACTATGGTAGCGGCAGATTATGTGTTCTGAAGTCTATCTAACCTATAGTACTTAGTTATAGTTCCTACTTGAAAACTACAACGTCTTAAAATATGATGTAATTTATGTGACAAATGATGTGAGTATTTGTGAGCGGAGTAGGAGTGCCTGTAGGAGTGAGGACTGTCCCTCGTCGGTGTCGAGAGCAAAGGCGCAGCGGGGGCCAAGAACAATGTCATTATTGTACGCCGTGGTGGTGAAGCAAGTTATAAGAGTTAGCGGAGACACTATGCGACGAATACAGAATATTGTATGTACCTATATTATAGTTTATCTAGTTTATCTATTTTATGGTGAAGATAGCTTAGTGGTAGTGACTTCGAATGCCGAGACGATGGTCCACACAATTAAAATAGTTGATGTCTCTACGACACAGATGACGTTTTGTTACGAGAATCGACACCCTGTAGACATTTGTATTTAGTAAAAATGTTTGCCAATATACCGCTGAACTAGAAAAGGTATTCTCACGCCTTTTTTTGAAGAACCCCATGTCGTTGAAGCGCTCGTGGTGTAGCATGATTAGCCGTTCTTAATCGATCGGCGAAGTTAAGCTGCGTCTGTCGTGGTCGGTACCTGGATGGGTGACCGCCTAGTGGTATTTCAAATCGAGCGTTTCCGTGCTTCGGAAGGCACGTAAAGCCGTTGGTCCCGGTTATCGCTAAATTGTGATAGTCGTTAAGCTAGTTGGATGCCTCCTAGGCGGCTTGAAAAATTCCAACAGTAGGTTGAACACTAGCCTACCTCCACCAATCCGCAGTGGGCATGCGTGGTGGAGTATCTGCCCATTCCCTTTCACCCTCATTTGCGAAAGGAGGCCTGTGCTCAGCAGTGGGACATTATAGGCTGATGATGATGATGATGTCGTTACGGCAGCTCGTAATGTTATCAGAAAAAGAAGTTATTTTCGCTTGATATATAGAGCAGACGTTTCAGTATGGACACCAATCTTGCAACAAAAACACGAAAAATAGCATACACCTGTATAGAGAGGTGTTCATCTCTTTGTCGGGCATCGCTTAATGTAACGCGGAGTAGAATGCCTGCGATGGATAGCGTTGGGTTGTCGCTCACCACTCGCATTTGTACATTTGTACCTCTTTGTACAATAGCTGGAGTTTGGGGACGTACAGTTACTTTGTCTCGTTACTTATTTACGTTATGTCCACATTTTTCTATATTCGCGTGTTCCTTTGGCTAGAAATGTTGTAATTCTTTTATAGATAATGCCGTTTATGTAACATGTGTGCCTGAGTTCGAACATTTATCAAATATAATATACAAAGTGAAATTGATTTAAGAAGAACATGAACTCAGTGAAATAAAACAAACAACATAGTAACTAGAAGCTATTGAAGATTAATTCTCCAGGATGCAGCAAGGTAATGCTCATACAGTATAGCTACACCGTAAGAGTGAGTGAGTACCCATGTTAGAAAGTTTCACGGACGTACACCCATAACTGACAATCGAATGTAAACCGTATTATACCGGCACACAGTCCACTTCCAACAAAATCCTCCACCGCCGATGGACAAACATAATGTGCTTAGTTACTTAACGTAACCAAATCCACAGAAAGGAATAAATTCACGAAGTAAATGATGTTACTGTTCGTGTAATGGTTGGTCATGGAAAATGTAATATAGAAACACATTAGCCCATAAACATACCTACATTATGTAAATCGTAAATCTTGGCACTAATGAGTCCACTAGAGCTATGATAATGTACGGCCAGATTAGTTTGCTGCATTACTGGCTTATCTATGGCTTTGTCACCCTAAACATTTGGCACCAGTTACCGGCCGATAGGAAAATTGCACCCTATTAAACATGAACATTCTAAACTTTTTCAGAACAAAGTTCTAAATGCATCTAACAAATCGATGTATTTTAAAATACAGTTTTTCCGATTTAGTTGCTTCAACAATTTTTTACTTTATAAACTCAATTTACTACAGAAAAGTTATGTTTACATCTAATATCTAAACACGTAACCAAGGTAACAAAGTACGTATCTAATAAAATAAAACAATATTCACGATAGAATGAATGCTCCCATCAATTCTAATCGTCCATTAAGGAAATTCTTTCATCTAGAAACCGAACAACAGATTCAGCCGTTGTAAGGACAAGGTGAACAAAGGACCAGATTTATTTTATGAACCCAAAGCAATTGATCCGTGGGGTCACGGCAAAGTGGCTTTGTACCCTAGATTTCGGGGCATAAGGTTCCGGATGCAACCCCGCCGTTTCCGTGGCGCCCAAACAATAACATAATGCTGTCCGAAACAAACGCGAGCCTTCCACAACCATCAATTGACTACACTTGGCATCTTGCCAGTTAACACATCGCCGACACTCTTCTCCTAATGCACGAAGGTTCACATTCGATTGAACGCAAATGGCACGACCAAGAAGGGCGAGCGAAAATTTGCGGTGTTCGGAAACTCCGTAGATTAGCTGCCAGCGTGATTTTAATGTGAGTTTATTGTTGTTATGAAATTAATAATTGTACAGTTATTGCGGAATGGAAAGTGTTGTTAAGTCGAATGCGTAAGATTGATTTTCCTTTGCATGCTTTGGTCCTAGAATAAAAGACGCACGCAACGTAAAAAAACATACGGGGAAATTACGCTATTGTAATATTTGGAATTAATTAACTTTGGTAAATGCAAAAATCGTGCATGTGATAATTTCAGATATATTTATTAGGTATACTACTTTCTACCATCGCAACTCTCGCCATCGACGGGGAGTCCATCCTCACATATTGAAACCTGAATTGTTTCGTATTGTGCGGGCTCAAAGGAGCTTCCTTCCGCGGACGCTCAGACTGTGGAATGAGCTCCCCGCCGTGGTTTTCCCAATGGAGTACAGCATGGGGTTCTTCAAAAGGGGTGTGAAGAGATTTCTGCAGGGTCGGCAACGCGCGCGTGATTCCCCTGGTGTTGCAAGCGCCCATAGGCTACGGTAACCGCTTACCATCAGGCGGGCCGTATGCTTGTTTGCCACCTAAGTGGTATAAAAAAAAAAAAAAAAAAGGTATAGATAAGGTGTGCAAACCAGTTGAAATGGCTCTGATATATATTTAAATGAATTAGTTTAAAACCTATTGAGATTATTTTAAGTAAGCTGATCTCGCTTTGTATGGGATTTCCGTACAATGAAAGGTCAGATTATACTGGAAATGTATAGCTTGATGTGTAGTCGTGTGTACAATTGTGAGAATTATGACAGCTGTCGAAGAAGCTGTATGTGTTATGTCGGATATTCGTGATGTCGAGAGGGTTCGACTGAAAATCAGTTCCGAGGTATGATGAGGTACATACCTTGGAGTAATACTGAGTCGTAATGCTTTTTCAACATCACACAATATTACGTAGTATTTATATCATCATCATCATCATCAGCCTATAATGTCCCACTGCTGAGCAGAGGCCTCCTTTCACAAATGAGGGTGAAAGGGAATGGGCAGATACTCCACCACGCGTGCCCACTGCGGCGAGTTGGAGGTAGGCTAGTGGTCAATATACTGTTGGAATGTTTCAAGCCGCCTACGAGGCATCCAACTAGCTTAACGACTATCACAATTAAGTGATAACCGGGACCAACGGCTTTACGTGCCTTCCGAAGCACGGAAACGCTCGATTTGAAATACCACTCGACGGTCACCCATCCAGGTACCGCCCACGACAGACGTAGCTTAACTTTGCCGATCGATTAAGAACGGCTAATCATGCTACACCACGAGCGCTTCTTTTATATACTCGAACGAACGAGTATTTATATACTCTGAGATATTACTTAATGTATTTCATTATTTACTTTTTATTCATCTGTTTCTTTTGTTGTTTACGTATAATTTTGTAATGTTGTCGTATATCGAAATAAATATATTTTCTTTCTTCTTTCTTTCTTATTGGTTTTGCCCATTTTATGTGGAAGAGGAGATCAGTCGGGGCTATAAAAGGTAATATAATAAAAGAGGAGCTGATTGTAAATTAATACATGAACTAAGATCGTCAAGTTCAGATCATCAGTTCAGTTCAGATGATCAGATTTAGAGGTTATTCATTCAGGCATTCAGATTAAGACCAATATCAGTGGAGAGAGGTTCGGGATGGGGGGGTGTGGGCCATAAAGGTGAAAATCCCGAATATTCAGCATAGATACAAGCCCTAGGGCCTTTCATAAGTCTCTCTATATCTATCTATCTTGTGACTGACTGAAATATCAACGCACAGCTTAACCGCTGAGTCGAGAAACTTGAATTTTGCACATAAGTTCCGGTATCTATCGAGGGTTTTTCAAAATTCAACCCTAATGGGGTAAAATACAAAGAACGTGCAAAATTACATTTACCAAATACTTAAACTGAAATACGTTCACCAAATCCCTTTCCCAAAGTAGTCGATAATACAAAACCAAAAAGTACTACAAAATTCGCTGCATTTTTCAATTGCATACCTATTTTATGTCTCAGACACACTTCAATCTTGGTAATCCTAATATTATGAGTAAAAACCACTCAATCCTGACCGTAAAACTGTCAAGCACCAAAAATATTGAAGCGTCTACAATACAGAGACACTCGAAGGCCGACAGGTCACGTCGGGTGAAATATGCAGCTTTATCACCACTACAATCCTGCACTCGAGATGAACTTTAACCCTTAGATATTATCGTCGATTTTCCCTTGACAATGATGATGTGAAAATGGTATTTTTTTAAATTCAGCTCGCGTACGCCGGCGTCTAAACTTATTAACTTAACGTACGTGTGAGCAGTTCAAGTTCGTTGCTCGGAAATTTTTCATGTAAAAATATTACATCTTGTGATTGTGGCTCACGAAAATATATAATACAGGTGGAGATAACGTGGGATATAATAATCATGCTATACCTATTACAAATTTTGTCACCGCAATTCTAGGAAAACCTAATATTGTGGTTAAAATCAGTATTCACCCATTTTTTTTGTTTGTTTGATTTAAAATTCTTATAGTAAATATATTTTTTTAGTAATTTCTTTCTCGTGTCGATTTTCCAGAGCATGATATATCTTCGTGCCAAATTCCAGCCAAACACGTTCAGCTTTTAGAACGAAATTAAGTAACAATCAACTTTATGCATTTATTATCATCATCATCAGCCTATAATGTCCCACTGCTGAGCACAGAGCTTTCACAAATGAGGGTGAAAGGGAATGGACAGATACTCCACCACGCGTGCCCACTGCGGATCGGTGGAGGTAGGTCAGTGGTCAACCTACTGTTGTAATTTTTCAAGCCGCCTAGGAGGCCTCCAACTAGCTTAACGATTATCACAATTAAGTGATAACCGGGCCAACGGCTTTACGTACCTTCCGAAGCACATTCTAATCAGCCTTAATACCCTGAAGCAAGGAAAAGTTCGATTTGAAATACCACTAGACGGTCACCCATCCAGGTACCTATCACGACAGACGCAGCTTAACTTTGAACGGCTAATCATGCTATACCACGAACGCATTTATTATATTAGTATATAATATACAAATTTATCGGTCACCGCCAGCCAAGCGCTACGAACACCATGATTAGGGTTCGGCGGTATCAGGAATCGATGAGCATAAGGGTGCAAGGTAATGAAACAATATTATACCATCGCTTCGGAAAAAACTATAATATTTTGATCCCACGTTGTTGGCCTAATTGACTCAAGTGATATTCGCTTGTCTTATTAATGTCATAGAGTAGAGTAAAGTAGATTCATATTTCAATGAAATTCATAACCATTATAACCTTATGAGACGTGGTAGCCCCGCCCCGTGATTCCTATCTCTATAAATATCTATACATTACTATAAAATACACGATTTCATAAAATAAATCTTTGGTATTATGTAGGGTACATTATAAAATCTTCTATAATTCGTGGCACAATAGTGTAGTTAGTCTGTATTAGCATATGATAACAAGTTCCCGGGGCAGTTTGGCGCGTTTCTTACAAACACTAAATCCTATAAGCTTCGGCGTCGCTAGCGCACTGAGGAGGGAAACTATCCGACGAACGGCTTTTTTTCTATCCAACTATTATCCGGGATCACTTACGTAATAATCCGCCGTGGTTTTCCCAAGGTTGTACAGCAAGGGGTTCTTCAAAAAGTGTGTGAAGAGATTTTTGCAGGGTTGGCAACATCAAGTTGGTGTAGCAAGCGTCCATAGGGTACGGTAACTGCTTATCATCAGTCGGGCCGTACGCAATTAGCTTTTGACCCCCGCGCTTTTACCAACAATCCCCTATTTTGCCTCCTTATTGTTGGAATTTCTACATTCTTTCTTAGTGGATGCATAAGTTATTTGGAGTCTGTGCACAAAATTACAAGGAAAGACGCTTCGTTTTGAGCTGTGCAGTTGAACGTTGTATCAAAAGGTAGAGGAGGTATGAAGGCTTTTTCCAAATTCTAACTCTAAGGGGTTAAAAGGAAGATCACGCGTAAAAACGCGGCACGGAAAGCTAGTTTGCTAAATAAATCTGAAATTGGTGAATGGATATGGATGAAACTTGACACATAGATAGATAATACCCTCGATAGTAGACTCTTATCCAGTGTTAATATGAGATCCATTGAGAACATGGGTGGAAAATAGTTTTACTTTCTACCCCAGCATTTAACAAGCAAAAAAGGCTTACAAATTGCTTGAAATACGTTCGATCCCTGCCACTTTAACTAGCTCTATCACAGCTTGGCAATCTACATACTTCGGCCATGAGGAATTTTCCATTCATATTAGAATTAATGAAACAAGTGGCAAGTACCTATTTGTGTAGTGCAACAGTGACGTCATCTGCGCCCGGCGCAGCACCGATACGGCGTGTTCGAAAGTCTTGCATTATTCAGGCTCCAACCAACTCCACCGTGCTGCCCCGTACCGCTCCACACCACTCCGCTCCGCTTTGAATATAGTTTTTACACGCCTATTCGAAACAATGCCACTGAGAGCTGAATCACGAAAAAGCGGATTAAATGCACGAAAAGCTATGCAGTTTGTGCCAGCTCTTTGCATATTAGCTGAGTATGTGCAGTTCCACTTATTTAAAATGTGCATTTTGTTTCATTTTGATTCTGAAAAGTTGTCGTGTAGTGTTCTTATGACCGTTTGGGGAAATTCTATACATTTGGAATAATCCTATTTGGAGGACGCGAATAATGGACAGTCATTACATGGTGCCTGTACTATGTACATGCACCATGCACGGGAAATATGAATACTATTTTTGAAAACGTTACAAAATAAGGAGAATGAAATTGCTAAAAAAGTATTTAATATCCAGGACGGGCCAGTTGGCGCAGTTGGTTAAGAGTGGTAAATATTCCACCTATTGCGCCGCAGGTTGTGGGTTCGATTCCCGCACAGGACATGCATTTGTGTGCATGAACATGTCTGTATGTCCTGAGTCTGGGTGTAATTAAGTATATTAAGTATGTATTTACAAACAAAAAGTAGTATATGTATTATAATCAGTTATCTGGTTTCCATAGTACAAGCTCTGCTTAGTTTGGGATCAGATGACCGTGTGTGAGGAATGTCCCAGCATATTTATTTATTTATCCTCGCACGAATTCCGTAAATACAATGCATCTTATTGAATATTTAAAAAGTATGAACAAACTGTAGTCTAGTAACCGCACAAATCCTTCTTCAAGATAGCGTGGTTTCGAATTCTACAGTGAAAGTGCTTTCGGTGAAGGAAACTATTGTGAGGTAACCATATGAGCACGTAGGTTACAAAGTAATTCAGGGCTGATGACACACTGTCAAAATCTAGTTACATAATCATTAATAGACTTACTAACGTAGTTTAGGTGGCTCTATCTACATTAGCCACGTAGAGTGGTCAGAGCAATTGAAGCTGGATATCCTGTAAAAGTACCAAATTAATTTAGTACTCTGTTTTATTACACAAAATTTGAACTAATTAAGTAAGTAGTTTTGTTGCATCCGCTTTTACAACAATAATGAACTCGAATTTGTACATAGTTGTGCAGTTTAAATCAATTTACAAACTTTTGAAAACGTTTCTGAGAACTGAGAAAACTTTTGAATTCAACGCGATGCAGTTTGCAATATTATTCTTTGTTCTAGAGTTAAAAAGAAGCTAAATGAAAGTTGCAAAGCAAGTTTATACATATTGAAATAAAAAGAGATAGAAATAAAACGAGGAATAAAAGAGGAGTTTGCGAATTTCAGTTGTATAGGAGCAAACTTGCTAGATAAAGTTATTAAAAGTATTACTGCAAGTTCAATCTCGAAACGGTACTTTTCACTTTTAACTTCAGCTTATATGGGTCGAACTGCTACTGCGCGTGTAAAATACTAGTGCAATATTATTATTTGGCATGGACTCCTTATCAAAAAGAGGTAACATTATGTAGTAGAAGCTACAATAATGTACAGAACGCACCCTGACGTTGCAAATCTATCGCCAAGCATGGTTCCAGTACTTTTTACAATATGAGACCCGGGTAGCTTGTTTGGCTTTCTACTCTCAGCCACGTTATCACATACACCACAATGCGACTGTTGTTTAACGTGGGCTTAAAAATCTCACCAATGCAGCAACTCAACTCAATCTCAGCAACATTAACATAACTTTAAGAAAATAAATAGTTTACCTCTTCTCATATCAAAAGTAATATTCTAATGCAACAGCTGGCAGGAATTTTGAAGGAAAATAAGAAAATCTTTTCAAGAGCACTATAAGAAACAAGGAATGAATCGTAAACAGGCAACAAATGAAACATAAATGAGTTCGGAAAGTAAGGCCGCAAACAATTCAGAAATGATCTGAGAGCCGGCGCCAAATTCACATTACAAGTTTTACAATTGGCACCAAACAGGATGAATAAGACATGAGCGGGAACCGTTTCACAGATATTATGCAAATACTTTTTATGAAAAATAAAAGCGTATTGTGAGTTCTGTCGCCGGCTTTCCTTTGCTAACTTTATGAACGACACACGCGGAGGGGAATAATTGTCTATTCGCCGTATCATCTTGTGTAATGAAATAATTCTAAAGGGTAAAGGATCAAAAACGGGAAAGGATAACGGTTTGAGCTGTTTTATGTATTTGTCATAGAATTATGCAAATAAAACCAGTTGAAAAGCACACCCAGCGATCATAAGGGCGTAAGTTTGATTCAAGGGACCGAGTCTCTGAAGACACATAATTATATAGATTCACCATAAATTTTTCAGTGAATGAAGTACCTTGTCTTCTTGGTTCTTATGCTCCTCAGCATCATCATTTTGTCTTAACAGTGGCAAAAATTGAAAATTAAATGCTGAAAATAGCCGTCATAACATTTTCACGGTGGGCCAATCAAATCAGGTTCATCATCATCAGCCTATAATATCCCACTGCTGAGCACAGGCCTTTCACAAGGATTAAACGGACTGGGCGATACTCCACCACGCGTGGCCACTGCGGATTGGTGGAGATAGGCTAGAGGTCATCCTACTGTTTGAATTTTTCAAGCCGCCTAGGAGGCATTCAACTAGCTTAACGACTATCACAATTAAGTGATAACCAGTACCAACGGCAAGGCACGTCCTTCCGAAGCACGGAAAATCAGGTTACCTAAGTGAAAATTAGTGAATAATTAAATAACCCTCTGGTGCCTCGTGAGGCAGTTAAAACTTCGGCATCTAATTAAAATTTTATCCATCCGCTACGAAGTTACCAACTTTCGGCGCTGTCAATCAATCTTTCGACTCCGCCTGATTTACCGAAAGCGAGGCTTCAACTCGCTACTTGTAACTAATAGTTGCATCAAGTCCACTTATCCAGCAGATGAACTATCCACCGATGCGATCAGGGGGAAGAAAATGTGGATTTTATCAGCGATATTTCATTACTTATAAATATTTTATTAGAATTCCTACAATCGGTAACCTAAGAGAATTAAAACCTATTGATAATAATTGTAATTGTAATTAAATGAAATTATCCGAATGAACTAAATCTTAGTCAGAAGCCAGTATTGCATACAACGTGGCTTACTCTCTGATTGAGGTATACGCTAGCATTTATGTCACGAGATCATGTTCTTCGACCCGGGTGTCTAATTTTCTCTTCCTTTAAATCAATACCACATTCAAAATTTTCCGATTATTGCGATAATTGCCACAAAACCGGGTGACGACTACGTAGTAATATTTGAGCTATATTACTACGTAGTCGTGAAGACATAATAAACACTTAGGCGCAGATTACTAACCTCACCAGAATAAAATTTGGCCCAAGCTTGAAATTTCGTATAAAATAGGTGTTTCAGCATAGATTTACTCGCCGTTGAGTGTATATATTTCTGACTTGTATCTGACCCGTATTACTTGTAATTTATATTATTATATCATTTAATGTATTTTTGAGGGACTTAAATTTCTATTCCCGTTCCATAAAATTGGCCTTAAAACCCAAAAATTATTGAATGAGGTTTAGCGATTGTGAATATTTTAAGAAAACTCAATGAACGCAATAATATGCTTAATTTGAATTTAGAATTATGTATATTAAGTATGTATTTACAAACAAAAAGTAGTATATATGTACACACACTTATTATATGTATTATATCAGTTATCTGGTTTCCATAGTACAAGCTCATCAGATGACCGTGTGTGAATGTCCCAGGATATTTATTTATTTATTTAGAAAATGAGGTTCTATATTAAAACAATGTTTGCGTTCGATTTATAAAAAGTTCTTATCGGTATTAAGGTAAAGCAGAGTCTTATCGTTTGATACAATAATAAACATGGCGACGATACGGGATTAGTTTAAGCTTTGTAATTCATGACGCGTTAATTCCATACAATTACGTCATAATGTATGTATGTTTAGATTAGCTTAATTATAACAAGTGATATATATGTGTGTACTGTGTGTGTATGCCTACAAAAGAATATAGGTATTTTAGCTAATACATAATCGTTTTGAAATAAATATTTTCTAAGCGTTTTGCTATGATATTGCATCCGTCACTTTGAACCTATTGGTATGTTCTTGTTTCTACACTATATAGAATGCCAGTTTCTTACTAGGCTTTCTGTGTTTGGTACAGCCCCATAATGACTACTAAACCAATACCACAAAATTTATACTTTTTCCAAAAGTTTAGGAGCATTTGATATCACGATTTGAATGAGTTTATCCTCCAATGTCTCGGTAGCTGCGATAACTACCTACATAGGATAACACCTTCAGTCATCAGACTAACTTCATTTAAAGCGAAGGTTTCTTATATTTTTTTAATCAGTTATCTCAGTACTAGCATGGTATCCTTAAAATAAATTGCATTTCAAAAGAAATACTTAATTGATAATTAAGTACCTACTGAATTTTTAACAAAACCAACTTCTCAACGCAAGTAGCGCATTGTGTACGTATCATGTTATAATAAACGATAATATCCGCCCAAGATTATATGAATCGTCTGTATCTGAGCGAATGAGTACACACAATGGCACCAATAAACATCTGCTATCTGCGTCATATGTTGCTTCGAGCGAGCTCCGGCTTGTTCGCTCAATTTCTCATTTCCACGAGAAAGGGCATCGCTGCTTGCACAGTTGGACCGCCTTCAGGACCGGCAGCGCTGCTCAATGCGCCGGGGGGCTGATTGATGATCCTCACGCCCCCGCCCCCCCTCCTTGCCCCCTCGTCGCCCTCTTACAGGGTTCACTATTCATAGCCCGATCATAAATTAACTGCACTCTCATTTAGACCGTCCGACGTACAATAAAACGGCTGGAAGGAATATTCAATAGCGATTGTTCTATTTCACTTGCCGCGGCCCCGATTTGTTCTCGGCCTCTTTGTTTGCGAATTTAATAAACCTTCTCGTATTTGTTCGCTTTGTATGGTCGGTGAGCAATCGAAGTTCTAACCATTTTTTGTTTTAACAGTTTCGATTTATTTTCGAGGTGAGCTCGAATGTGAAACGAGTTGAATTTATATTAGAATTTTTGAGGCAACACAATGGCCGCTGAAATATGATTCAGAAGTTTGCGGCGAGCGGCGGGGAAGCAGCGGCAGGCTGCGGGAGGCAGCCGGGACGTGCACGCTGTAGTTACATCAGCGGCTATTAGTCAGTTGAAATTCACCGAGCGATGATAAATAGCACCAAGTTTGTGCTTCAACATAGCGCTACACCACCCTTGTTTATCTCCTTGTCGTTTTTAACCCAATTCTGTTAGCCGACCTTCTTTAAGCGATTTATCAAAACCTTTAAAGGATACTTTATCTTACCTAAAACTTGAAGGAAAAAGTTGAAGAATTAAAGATAACAAAGAGCGGAGCGCTCCAGCCGCGGCGGAGCGCTTCATTCTGAAATTTATTTCTTAGAAAAATATGGAACAATAAAGATGAGTATAATTTTGTTGGAGCGAGCTCGGTGGAATAGTTAATTCGGAACTTCCGGTGACGTTAGGGCATTAAAACTTTTCTTGTGGAAATATTTGGGTTTTGCAGAGTCACCGAGGTGCCGGGCCGGTGAGTGGGGAGGGAGAGGGGAGGGCCTGGGGGACAACGCGTCGCCGATAACGCGTCGCGCTTAAAAACGACTTAGTGGTCCGCGCTATCGGCCAGCCATCGCCGCCACGTAAAAGGGTCCATTTATTGGGACGGAACTAATAAATTGACATGGAATAATTTGTGGAGCTCGCACTAGTTGAATCTTAATACGGCGTAATAAGGTGGGTAATAGATGATTAATTATTCATGATTATAATGGTGTGTAGTTCTAAACATTTACTTGCCATAATTGGTAAACTGAAAACTCAAACAAGGAACTTATTTATTTAATTAAAGCCCTGATAAGACTATCCAAATAAAAGATAGTTTCAGGAAAAATGGTCTTTATTAAAACCTCTTTTCATCGATGATAAATTCATCATAGTCCACAGATATACACGACGATCCGCTAATATTTACATTATTAATTAGAGTTCAGTAAAAACTATAATAGTCGTTATTTATTATTATGTACAGAGTATTCCATACGGCGTTATACATTCAATTACTTTTTATCGTTAAAAAAATGGACTTAACTTTAATTTGATATCCACAATGGTCTAACGAACTAAATATAATATAATTTTTACATAAAGTTCTATGATAAATATTTTGGAGTTTACAACTCAAGTTTTAACCATGAAGATAGATATATAGAAAACAGAATTGACTATAATAATTATGTAACTATGTATAAATATATGAAGTAACAATATAAACTTAATGAAACACTGAAACCCGATACAAAAGCCATACATTGGTCAGGAGGTAGATACATAATTCGAAGGAGCGAGTCCTCGCCAGATATACATACATACAACATGTAAACATAGCTACAGAGCGACCTCATGGCGTACCTATAGGATCACTGATACACATGAGTAAATACTAACTAGAGTTCAATTGTCATTAGTCCTAACTTATTTTTTATAATTAGAAGTTAGAATTGAATATAAAAACTATAAATATTCACCAACTGAGAAAGTTTCATTGACTTTTTACTCATAATAAATTTTATGACGTGAAAATCGGGTAATATGGAAATCATAAGTCTTTATTGATAAAAGAGATTTTCTAAGCATACAACTAATATAAGAGATACACATAAGACTCTAGTGTAACATTTACTCATGTGAGCGATGCATAGTCAGCGGAGCGCGCGTCCCCGCTCATCCGTCACAATCTCGCTCGGCTGCGTCAGCCCACTGCCCTTGCACTGTTACTTCCTCCGGCTATTACCACACACTCACGCCCTGATAGTTTCTGATGTGTAGATAACACGAATAGTTTCTGATGTGTATATAACACGGATTAGTTCAGAAGTCGTCTAGACAGAGATCTCCTGGATCTGCACACGCTTCTTGGGCGGCGCGGGCGCGGGCGCGGGCGCGGCGACGCTGCTCGGTCTCTCTTTTAGTTCCAACTCGCTGCTGCGCTGTGGAAACCCACTGACATGTTAGTTGGAGGCTAAATACTATCTTAGTAGTAACAAAAACTGAATATGAAAACTTTTCTAATGGCTGAACGAATTTCTGTGAGATTTGCCACACAAATAGAATGCCCAAGAATGTAAAATAATTTTAAGATAACGTTAAATTTCTTTTCGGATAAGCCGTGGAGTGGAAGCTAGTTTTTAATGTTAACCGACGTTGGTCGACTGATATTTAAGAGAAGGTAAAGGTTACAGAGAAGGTAGTTACTAGACTAAAGGTAACAACTCAAAGAGAAAAAATACTATTTAATTTATATTCTAAAATAAAAGGAACAAGGTGTCTTTTTATCCGCTTCAATGATATTGATACCTTGAGCGTGCTCTTCCTGGGCGATGCGGCGGCGGGCGGGTCGTTGAGCGATGCGCCGGCGCGGCTGCTGCAGCTTCCTATAAACATTACGTCGCTTCAGTTATGCTATCGGGAATTATTCTTTTTGGAAAATGGATTTGATTTAAAAGAAATATAAGCAGACTTGTTTCACTTTGTATACTAAAGGTAAAACTACGTATACCATACAATTTATTTCATTGAATTGATAATTTTGAGCATCAGACCCATGAATTCATTGACAAAATTACCCTTACTCAATTTGAATTCGAATTATTTATTTTATTCTGCGAAACGGTAACACTAATTACAAATTGAATTAACATAATAGCGCGCTCAACGTCCATCAAAGCTTTGCAGTATTTACAAAACACGTCGGAGCGTAATTAGGTACGTCTTTATTAGCTAGTTCGCTATTGATTTAACAGTATTTACTTATTTCAAAACATCAAACATGAGGGGTAACTGACATGTCCTTACGGTTTCGCCCTAATAGTTTCAGACAACAAATTACACCCCTTATAATCTGCTTTGAGCGGTGCGACACTGATGTACATAAGATGCTTAATTGATATCTTAGCATAGTTTGTGTAATGCTGCGTACACACCGATAACACACAGACGCGACGCAAGCTGTCCTAATGTAGACAAATTGGGTTGTCCCAATATCACACACAACCTAGAGGAGCGGTCAAAGGATACGAAATATCCTTCTAGCCTACATCCCAATCTACCAGGCAATCTATTAATTTTATTATCCAATGCTGAAATACTGACTACCAAAGTTCTGTAGTGCATCAGGAATGATCGCGGAGTTACGGACAACGGGCTTTCATGCTGTAGTTCGAAACAGAGTGGCATCCCTCATGCGGCGGATGCGGGATAGTCCCAACAGCATCCTGAAGACTATTGAATGTAAGTATCACTGTCCGATTATAAGACACTGGAACGAGATCCACGTTTCTGACTCCAAGGGGGGCTTAGGGTAAAATAATAAGTAATAATAAAAATTGTATAATTACCTATTCTAATTTATGTTATGTTTCGTATCGTATTGATTATTACTTTTAATTGCATTGTATAAATTGTATTGTACTAACATATTATTATAAGATTTACTAACAAATATGGAACAAGTTTTCTGAAATAAATGAATTGAATTGAAATCTATATTAACAGACCTTTGATAGATTTTGTTTTTTTAAGTTATGCCTGTTCCTTCTTGATCCTAAAAAATGACTTAGCAAGTCAAGTACATAATCCGTCCCTTTCTTTTTCGTTACATTATTCATCAACATGATCAGTAAATATTCACTAAAATTCCAAATACACAAGCAACGTTAAAGATTGTTTGCTCCCCCAGTGCGAAAAAGAAAAAGATTGCGTTGGGTATCATTACGGACAAGTGATCCCGTTATCAGCGCATCATTGACTTGGCACCGAGTCAACAAACCCGACCGCACTTTAGCCGGCGCGGTTGCTGCGCTGTGCAGTAGCTATTGTTAAAGAGATCTAGCTGTATAATAATTCAATGGATCTAGCACATTCTCTATTGCGATATGCAATACACAGGGTGATATCGGTGAATGGTTGCGTGTAATTAATTATTACTAGCATAATATAATAAATAAATTATTTTCGTTATGAAATGGATAGTTGCAACTGAACTGATGTTCAACATTTCTGATTTGTTCATTCATTTCGTTCGGTTCATTTTAATTTTTAACCGACTTCAAAAAAAAAGGCGGAGGTTCTCAATTAGGCAGTATTTTTTTATATTTTTTTTTTATGTTTGTTACCTCATAACTCCGTCATTTATTAACCGATTTGGAAAATTCTTTTTTTGTCTGGAAGGGTACACTTCCCGTTTGGTCCCATTGTCATCAGATCAGGATTTGATAACTTTTTAGTGTAGTTTGAAGTCGGTTTAAGTTTTTTGTAAAACGTTCCAATTATTCAGTATTGAATATTGATTACATAATAAAATAATATTAGTTGTTAATTAGTGCAAATGTAAATATCAAAATGTATAGCATATAAAACAATATTAATTACATAGTTGGTATAAGCGATCAGAATTAATAAAGGCTTCAACAACTGACAGCATGTTAGAATATTCTGTGTTAGTATTCATGCATTTGAAATGATGTTTCAAAGTCCTTGAATTCTGTTCTAGTTATATTAAAACAAGAGTCTAGCAAAGTTAGTACATCACTGGAGTACTTCACGACTCTTGTATGAATAACAAACTCTCGTTACAATGACTTGGCTTATTTATTAGGTCCCATGCGAACGTTCGTAGCTTGTAAGAGACTGCGTTTTACGATAACGACTGTTGGCACGCTCGGCTCGATGGATAATCTTCTGTTTGTCTTACCAATCGCTTGTTCATCGACAACCCTTCCTGTGAGGTAACGGGGTTTATTTCATTCAGAATATCATTTGTTTTACTGTGAGTTTTCCTCTGGACTTATTTTGGTAGGAGTGCAAATCATGGTCTCTTCATTTTCACTTTCTATAATATTTTACTTACCCTCTCTCCTAGGTCTCCTATGCGTAGCTCGTCTCCTGCCCCTCTGGAGGTAGATCCCAGCAAAGACCAGTACGTTCAGTGCGAGGAGGAAGCAGCCAGCACCCACCGTCACACCTAAAGCTACCGTGTAGCTAAGAAATGAGAAAAGACAATAAGTGGATTAGAGAGAGAATACCTGTTAGCTGATGGCGAAGAAATACTTTCGGGTGGCGATCAAGCACCGTGGTAGTTGGCTTACCAGCTAGACAGATGAAGTAACTATCAATTGGGGACGATTTTCAATATGATTAAAAAACGATTAACTAGATTTTTATCCACCTCAAATTCCATATTCTCGTAGAACTGTTATGCACATACATAAACATAGAAATTACTTCTTAATATACATAATTACACCCAGACTCAGGACATACAGACATGTTCATGCACACAAATGTATGTCCTGTGTGGGAATCGAACCCACGACCTGCGGCACTATAGATTAAGAATCCACGTCTTAACTACCAAACCATCCAATGTTAATTAACATCACTATCAACCGATGCAGCATCCGACAACATAATTCTTCTACTGTAATTATTACTATTTATTACTATAACATTCTCATGTACTTGAAAAATGGCTAGCATTATTCGAGAAGTGACACAAAGTCCAGTTAATTGTGAGCAAGTTTGGCGCCATCATTCACCATTATCAGCGGTATCCAGTTGTGTCGGAGAAAAAAAGCTCCCCTGAGAAATGGCTCGCATTAAGACATTATTTGCGAGACAAAAAGGGACAGAATTCAGGAAGGTAAACAACTAGGTAAACACATTAGCGAGATTACGAGTCTCGCCAAATGCGGCGATCCATCTTGTTTAGAGTCTGCTGCTGTGGCATCGACGTGTGACGCCGCTGAGGTACCTATACATTAACTGCATCACGCATCGCGATAATGTTACTGAGCTTGAACAACCTGGTATTTGATGGACCAAAATAGAAACAGCGTTATCCTGAATAAACTTGTTTGGACAAGGCATGTGTATGGTCAACATGTATGGTATCTTGCCATGGGAAGTGATGATGTGACCGAAGGGAACTGGCTTTGATTTGAGACTGCCAGAAAACACCAGTAGGTGCTTGGCAACAGACTTTCAACTAGATGATTGAACAATCCCTGCGGCATTTGTGGTTACTGGTTGCTCAGTCGGAAGTCACATACGCCTTGAAAACAATGTGCTCCTATAAAAAAATAGCTTAGCTATATTAAATCCAAACTGGAGTTACGGCATACAGCTATGGGGAACTGCATCCCACTCGAATATAGAAATCCTGCAAAGGTTTCAATCAAAGGTACTCCGTATGTTTGCGGATGCTCCCTGACCAATGATTGATTACACCACGATTTCAAAGTATGTACTGTTAAGGATGAAATATAACTGGAAATTAGTCATCCCAATGATTTGGTAGCCCACCTGATGGATCCAGTAGTTGGCCAATCCAACACAGACTTAAAAGGAAATTGCCGCAAAATAATATGAAATATTAACCAGCAGGACAACTTTAATCTTGCAGATAATAAGCGACGGATGATTTACAGGAATCATACCGCAAATGACATAGATATAATTACAAAAAATTGCTGAATACCTTAAAAAAAGGCAGATTGTAAATGTTAAGTTCACAAAAAAAATATTGTGGTCAATCCCAGTGAACTATCAAGAAATAGAATGATGCTGGAAAACATAGCATTATCCTAACTATATATAATATAATCCTAACTAATATTATAAATGCGAAAGTGAGGTTGTTTGTTTGGTTTGGCTACTGAACGGATCATCATGGCATGCAGATAGCCTATGTTATGGAGAAGAACATAAGCTTTTTATCCCAGGAACGCGGGTGAAACCACGGGGGACAGCTACTAAATAAATAAATATTTTTCTATGTTTGTGATGTTTAATTGTCTCTAATGATACAAATACTTACCTATACAACTTCAATCCCCCGAAATTGTATAGCCCTTTTCTTCATAAAAAATTCATTTCAAGACATTTAAGTTATTTGATATAAAAGAAAACATTTTCGCGATAACCTTTAGATCTTCAGGTAAACCACGTTCAAAAGATCCTAGGTGATAAATGGAACAAAACTTTATAAATTATATATGTCATGAAAAGATAAGGTTCTCTGAATCTCTTTGAAACATCGTGAACTGAATTAACTTCGGGGACAGATCTGAAACCATGTACCGAAAGACAGGTTTTCTAGAACTTCGAAGACGGTTCCTTCAAAAGTTTTAAGCTTCGGGAAAAAGTTGAGAGCTGTATCTCGAAAAGTTGCCTCAAGAATAGCAAAGGATCAGCGGCTTAATGACAATACAAAGTCTGTCTTTCGAATTTTAAACTAGAAACATACATGTTGAGTAAAATAATATTATGTAAATACCTAGCTAGAATTTACCACCGGTTCGAAATACACTTAAACTGAGAAGGCTCCAGCAAAAAAATCAGCAAGGCTTTTTTTTAATTTGTGGAAGATCTTTTCATATTACAGCTTTTTTTCCAAATACTTATACAATACAATACTTTGTGACCACATCATGTTGTATTCAATAAATTATCCTCTATTTTATTTTATTATATTAATGCTTACACGCCATACATATATCGGTAATATTTGTTACCAAACTGAATAATATTCTTTTATAAACTTTGCTCATATTTATCTCAAAAGAAATTCTGTACGTTTAAGACCTCAAAATAACGTCAGTCAAGGTCCCTTGAGGAAACACATTGCGTACACAATAGACACACAAAATAAGAAACTTGTTTTCATCTGCGTGAGACACGTGAAAGCCTGACTTTTTTATCCTGTTATAGAAACGTCGTTACGCAGGTTCCTTGTACCTTCAGCTTTTAGGATTCCTTTCATCTTCCGTCAAAACGGATTAAGAGAATAAAAATGTCTAGTAATTGGGTGAAATATTTCCTCGGTATTGTGTTATGTGGGTAAACTGTTCGCTTAGACTTTGTATATTAAAAATAATACACAAATACCGTTACATTATCTTGTTTTTCCTATAATTATGTTACGTAATCGCTGAAATGAATTCTCTTATGAAGATCGTTATACCTTATTTATTCTAAGGATATTCTGGCTTTGTTCGTGTTTCTGTTTAGAACCCGACTCAGATGATTAATAATTATCATAGTATTTTTAACCGACTTCAAAAAAAGGAGGAGGTTCTCAATTCGGTTGTATGTTTTTTTTTATGTTTGTTACCTCATAACTCCGTCATTTATTAACCGATTTGGAAAATTCTTTTTTTGTCTGGAAGGGTACACTTCCCGTTTGGTCCCATTGTCATCAGATCAGGATTTGATTACGTCTTAGTGTACTTTGAAGTCGGTTTAAGGTTTTTGTAAAACAGTTCAATTATTATTATCATATTTTTATTAGCAATGTCGTATTCAAATTTTTGATTTGCTATAATCGAGTATCTTGTGTTGTTGTCTAGCAATTCGCGAACCATTACGTTGATGATTTTTACAATGGTCGTAATTCCTGGTCGTGAGGTATTTTAACGTTGATCGGAAATAAGAATATACTCGAATACATCGGATATCTTTCCATAAGAAGTAAATTTTATATTGCCTTAACTTCATTTTATTATTGTTTATTTTTCTCGTTCTATCAGAAGAAATAACAGAACAGACGAAATACATTTCCATTTTCCATGAACACTCGATGTGGTAAACATCTATAATCCAACAGTCAGCTAAAGAAGAGAGACCTTAATTAAACAAACATACAACCAAAACAAAATAATTGGTTTAAGTAAAAATAAAACCCACATTTACAACAGAAATCCTTAATTTAGAGGCACAATAACCACAATGAAGGATCAGTGAGGAGACAGTGACGCGGGACGGGCGCCCGCTGCGCTCCCAGCTCACAACGTTGTAAAAATAAATTAATAAGAGTTACGTGGACATTTATAAAAAAGAAACACATTGAGGAATGTTTCCATTACATGAATAGGAGGAGATTGTTTGGGATTATCTGTGTTAAGGTTTGAGTTTAGAGGGAAGCATTTTGAATGTACCTGTTTTGAAAAGGGTTTTAACACTCCTAACCAGTAATAAAGAGCTGACCCTGAATGATTAGAAACTAACAAGCTGCCAGTAAAGCTATTTCCTGAGCCTTACCTATAATACTGCGAGTCGAGGGTAGTGAGCGAGTCTTCCTTGGGCTCCGGCTGCGCGGGCAGCGCCGAGAGCGCGGGCCGCGGGGAGGGCGAGGGCTCGCACTCCTCCAGCTCGGAGGAATCCTCCTCCGCCTCCGAGCTGTCCTCCTCCTCCTCCAGGGACGACGCCGTCGTGTACAGCTCGGGGAATATTTCACCTGAGTCGAGAAACAAAGCTGCATAGGAAAGTTGGTGGCAAGATACTGCAATTGGTATGAAAGCTGTTGGATTTATATGCCTATGGAGTTTTTGTGACTTGAATGTGAATCTTTGCTAGGGCCCGATGACGTGATGGAAGGTCATGTTTGAATTATAAACTAAAATCTTTTTCTATTCGTGTTTCTGAATTTCAAACGAGAAAACGCATAATAAAATGTAACTTTCTACGATAGTAAATAGTTATAGCATTTATCTGAACTCTGTATAGGAAATAATCACACATGGAATATGGCTTAGCTATTGACTCCCATCATGCCTAAATATATCTTGTGCCGCTCCGCTGTTAATGCCCATCGACATGGTTTGGTAATTCCTGACCAGACCGTCTACGGCGGTCATTATGTATCGTGCAGTCATTTCCAATGAGTGGAGTGCCATTAGCATACTTAACCATTCAGGAAATTGGTACCTACTGACCGATATGCAAAATATCTTGCACACTACTAATTACCGTTTACATTAGATTTTACAAAAACAATTATTTTTTGGTAAGCCTTGAAAGAAAAGCCGCCACCTTCAGATTTAAATAATAAACATTTATTTAAACCAACATGGATGAAAACTTTATATAATCAAATAAATCGTAAACGTTTTTCCAGTGAGATTTAATTAATTTCCGGTTTACAGCTAACGAGAGCTTGTGGAGTTGAAGGAGGCCGTTAATGAATAGGCCGACACAAAGCGGAGTCCGCTAACAAACGCCGCCGTCTTATGTGCCGAGCCTTCGCGCTCTGCTCCTACTCCGATTCTGTGAATGTGTTTATTTTGTAGACTTTCCCAATAAGTTCCTGATTCATTTTAATTCTATTTGAAAGACTGTGGCTGAGTTTAGTCTCGATAGGAAATTTTATTTAACTGAATAACTTGACCTTTTTATTAGGAGAAATAAGTAATGGTGATATATAAAAAAAAATACGATAAAACCTTACAATTATTTAGTTTGGGAAATAGTTAATTGCCCTTTTAAGGCTTAAAGTAAAATCAAAAGATCGTGTACCAGGCAAATGTTTCAGGTACTATCGATATAACATGCCTTCTTGTGAAATTCTCCACGAGTGTAATTCTATAAATTAACGGGACTAGTATTTGAACAAGCAAATGAACGGCATTTTCAAACATAATAAGGAACTCCAACTCAGTACGCTGATATGCTGATATTATATTAATCAAGTGATATTTGCAATTTTCAGCAGTAATGTAGTCTATAACATTATTTGATATGCTAACTAAAGCATATTTACATTAAATTGGATCTGGTTCATAATAAATTCCATCAAAAAACCACGAGAAAAAATTACTGAAAACAATTTCATCAAACAAAATGGTAAATCCACATCGATTCTATTTGTAGTTAGTTTGAAAGCCGTAATGCAAAGGTCAGCCTCCGCTTCCCGCTCGTCAGTCGACGGCGGCCTGAAGAACGCACGCGGAGGGTGGCAATTACCGGTGGCACGGCCTCAATAACCGCGCATTGTTTGCAGCGGCCTCCGGAGTGGAACCGCGCCATTCTTTGCGCTCATTATATAGAGGAATTCGAGGCGCAACGCCGCGCCTGAACGACAATTAATAACAGCCTCTGAAGGCGTACCCTAAACCACTCCCTTATCGATTGTTCATTTTTTACGCGCGGTGACACCTTCTCAGGGAGCCATTAATCATCTTCCGTAGCAAATATTTGCAGAGGCGTATTGAATTATTGTTAATTTTGTACATTTTGGAAGTCTCTAGGTAATTTCCTTTCTCCCATCAAAAGTAATCATTTTATAGGTCTTTGTTATTGTTATTATTTAATCAAATTATCGCCTACCAAGATACGTTAAGAAAGAATTTTTGCGTTACAATTATCCCAGATAATGGTTCCATAGATGGAACCAATTAGCGAAGAGGAACAGCGTCGCTACCTGTATTTAAATTGAGTATGTCTTATTATCCGCGCGGCCATTAGTGCCATTTCCCCGGGACGTGCGTAAACGGAACGCTCTCATTAGTCGCTTCCTACTCCCCCTACCCCGCTCCTTACTCCCGCAAGAAGTAATAAATGTTGAGAAACACTATCTCGCTTGGAGAGAGATGCGATGCAAAGTATTTCAATTTACGTATACATAATTGGGAACCATTGAGCCAAAAACCAAATATCTGGATTCGGTTCCTGATTTACAAAATGAAGCAGGCAACAGACAACAAGTTCTTTAAGCTGCAAAAACATGCATGACTTACCAGCAAACATATCAGGATGTATAGATCTGAACTGGTGATGTCTTGGCGCTGCTCCTGGTCTGTGCAGCTGCGGTATCAAGTGCAGCCATAGTGCCATCTTGTGGCCGCGGTAGTGGCTCTTCACGCGAAGCTTTGTACCTTTGGGAGAATAAAATACTTTAGACAGCTGTTCAGGTTCAGGCAACGCAAATTTTAGGATATACAATCGACTTTTTCAAGTTTCTTCGTTTGTTCGAAGATCATCTCAATTATACGCTTATCATCATAAATGAATATAAAAGCTATCCTGACAATTAAATATACAATAACCTGATTTCCTATCTATACAAGTTGGTCATCAAGGGAGCTAAAATCCTGTACAGCTGCATTGATATCGCAGCTTAAACTGCAGCGAAACTTTCGCCAGTATAACTTTGAGCAATACGACCGAGACTCTGATTAATGCCCTCTCGGGGAGGTGATCTGGTTTTATTTTATCTCTGCTCAAATATATCAACCCGTAGTGAATAAAAAAAATAGAAGATGTCTAAATAAAAAGCCAGGGATATTTTTATTCTGACTCCAATTTGGTCTCCGATTTTATCTTAGTATGAGAAAATATGACACAACTTACTAATACTTAAATACTGCTGTGTATTCATTTCATAACGTGGCCAGTTGAGCGAGGACTCGTGGTGCCTCTCATCACTCCTCGGCGAAGGGTCACCAGTCTTAGCGAAGGCAGCCAGAAGTGCCACAGTCGCCTCAGCTACTGCCACATCACCACGCGAGTAGTTCCGCGGGGAATATGCCGGGCTGCCCACTAAGGGTAGACCCAGGAAGTAGGGGAGGGTCTCGCTTGTGACACTACCTAGACGCTGTTGGGATAAAAAATACTGGAATCACATTGAGATTTCCAGATAACTTGATAAATTAAGGCATGTAAGTTCCTCTTGGTTTGACAGTAAATTTATTAAACGGCTATAAATATTTTAGATAAATCATATGGTTTGATATGGTAGATTCCTATGGTAGAACCTGATGCCTGTTAAATAGGCGCATGGTTAATATATTAATATCTTATAATTGAAATATTAATATCTTCTCTACGCATCACAGTACATAGCAACAAAGCTGAAAGCTGATAGCGGTAATCTCATCTTAAAAGGTGATAGCTTAACACAAAACCTATAGGAAATCCACACAATTGTCTTGCAAGAGTAAAGGGTATATAAAGATTAGTTTACCTGTGGATAAAAAGCATCTTTCCCCTGGTGCGCGAAGTGTGCAAAGTAAGTTTTAGCTCCTCTTCTGGCGTGCAGCTGCGCGAGCCTGAGCGCCGGCGCCGCGCCGGCCGCATCGCTGAGCGACTCGAGCGTGGCGTCGCGGATGTTGATGGGGTGCTGGATGGGCTTCTCCCAGTCCGTGTACTCGTTGCGAATCGCCGCGAAGATCTCGTTGCGGTGGTAGCGATACACGTTGCGGACGTACGTGCGGAGGATTCGGTTCCTTTCGTAGCAATACAGACAATCGTATGAGGTGCCCAAGGTGAAGAATCAAGCTATACCTAAGAGAAATCTCTTACGTAACAAACAAAGAATGAATAAAGTTCTTTTTACCTATGTTCCTCTTCAAATCCATGTCGGATGTCGTCTTCACTGAAGAACTGGTAACTTTCAGTAGTAGATACAACTACAGCTAGAGCGCACTCAAGGAATGCCTCACTAGCATGTAAAGCTCTGCTCGGAGTCTGGACCTGGTTGGGAGAGTCCCTGGACATCGGGACTGAAGGAGCCCAGCCGGCGAGGAAGCGAGCTCTTGGAGCCTCTACAGCAACGAGTGCCGCAAGCGGCCGGGCGCGAATACATGCTACAAACCTGAAATATTTGCTTGGTTAATTTTGGTTAAAGCTAAAATAGCCCTAATTGATTCGATAGGTATAAAAAATTACCTTTTCAAACCACTGTAGATGAATGAACAAGCCTATGTTACCAACGAGGCTTATTGCTTTAATAGTTTAATCCAAAAAGCCAATGATGAACCGTCTCTCTGTTTTAAAGGTGAGCCCAATATATTTGGTGTTTAGAACTAACCTTAGTTCTAAATACCAAATATAGGGGCCGTGGTAGAAAAAAATACAGAGTTGAAGAGAAGATCACTTACCAGTTATCATCATTTGATGACTCAGGTGTACACCGCAGTGCTTGTGCTGTGTGTTCCCTTGCTAGCGCTGCATCAGGTGACAACGCTGTTGGGCTCATAGCTGAGCCACTTAAAAGAAGCACCCTGGATGCCAAACCTGGTAAATAAATTAAGTAATTTTTATAAATCTCTAGCGTTAAGTTTCAATTATGATTCCATACATAATACAGCTTTATTGAGTTTTTTTTAATACTTAAAGTAGCAAGCACACATACGGCCAGCTGATGGCTTATAGACGCATTCGGCATCTGGCGCCGACATCTCAATAGGCAAGCATACTTCTTAAGTCTTGACTTTGGATATTCCATAGCGGATTTGAGGTCAAATGTCATCAGTCGTGGTCCTCAGTTGGTCGTTTAAAAGAACGTACCTTTGCTCTCAGGCAGCATAAGCAGCGCGTTGATGAGCGTGGCGCCGGCAGCGTGTCCGGCGAGCGTGATGCGCCGCGGGTCGCCGCCGAAGGCCGCCACGTTGCTGCGCGTCCACGCCAGCGCCGCAGCCACGTCCAGCACAGCTGCCCCGCCGGCTTGCTGAACCGGATCCGAACGCACGCCCGGCGTTAAGTAACCTATACAGAGGCGTATAGAGTTAAAATAAGATACAAATATTTAGTTTTATGGAACTAATATTACAAATATAAACAAATTGTCACATTGCCAAGATAGCCAACTAAAAGTATTACAGTTGAGAACCATAAAAAGTTTTAGTGAAGATTTAATATGCACCGAATTAATAATGGTTCTTATTTTACTTATTTATGGAGCTTCCAGTCCACCTTCGGTTGCTGAGTGTGACACTTTACTATGTTTCTATTGCAAGGCTATTTAGCAATTTGAACATTTCACCGTTAGCTTATAATTTATATTATTGTTTAAAGTAGAGATGGTAGCAGCGCTCTAGGTCTATTCAGTCTATTGGATCAGTAAGATTTTTCATTGAGGGGTTAACTGACCTAATAAACCTATCCTATAGTTAATGGTGAGGACTAGCAGATGCGCGCGCGCGGCGAGCACGGCGGCGTCGAGCGCGTTGGCGGAGCCCCACTCGTGAGACGCCGCGCCCGCCCACACCACCACCGCGTACGGCGCCTCCACGCCGCGCGCGCCTATACACACATACACCTTAATAAAACATTACGGAAATTTTACATAGTAGCAGTTGTGGTACAACTACGTTAGTACTTTATTCTGTGTTACAACTCTGTGGCAGAATCTTTAGGGTAAGCTAAGAAGCCGTTTTGACATAGTCTCTCTGTGTCTAGATATGCGTGTCTCTTTTTGCTCCGATATGGGCTGACAAAACGGCCATCAAAGCGTGCAGCTAGTTTAATAATCCATTTTTCTTTTCAAATCGTCACATCGCTCCAAATATTACTAACCAACATTAGGGCGATGTACTTACCGCTACCGGGTACATATATGTTGAGGTAGAGGCAGTCTTCGCTCTGGTTGGCGAGGAGAGGAACTGTGGCTTTCAGCTCGTTGTAGATGCCCAGCGGCATCTTGGAGAGCGCTGCGCTTCTGCACAGAACAATTTATTGCTGCAAATTATCCAAAGGCTTTTATAGCTTGTTACAGTAGTACCCAACTGATAAGGCGCGTCGTGAATCTTCGTTCGCACAGAAAAGAAAGTATGGCCCCGAAGATAAACGAAACAATGCTTAAACTTACAATCAACTTTAGATTTGAGAGAGGTGGAGCATAGTGTTTATTCACTCAAAGAGCAGCTCGACTGGGGAGTACCTCCACCTTACAGAATACCACAGACAAATAACTTTATGTTGTGTAAAGTTGTGTTCCTGCGCGTGAGTAAGGTCGCCAGAGCTCATAGGGGAGGGGTGAATGGTTGGTAACGCGTGAGCGATGCTTCTTGTGTAGCAAACGTCCATATGGCTATGGTGACCGCTTACCATCAGGCGGGCTGGATGCATGTTTACCGACTAAGTTGTATAAAAAAAAAAAGATCGCTACTATTTATAATACACTGCAGCTGTTAGTTCCGTCTCACTCGCAAGTCACGCCCCTCTGCACATATGGCGGCAGCTGCCGACCAATAGCATTTCTCGCGCTTTGAGAATGTACTATGTTCTTCGCAGGTACATCGGTAAGCCATATCAGTTGGGTACTACTGTACAGACATAGTTGTTAATAATTTAAGAATTTCAAAAGTAAAATATATTGTAACCAAAAAAGACAGAAAAATATCGCTACATAATCGGCGTGAATGAGGTCATGACAAGGAGACCTTCTTTATTACTTATTTTTGATCAGAGGACATACATATTACAATGTTGTCACTAACTTGTTGGATATGTCTGGGTAGTGCTGCGGGCACACGGGTGCGAAGGCATCGGCGAGCCGCGTGCCGGACCAGGCGGGCGCCGGCGGCGGCGGCGCCAGGCGCGCCGGCTGCCCCGCGTACGGCACCCCCAGGAACACCTCCACCGGCTCCAGCCGACGGGACATAGGCTCCACTATAATGCCGCGGATCGCTCCTGTACCACAAAAAAAATCTGTTCCAATACTTCTAATCCAGGATAAAGCAATTTTAGGATAAACGAAGGCCAAAGCTACAAAAATATATAGGTTTCCATTGAACCATTCCCTTACATGGCTTAGGTTATCGATTTACTAAGTCCTAGTAATTTACGACTGAAATATGTCGCTTTGATTATAAAAGAAGAGGAATGTTTCATTTAATCAAGCCGTGTTTTTCACGGAATGAAATAAATTGTCCACAAGGATTTAGTAAAAATATAAGGAAAAGCTTTATGTCGCTAAAGGCAGTAAAACCAGAGCAAAACAACCTCACGAATTGCTACATCACATTACTACAAACGAAATAAATAAAATTGTCCGCATCATTTGCCCTCTCCTTTGGAAAAGGTATCGTTTACTCGATTTGACTGAGCCTATATCCCTCAAATGGGACCCAAACAATAATTAATTTGATCTCCAATTTAGATGTCGCGGTATCTACTTGACAAAGCAAAACGACGTGATTCGGTCACGGAGCTCCCGGATTGGCGCGTAGGCCCGGTCTGATTGGACGGTCCCGGGATCCTCGTGGAATTAGACTCTCACGGGAACTACCTGGGACAAGGGGTGATCACCAAACAAAACTTGCGGATTATGTTAAACGTAAGGTAATCTTGGGTTGGTGAAGCGTCCCCACTGTGTGACATGGTTGGATTTAGTTAGCCGTTTACAATTATTTAGACCAATTTGTTATTTGAAAACTATGTTTAACTACATGTTTTACACTTGCATGTTAGCAACCACGGAACAGAAAAAACAACCAATACATAAGTGTATGATGCAGTCTATTTCCAAGCAAGAAATTAATACATTGTATGCCAGATGGGTACTTCCGAAATATCTGATAACAAGCTTAGAGCTTCGATGCATACCACTAGCATACGTTGCTCCCATAATTAATATTCACAATAATTAATGCTGCATGGCGCAGTCTGTGACCTCGTTTTCTGAAGATTAACAGAGTAGACTGTTTAACAGTTGCGTTACTAATTATATTCTTTAATGCAACTAAATTACTTACGAAGGAATGTGTGTGAGTGTCGTTTTTTGCATCATTATCTAAAATACTTAATAAGTGAGAACGTACGTTTTAGTGTTGGAGTTGAACGTGGTGTATTATATATACCTGCATGTGTGTGCACTATGCGTGAGCTGTAGCGCGGGCCGGCGGCGGCCAGCGACGCGAGCAGCAGCACCGCGCACCAGCACCAGCACCACGCCGTCCGCGCGCACTCCATGCGCCATCACGCGACGCTTGGCTGAAACAATATCATGACGTCACCAAACGTTCCCAACTAATATCAGCATAACTGACTCAAGAAATGAGTTTCGAGTCTGAGTTTTATGCACCCTGCTGAATTGAAGACTATTCGGTAGATGCTGCTCGCCTTAAAATGAGACGACCATTCTGCTTTGGGAGGCGTATAGTACGCTGAATTTATGCGAATTTATAAAATCAACGCTTAGAATTTCAAAATTGATTTGAATTCCTGATTTAACAAGAATATCCACTTTGCGTCAGTTGATTAAATATTTGCGAACGAAAAGAAATTGCGAAGACGTGGCAACTTTTATCTTAAAAATAATTAGTTTGATACAATAGGATAACTTACGACGCAACGGTATAAACAAGAGACGTCAATCTCGCAACTGTTAAGTATTGCATGTTCTCGCGCGTATTTCCCACAGGAAATGCCGGAAGCCAACTTTTCCAATTAATCTAAGTTTGTGTCTAAGACGAGTCCTCATAATTTCGATTATGCGACAACTCTTTGAATTGTTTTGGTAAATTGGTTTTGGAACTCGACAAAAGTTAAGATGGGAAAAAGTGAGTTCGTTTTTGTGGAGACCGACCGGAAGACAAATAGTCTCCTTATGTCAGCAGCAGACAAGACTCGATGGGACTCGAAGGGACGCGGCCGAGTTGTGGACTGTTCCACAAAACACCATCTTGAATTTCGGGAAGGAATGCTTAAACTATTTAGACTGTGTTAGTAACTAGGAAATTTGTACAGGTAAGTTTTTATTAAAATAAAAAAATAATATATAGAATTAATATATAGAATCTGCAAGAATGGAAGCTTGTTACAATAGCATAGAAGTAAACAATCATGTTTCCAATATTCTACTTAGCAATTAACCTAGATACTAAAACAGTAGAGGCGATAAAATCCGTGACGTTCTTTTACAAGTTTGTCCATATCTGGCGCGCGAACAATCGGAGCGATCTGACGCTTGTAGTGAATAGATGACAGTTAGGACGTAGGCGCTTTTGTTACAGACCTTTGTTGGAACGATAAGATACGGAAACGGATGCTACGTGTTTGAATTTTAAGCGGTTGTAACATTCCAGTTTGAATAGAGCAACCTACAAACGTGGATGGTTAAGAGAGATCGTGTCGCCAGCACTCGTTGTACGAGGACGCTCTAAGGATTTTAGTGTCTTTCCACAGTTTGAAGTTGTTAAAAGTCACCAAGTTGCTTTATAAAATCACTATAAGTTTTTAAGCATCTACCTATAATGTGAATAAATAAATCGTTAACCATTGAAGATAAAATTCTCACGTTGAATGAAAATAATTCATTTTTTTATTAATCAGCTCAAATACAACATGCAACGTGACGAAATGCAATTCAAAATTATTTAGTCAAACATTATTTAAACAAAAAAAATATAGAAAAATAAGGGATTTTGCAAAATCTACTCATTCTCTTGAATATAAAAAGTAACATACATAACCCAGACTCGTAAGTTTGGTGGATAACAATGAGATCGTATTTTAGGAACAGATTCTCGAGCAAGATGAAAGGATCTGCGAATACTTTCGAGTTCATCTATCTTTCAGTCACGAACAAACATCCCTGAGTTTACGAGTGAGATTTCATGAAAGTCGCATTTTGTTGGAGGCCACAGCGCCAGCGGCGCGCGGCGGCGGTACGGGGCGGGGCGGGCGGCGGCGGCGAGGATTGTTTATAGCACTAGTCAGGTCACATCCAGTGTTCGTTTATGTGGATGATATCATAGTAAGTTAACTTACTTTATATTTAAACTAGCTTCTGCTCGCGGCTTCGCCCGCGTGGCCTACAGGAAACAAATGACATATTTTTCTACAACAATAAAATAAAACAAACAACTCCATCCCGCTTCGAGAGTGGAATTATTAAAAACGCTGAGACACGTGTAAATTAATTTTCAATCTTCAGCCTAAACACAAAATTTGAAGACTCTAACTTCGAAACTGACGGACTTTCATACATACTTTCATCCCCTATTTTACCCACTTAGGGGTGGAATTTCGAAATACCCTTTCTTATTGGATACCTACTCTTCACAAAGAATATACCCTCAAAATTGTATGTCTCTAGGACCAGCGGTTTAAGCTGTGCGTTGATATATCAGTCAGTCAGTCAATCAGTCAGTCAGTCAGGACTTTGAATTTTATATATACAGATTTTATTCATATTCTTATGCCTCAAATCAAAAATAGTCAGCATAATATTTAAATATTATAATAAAATGTAACTTATGTATCGACGAGGACATAAGAATCCAAACCATCTGTATTCCACCAAATTTGATCAAAATGAAATATGGGTGACACAAGAGCCTTTTCCTGATATTTGCGCCAACATTCGTTTTGAATAGACATCTGGATATATTGAATGGGGGTAGGCCGCAGGTACGAGACCGGACCCGTATCATTCCGGCGTTACACCCGGCGATATCGGAATCGGAACTAAACGAATCCTTCGGGAGCAGCCCTCATCTACATATGAATGTACCTGCGGAGGGCGGTCCGATATCGCTCCAAATGAGTTCATATGTGCAAAGTCTTTGTTCGCTTTGTTCACATATTTACAAATTTAAATCCAATCTGCGTTGCTTTCTTCGCAAAAGCCTCCATCAGGATACTATTTATTTTAGTTTCGACAAACGTGTACCGCATATTATGTTATTGATACTATTTACTGTAATAGGAGGAAACTATTCTAGTTTTGTCGCAGCAGCAGAATTTGCGGTCAGCTCCCAGCACATGTTACCAAAATGAATCATATTACATGTATTGTATTGTAGGTCAGAATCCAATTCAGCGATACGCGACCTAATCGGATGGAAGGCGAAAATATAAAATATTATTCATGATTGAACGAAAGTCAGAAGCGGGTCGTAAGTCTAATATGGGAATCAGTTTACTGGCTGAGCTGACGCAGGACAAACTACATGGCGAGGATGGTAAACCCCCCGCGGCCGCGGGTACACAGGGGGAGCCCATCGTTGCCGCTTAAACATTATTAATTCAATCGCATTATCTTTTCCTTCGCGAAGAATTATTATAATTATGTTGTCCGAGCACTCTAAATAATTTACCTGCCTTTGTTCTTGCGAGACACAGTTACGTTTATCGAATATTCGCATTATGATATGATTCCAGTGTAGGTATTACCTGATTAGAAGCAAAAGGTACTGTATTTTGCGGAAATTAAATTCGATGTTTTTATTTTCCTTTTTACAAGAAGAATGAGCGTAATACGATATTTCATATTTTATTATATTTTATTGTTCCTTTGTGAAAAGTCGACTTTGATTTATTTTGGCATCTTAGGCAATAAAGACTATTCATAGATATATTATTATTGATTATGATATAGTGACATTTATTGACGGAACACGGCGAAGCCGCCACCGAAGGGCGATTTTGAAATTTATTGAAATAATGAGCTTAATTAGTAAATTATTTAAAATGTATTATCAATGTAATTAATTATTGAATGTGATAGTTCACATGCCAACAAACTGCTATGCAGTTTGGCAGATGTAACTATATAATTGTTATGAAATGTTTCACTTATAAACGTTTACATACATATTGCCAAAGAAATAGACAGACATACATACATACATAACCTCCTTCCGGGTTATTCGGGTAAACATTTGAATGAAAATTGGGACATAGATAAACCCTGAAATAACACTTGGATATTAAAAGATGGGCAAAATCACGAAGCAGAAGCTAGCGCGTCATTTAAACGAGATATCATCATAACTCCATAAAGTATCATAAATTCCTTCAAATCCAAACGCTACATACTCTCATACACAAAAAAGTTTCGTTTCGGAAAGTCTACAAAGCCATCATAAAGGAACGTATGTGTTAATATTTAAACATAATAATCATTGTGAAGTCTCGAAACTTGGAGAGTAGAAGAAGATACACAATACTCAGATAATTATTGTTGTTGTTCTTATCTGTAAAGTGGAGTAGCTCTGAAGCGTCGGCGTCGGCGTCGGCTAAACAAGCATTTAATGTAGGGCGCCACCGAACAATCAGGAAAGTATTTAATTTTATATTTACTGATCGCTTCGATACAAAGCATTTGTCTTGGCTCTTGATATTTATGTTGTACTGGCTTTCGCACATTGTGCCCGTTTTCTCGAAGGATTTAATGGTTTTACGGGGTGAAAGTATATTTTTCTTATTCTAGGGTCATCATCAGCCACCTGCATTGTTCCCAATCTTTTGAGGTCGGTGCAATATGTACGGTTCTCTCATTCGTCTCTTATATCCGTGATACCAGCATCCACTCCTTTCTTACTCATATCATCTTTCACACAATCCATCCATCTCTTTGTCGGTTCCTCTTCCCCCCTTTCTTTCTGTTTGGCCTGTATTTGACCACAATCTCACCATAGTAAGTGATGATGTGGTCGAAGGTGGTAAGCATACAAAGCCTAGAAGGAACTGGCTCTCAAGTGCAGCTGTCAGAACATACCGATAGGTGCTTGGCGACATATTTTCAACTTGAGGGTGGTAGCCAGCCAGACGGGTACTACAAAGTACCCTACTACTGTGCTATGGTTTCCTTCACCGAAAGCTTAAGCACATTATAGGATTCGAAATCGGGACCTTCGTCCTGGTATCCGACGTCACTACCACTGTCACTGAGCTATCATGCCTTAAAATTGGATATCCATCCATTTTCATATTTATAATAACTCTTTCTTATTCTAGCCATGTATTAATCTAGCTAGAGCGTAATTAAAATACACACGGATGTCAGTCATCATCATCAGACCATGTCTTCTTTCTATTGAATTCCACCTTTTTCGCCAGCTAAGGCTAACATACTACATAGCTTAAGCACGGCATACACTGCGCTTGCTAGAATTAAACTTTCAGTCAATAAATTAAAAATGTGAGCAGTTTCTAGCGTGCGTAACTACTATTTATATGCCACATCATAATTGGAACATTTGATACAATATTCAAAAGCTATCTAGATAAGATTTGTAACTCAATCTAGTCAATATAACAGTAGCAACAAGCGATAATTTCGCTTCCCTCCTACAATCGATTATGACAATCGCTCATCAGTCACACGAGATGTTTACTGCAACGCGTGACGCGCGGCAGCACTGTCGACATGTTGTCGCGTGATTGATATTCGGAACAGTGGGCTTTTTACGGCTCTACCAAATAGCTAAGAGGAATTTGTAGATTTATGCTCTTATATAAAACGGTTATGGTATAACATGATGCCGTAAAACATCCCCCTGATGCGGAAGATGTTCCTGCAAATTGGAATCGCGACAAACGACTGTTCTGATCGTATCGACATATTTAATGTCTCTTTCCAAGTTCCACTTTGTTGGAGGAATTTTATTTGAGGCAAAATACTGAAAAAACAAACAACTTTATGTCATAGAAAATATCGATATTATCTTTGGAATAAAAACTAACCAAAGTACATAAATAAGATAATAATGATATGGATAGAGCCCGTATTTTATTCACTGGCAACTTTTCTAAAAATATGGCTGACATGGCTATTCATAATGGTTTCTAAGTCTTCTCGGAATTTAACAATGTGATTGACAACAAAGAAAAACGGGAAAACAGTCACTTTGCCTCCCTCCGTCCTGTTTAAATATCAAAGGTGTCTTTTTTTGGCGTTTGACGTTCAATCGATGACAAATAGACTCCGCTTTATTTTCAGAATATAAATAATAGCTATTATCTGAGCTATTATTTACTGTGAAAATAGGGTTGCTTATTCACTATCATATAAATATATCTGAATTATCTAAGATCCAGTTCTAATAATAAAGATGAATTTTACGTATAAATTGTTATCTATAGGTACAATGGACGTGGGCCTCGACTGAAAACCAGCGCGAGGGTTAGTTTTTCTTAGCATCACGCAACATTGCATTTTTGTGTAGTTTTTAATTGGTTGTTCTGGTTTTTTTTATTCTTGTTTTTTTTGTAATTTCTACAGTCTTTAATGTAATGTTGTGTGTTGTCCTGAATAAATCTTTTTTCTTTCTTTCTTTAGCTGCTAACATTTGCTAGCCTATGTATTTACACAATTTTTTAAATCTTGCTCGTAGTGAATCTAGTTGTGTATCAATATTTATGTCGTAAACACGTTAATCAGTAATATTCGATCCACATCACCTCAGTCCGAGCTCACCCAGCTCGCAGGGAGGGCTGAATAGTTAAACCGTGTAAAGTTTCGCTCATGCATTATGAATCGGCAAACATTTGACAACCTGTGGCGACACAAACTTTCATATCAATTTGTCTGCACCTACCAGTTTATGGAACGCGGCAAAAGTTACACTACTTGGGTATGTAATTTTATACATTCCGCCCGGCGGTCTCACACACATTCCCAAGGGTTTACCCGAAATAAAAGTATAATTATGTGCATATTCAAAACATATTGTATGTGTCTACCAAATTTTATTCAAATCCGTTCAGCAGTTTATGCGTAATTGAGGCAAAATATCCCAAGATCTAAACATCCAACGTTCACATTTATAATAGCTGGAACGAGTGAGATGTGTCCTTATTTGTACTTCAGAATATTGTTACAGAAGAGATTTTCTTTATATACTTCCTGTTTCCATACGATATTTCCTTCCCCGGTAAAACTAAAACCTAAAGCTTGTTGGCCATAGTGCCATCTATTCTTATTTTGCAGCACGTTAAATTTCAAAAGGAAATACAAGTCTGTGCAAAAAATATTAAACCACTAAGATATTTATAAAGCCTATTGACGAGCGTTTTCTGAGCTACACAGCATCTACAATGTATCGGCTGATGGTTTAAGCGTCGCTCTCGTAAACAATTCACAAGTCGGCGGTGGTGGCTGCCTGTCAATTTTTGATAAAGGGTTTTCTATTAAGCTCTGTTTTTTTTATCAACGTGGGAGCTGACTCAAATTCGTCTGGCTTTCAAAGCCGCTGCCGTGCGTGACCTACAAACTAAATTCCTTCCAAGGTATTTTCCCAACATTTTCTCCCGTAATTTATGTAAAAGTTTCACAAAGTTACGAATTGGCCTAATTTGTTTCACACGCCCGTGTTGAGTCTTGTACGTAATTTATTAATAAAATTTGTCAATTTTATCTTTCATGTATCATCTTAAAGTAATTTAGGTGTGCGGCTCGGGAGGTAACTCCCATATTTCCCATAAGCCCAGCTGGCAATTATAGAGACGCTGGCTGTTTTTCAAAATACAACGTCCTCAATAAAGACGTATATCGCACTACACAAATTAAAAACCATCATCAAGAAGCTCCCTGTCCTAACATCTAACATCTAAAAGGCTGTCATCATTAATTCGCTCATAATTGATTTTGAGATGGAGTACGTCATTAAAGTCGCGCATCGGTGCGTCTCTGTGCTTCCCTTACTCATTAACAACAACACCATTCAGTCGTCAGACTTGATTGACTCATTAAAATTTCGCAGCATCAGTAATTTTCCCTCCTTATTCAATTTTATTGGTATCTTTTGCAGTGTCTATGTTTTCATTCCTTTTGGTATTCAAATTCAGTATCCGTTTCTCCTACTATCCAAATCTATCCAGTTGAAGCACGATTCGAAACACAAAACCTCAACGTTCGGCGGAAAGTGTCCCCTTTTGTACAGTTTTGTCTTTATTGGAGTGAATAGCTTTAATTCAAAACGTACGGTATGTAAATAGTTCGTTCATCACGGGAATCGAGTCTTGAAGATTTTCCCCCTTCTTCCGATTATGTATTTTGTGACGTAATTACGAATTTACGATTTTTGGATTTCTTCCTTTACTTGTGCTACATGACCTTGCTTCTTGCTTCTAATTCTTGCACCTAATTCTAGGTCAACGAGAAGTACCTACCCTATAGGTTTTGATTCCCTTGCGATCGTCAAAATATGCGGCATAAACGGACGTATCTTTTTTTTTGCGTTGACTTATATGTTTGATTTGTTCACTGCTCCGAGGGATTGTAGATTTGATATTTGATATTATTTTCAGCTTGATACTTCCACGCGTTCCTGAGAAAAAGGACGGACAGACAGACGACAAAGTGATCCCATAAGGCTTCCGATTTTTCTTTTGAGGTACGGAACCCTTACAATAACACTGATTCTACGCTCATACTACGCGCTGGTGTTTTCGTAAACCAATAAATTGTTAAGGAATATCGATTTATTGCTGATAAACCGTAGAAGTAATCAAGATCTTTCGATACAATCGAAAGTTAATTGGAAACGTAGCCCTAGGTGGCGGTAGCCCCTAATTGTACCTTTTTTCTTCACTTCACCAGTGTCTCAAGGTTACCATAATGGGTCTCCAAGATTGCAAATCAGGGGTCACGGAAGTGGCTCTGCTAAGTCTGAATAACGAAGAAAATAACAAAATGTGTAAGCATTAGCAAATGGGATCCTCATAAACAACTACTGCCCCTCAATAATGCTATAAATATCTAAATTGGGTCTAGCCACAACACCACAGTGCCTCTTTGAAATAGCAGCCCTAATCATAGACTAGGAGGGCACGACAGAAATGGTAACGATAAGGTAAATGGCTAAACTCATGTTCATGGGATAAAGGACACCTCTCTGATGCCAAATATGTCGGTCTGCCTGCGCCAAGTGGTTGCGTTATCTAGATATGGCGCCTGAAAAACTGTTTATCGTGACCGAAAAAAAACGATAAGGTAAATGGCTGAACTCGACGTAGAAAGTAAGTGTTAGTTGTAATGATGTCAATTTAAAAAAAAACTGTCCAAATATTCGGTTGCGTTATCTAGATATGGCGCCTGAAAAACTGTTTATCGTGACCGAAAAAAAACGATAAGGTAAATGGCTGAGCTCGACGTAGAAAGTAAGTGTTAGTTGTACTGATGTCAATTTAAAAAAAACTGACCTAATATTCGGTTGCGTTATCTAGATATGGCGCCTGAAAAACTGTTCATCGTGACCAAAAAATAATAATAATAATGGCTGATCTCGACGAATCATGGTCGTCACCATTACTAGCTTATTAATAAAAAAACTGTCAAAAATTTTGGTTGCATTTCTATCTACGTAACATACGTTTGTAAGCGATCTACGTAACAATTATTACTATGAATAATTTACTATTACTATTTTATTCTATTCTATTATATTCTATTCTATTCTCTGCCGCAGACTAGGAATCAATTTTAGTATTAATTTTCTTTCTTTCTATTACAAAAAAGGGCAATTCGCGCCATCTACTGTTTGCCTTCTATTGTTCGCGCCATCAATTTTTTACTATTTGCCGACAAGACATGTACCTTTTGTATGAAAATCTGTAATTTTATTTTCGATTTCGAAGTTGGTCCCGTAAAAAGTTGTTCGTATTTATGAGTACTTTACGTGGTTTCATTTAACGCCGTATTTTCGTATCCACTGATGATCCACGACTGATTTGCAAAATTCTTTTTTGTTTCGCTTTAACCCCTTTGGGTTAATTGCAAAATGGTCCCATTTGAATTCATACAGATCTGATGATGAGTATCGGAGACAGACCTTGGAACTCTTAAAAAAATGTCAGCAAATCAACCGCAATTGCTGCTATCTCATAAATATGCATTGTTTACGCAATTACACCAAATAAAATCAGGCATGTACACGAAAGGGTTACGCGGATGTAATCAGTATAATATGAAACTTTCCCTCACTACAAAACAGTACAAAACATACTGCTATGAGGAATTTTATTGTAAATTGGATACATAATATTTTCAAAAATGTACTGAGACAGCAAAATTAATATATTAATTTCCAGAAATACATTTCGTGGAGAATCATGAGAACCCAAACAGTAGATGGCGCGAATTGCCCTTTTTTGTAATACAAAAATTGATGCCAAGTCTGCGGCAGAGCTCCATAGCAAAAGACCGTAAGACATAAGACTATGAAAATATGCAAAATAAATTAATCTGGCTGTATGAATGTCCGTCAGTTGCCTTATTTTGCTGACTGCAAAAGCAGCGAAGCTCAGTTTACTACCTAAGGCTTCCAGAAGAGCACCCCAAAATCTGCAGACTATGGTCAGACCAACAAAACAGTCTTATCTACTATATTAAGTTTACTACCAATACCATCCACAATAAAATTGGTATCAACATTGTACATTATTAGATAATGAAAATCTTGTACATTTTGTTTTTTTAGAATTTAGCATAAGATTTTTGGCAGCAAACCATTGAGACACTGTTTTCAGAGCGTGGCTAGTATTTATAACAATGTTATAATCTTATCTATGTTTGCCTGTTGACTTCTGAATGCCGCTCAGTGCAGGCGGGGCGGCGGAGGGTATAAAGGGACGGGGGCGGCACTGATAACATTTCATATTTTTGATAATCCAAATTCCGCGAAACTGTAAAACACTCAAATTATCCATAGTGATAATTGTTACGTAGATCGCTTATAAACGTATGTTACATAGATGGAAATGCAACCAAAATTTTTGACAGTTTTTTTAATAATAAGCTCGTAATGGTGACGACCATGATTCGTCGAGATCAGCCATTATTATTATTATTTTTCGGTCACGATGAACAGTTTTTCAGGCGCCATATCTAGATAACGCAACCGAATATTAGGTCAGTTTTTTTTAAATTGACATCAGTACCACTAACACTTACTTTCTACGTCGAGCTCAGCCATTTACCTTATCGTTTTTTTTCGGTCACGATAAACAATTTTTCAGGCACCATATCTAGATAACGCAACCGAATATTTGGTCAGTTTTTTTTAAATTGACATCAGTACAACTAACACTTACTTTCTACGTCGAGTTCAGCCATTTACTTTATCGTTTTTTTTCGGTCACGATAAACAGTTTTTCAGGCGCCATATCTAGATAACGCAACCACTTGGCGCAGGCAGACCGACATATTTGGCATCAGAGAGGTGTCCTTTATCCCATGAACATGAGTTTAGCCATTTACCTTATCGTTACCATTTCTGTCGTCACCTCCTAGTATATCACTACATCGAGATATTTCGTGAACAACTTCGGAATTATGAAGCAGTCGTTAATAGAAACGCAATATATATACCGTGTGGCTGCCACAGATTTATGGTTGCTAATTTGGTGACTAATAGTTCGCACGCTGTGTGTTGTTATTAAACTGCCCGAGACCTTGTTTATTCGAGCAATTTGTGCTCTCAAGTTTTTGCAATATTACTTAAGGGCTTATGGTCGAGAGATTTATATCTTTTGCTAGACTTCTATATTCAAATTACTTAGTTTTAACAGCTATGCTCTGTAGTTTCGCATGGGATAACGGGTTCGCAGTTCAAGAGATTAAGAAGTTCCGACATACTAGTAGTAGTAAGTTGGATTATAGTAATCAAACAGTCAGACCATAAAGAACCATAACGAATTTAATCTACGTCACGTACACACGTAAAGCCATTAATGTAGTACTTATATGAAGAGTATGCAAAGCGGTAGAACGCTTCAAAGATGTGGTAAATAGGTCAGCAGTCTCCGACAGACGACTGGACGTCTACTGGTCTTTTGAACGAGTTCTTAGAATAAGAGAGGTATTTACCAAAACCTAAAATATGTCCCGAATAACGTACCTAGTATTTTCTTATATAGCAATGAGCTCTAATGATCTAATTTAAAAATGAAAGCGCAATTATAACCATCAATAGCACTATCATTAAGCACGGAGGTGTCTTCAAAATATTGCTTCACTCTTAGTATATATGCGCAACGAAAACTCCAGAACCGCTGCTGCAATGAGAGGCGACCTCTCATTCATAGACAAAATAATTGGTGACACAATTTATTACGAAAGTAAATAATTTTGAAAATCTTCAACAAAATTATTGAATTAATTTAAGGCCCGATTATACAGTACTCTCTGTTTGTCTGAGTGTCTATCCTTAAATTGTTTTCTTTGAACATGTTGTAGGCACGAGGCGTGAGGCGGGGGTTGATTCTAGCATACATAATAATTATTACAGCTCTGAACAAAGAGCTCGCCCTCCACGATCACTACGCTTGCTCACCTTCGTGCGAGTGTATTTAATGGGCACCACACACGTGCCACAATTTTGCCGAGCTAACTTCACTCTACATTCAAACAAAGTCTGTGTTTAAATTCCTGTTCCGTTTATATTACAGTTGTGGTTAACCTACTCTTTTGATCATTATATATCTGTACTGTCATTTTGTGGTTTCCAAATTCGGTGATAAATGAAGGGCTGCTAGTAATTTTTTAAACCTTGAATATCACAAAGTGAATTAAATTAATACTGAGCTGGCATAATATTAAATCTTTTACAAATTCGTAGTATCTGCCTGACTGGATGCTGGCTACCAGTCTCATTAAGTTGAATATCTAAACAACTACGGGTTTACACAGCTTTGTGTACCTACCTACTTCCATACAAAAAAGCTTTCTCTTTGGATATACCGCTAAATTGAAATGTTATTAGGGCTGCATTCCGAATTAAAGCTATAATCGCTGTAATCGATTTGAGCGTGCTTAAACCCGTACCGAATCGAATAATGACAGATAACGATGTCCCGTGTAACGTCATAGATGACGTCATAACATGCGCCATCTTGCGCTCACACCGACCATGCCCTAAACTAATATCACCGTGAGCGCTGTCAAAAGTGACGGTTAATTATTGTGTTTTTGGCAAAAAGTCTAAAGATTCTTGGTTTTCTATTTGGCAAAGATACTTTTTATGATTTTATGAGAGAAAAATAATAAAAAAGCGAATATTGCGAGTCAAATTATAAAAGATATTAGGAGTCCTAGCGCATTGTTAATTCAGATTTTAATTAAATTCTCAAATTATCTGTTTTGAATACTGTGAGCGCGATAACCGGCGTTCCGAATTGTTGACAGTTCTCAGCTGTCATTAACGTGATATCTAACTCGGTACGCAAATTATTGCTGTGAGCAATGTGAGCGATATTATTTAATTCGGAATGTAGCCCATAGAAGCTCATGTTCAGCAAACGCAATACAAAAAGATGATTTGGTAATAAAGAAGATTTTTGGCCAACATGTTTATTTATTTATTTAAGGTTTACTAGCAACAATACATTAACAAGAAAATTACAAACTTACGCTAAACTAAAACTAAATGTACTGTTGTTGTTAAAGCAAACACATGTTCAATCATGAATGTGGCCCTTGTAACGTGAGTGAGTAGTGTGGATTGAGATATGTAGTAAATAATAGGGTGCGGGCCGAAAGAGGAATTATTTAGTGCTCGTGATCCGGCCCTGCGAAGCCGCACCTAAATAATACATGCCGAGAACTGATTCCTAGATACCTAGATACCCAGACGAGTATATCGCTCATCAAATATTTTACATCTGCTACGAATTATGAATGTTAGAAAAAAAAAAGCGTGCGGTAATAAAACGTCTTTTTTACAAAAAATTGTTTCAAAGCAAAGTAATTTATTTGGACCATAGGTTACGCAATATAGTGATGTAGATGTTACGGCTCAGCTATGTAAAGTACAAACTACTTTCGCTAACACACAGCTTCAGAGTGGTCTTCTGGGCAATCTTCCAATCACATTCTACAAAGAGTCCTCTCTCGGGACAGTAAAAGAAAATAAAAATTAACGACATTAATAATGTAGAAGTAAAGCCAGACTCCGTTTGGTTCGGACCATCAACAGCAGAGCAGCACGCTTGGAGGTAATTCGCTGCCAATCTGTAGTGGCCCGAGTAGACAATAAAGCGGCAATTTCGAGGATTTAATAGATTAATATGCAAATGTGAGGGCGCCAAGAGGGCAGTTACCGAGGGCGAGACCTCCGAGTGACGACACGACCCCCAGGATTACCGGCTGGAGGACGATTGTTATGGATATTATGGCCTTCAAGGAGGGACTATTAAAGAGGGGAATTAACTTACTGTATCCTTTAATGAGGTTTTTCAAAGAAAGTGTTCTTGAGAGCTCTTAGTCGAAGGACAAAAGAGTCCCCGGGAGCATTTTGTAAAGGGTAGCATAAGCTCACAGCTGTTAGAACATGATTGACGTTGCTTTTAATGTTAAAAACAAAATTACATTAAAATCTATTTTTGTTGTAAGCTTGTGTTTGACTGCCACCATGGTGATGATGTGGTCTGGTGGTAAGCAAGCAAATCCCTAGAAGGAATAGCTTGCTAGTGAAAGTAACAGAACATATCCTTAAGTATTTGCCGATTGATCTTCTATTTGAGTGTGGTGGTAGCCGGCAGTTAACTGTTAATCTATATAATATAAATGGTACTAAATATTTAAACGTTCACGTTCAGCCAACGAAGATTAAATTGGAATTTAGTTTCCATTGTGGTTATTTCTGCTTTGATATCGAATCGAAATTGACTATTAGACGGTCCACGGGACGCACAATAGGTATCTGTTGCGAGCTTGGACGAATTGATTGGATCTTTTGCTTACAATCGTTGAGCCCTCGGCTAATATCTGTTCTCGTAAATACAATATTGGCTACAATCGACCTCCTCCTTTCTACTCTTGGTCTATTTATAAACACCTATCGAGAAATTGATTCTAAAGAGATAGGAAATCACATTTATTGGTCGTGGGATTGGAAAAATCTTTTTGTTACAGGTAATATTTCTTATTTATAGATGTTTGACGTATCTAACATAAAGGATGATTATGAAAATGCTGAAATACGTCGATCCCCTATATTACTACGACGAGAATTTCGTAAAATATTGTATTAGTAATGAGAATAGAAATACAATATCCTCCTTTCATAGTTCAATCATTAGCCGAGACTTATTCATCAAATAATTATAAAATCGTTCCATGTCTGTTATTCGTCCAAATCTGGTTAATTAATATCTATATTGTGATCAGTGACGCTGCCATGTTGAAAGGTGTACACGACATAATGTTCATTTCAGCACATTTGAACATTTAAGTAACAAAAGCTGTTTGATAAGTTGATGTGATTGTAAGACATGTTCTATAATTAATGGCAACGGCACTATCCATGCGCTACATAATAAGTTTGGCTTTACACAGTAACATTGTGACAACCCTAACACGTCTAATATTCACACATCAAGCATATTGCGGTTGAACCAGATAGCTATAAAATGTTCCCCAACAGAGATGTCTGCACTTATTCGTACCTACTTTTAAAAACATAAAGCTTACGTTTTAATATCTATCAAAACAGTGAAATAAAATTATAAATATACCGGTGAACTTTTCCAAATTAACAAAAAAAAAGGAACAAAAGATCATTATTTTAAGTACAGAAGGCTTACTACAATACAAACAGATAAATCCTAATGTTGCGTCCATGCTACGCGAAGCGAGCACGAGCCGAGCCTCGAACGAACAGGATTCGTTCGTTGCTCGCGATTTCAAGCGTAGAGCCTTCAACGAGCGCGATGCGAATCCCTGTGTCCGTGAAAAAACTGACAATCGGGCGGAGCGCAGTCGAGCACTCTACGAATGCTCGTTCGAGGCTCGCAAGCCCGTCCACGTTACGCCAATCGTGCTCGCAGTGTGCTCGTTCGTGGCTCGGCTCGTGCTCGGTTTGCCAAGCATGGACGCACCATAATATGAGCAACGATTGTGCTCAGATGTAGTAGCGCTCGCTCTTAAATGTCCCTAATCAACTTATTTTTTAAATAAGTACATAATTGCTATGTCTATTTCCAGATCTTCTAAGCAACAACAACATTTCAAATCATGTGTAATAAGTGCTATTAACTTACAAATGTTTAATTTTCATTTCATTTTAAAAGACTTAACCTTTACATGTTATTTTTTCATAAATTCAAATTTAATATTCCAACACAAATATTTCGCATATAAAAGTAGACATTTAGAAAAATCTAGACAGTAATGATGTAAGTATAAATATCTGTCCAAAATCATTCATGTTCTTTAATAAAAATATAAGCAATGTATTAACCATAACGTAATGTAGAATCGAAACGTTTTACAGAAGGAGCAGGATAAAGTTGTAGGCAGACATCTCGTAAATCATCCTGAACGTTCCTGTTCTGAATAATTTCACTCGTTTCAATAAATATTACTTTTGGACTGGTTAAAGTTACACACACATGTTAGAATCATTTTAGATATCGATTACGGGCACAGCTATACAAGAATATAAACCTAAACAGGGTAGATATAAGTCAGGATTTAACACTTTGGTTGCACCAAGTTGACTAATGAAGAGTGAAAGATTTTTAACCATGTCAATATAAATTAAAATTGACAGGCTAGTTTTTTTTGTCTCTATCCACGGGCGACGGTGGTGGGTGCGGGCGGTCGGAGGCGGCGGGTGCCAGATGACACTCCTTCCGCTCGACCGAGCGCGCCCTGCCAGTATTATCGCAGACATTTCACCAAATCATAAACGCGGAAAAGGCAAAAAGGTAATTGGGAGTTTTTCCATCCTTTGGATATTTTCGGAGGAATTTCTACATAATGATGGCACTTGAGGAATTTTATGATCTTGTCAGTCATAAAATGAATCAAATTATACTGTTAGATCAATTTATACTGGATTTTCAAAGGATTTAACTGGATTTTCAAAGGATTTATCTTTAGTAATAAAAAAAATAGGGTACATTTTGTGAAAATCGCTCCCGTGTCGTATCACGTTGTAACATTTACGTCGACACAAAAAGCCACAGTCGTAGCAACTTACCCATCCGCTCAGTGCTCAACTACCTACATAAATATCGAGAGGACGCACATAAATCTCGGCTCGGACCTCAAACAGAGGTATCCTGTGTTTGCCCTCTCGAACAAATACACGCAGGTATGGGAAAGCTTCGCGGAGCGTAGCCAATATTAGTTTGTCAAAATGTTTTTATACCCCGATTCGGAGGTATCATTGAAAAGAGGGAAAGGGTATAAGTCGGGCACGGTGAGCGGATAGTTATGAGGATGCAGGTAGGTCGGCCGTTATCCCAAACCGCTTTTGTCCCCTCACGGATATTTTTCAATTTGATATGAGGGAAAAAATATTGAAATTCTCTCGGTGATTTCTTGTTTCACGTTATAAGGATTTTGCTAAAATATGAACCCTACAAAATTGGAAAACTATCTAAAGAATCTATTATATTAGAGCCATAACCTTAATATGACTAACGAGATAGCGATAAAATAAATCTTTTGAATAGCAATATTGTTATTGCATTTTTTTTAATATTATGATCCTTAATGGCAGCTCACACCGAGATGCGACAGGTTGCGAAGCGGCGCCATTGATCTATTATACTACGTATATAGAAGACGCTACACAATACTACATATCACAACTATGTTCCGTTCAAGTGAGGCCATCCGGCCACACTTGTTGTTGTAGAACGATGAACGAAACGCGTAAGCACCGTGAAAATCACGGTGTTTGCGAGATAAATACTCCTAAAAGCGTTCTGTTAGCGCTACGTCTTTATTTTGTTTATAATTTTTGTTTCAGCGCCTGAACTTTAGTTGACTCTAAAAAAATGGGACATTTGCTTATGATAGCTTCTCTATACTTAGTAATAATAGCTCATTGAGCGGCGCATAATTTTTAAGTACAGCGATACAATATAGAACTTTATTTACTACACAACAAGGTACATAATATTTCAGTTACAGAATTCGGACTCTCGGCGCGTCTCGACTCTCGATGTCCAGTGCAGCGCGATGCAGTGATGCTTCGGCGGTAGACGCAGTGGGGTTTTTTTGCTTTTCATCTCAAAAACTGGAGCAGTTCAGATCTGTTTCCTCCCAAAACTTGACTAAATTTGTAACCAAGTATCAGATTTTACGCCTTCGGTGCTCCTTCATGTCTGACGCCCCGGTCGGTCGTCCAACCGCGCCCTACCCTTCTACTGCTACTGCAAGAGTGAAGGTAATAAATACTTATAGAAGGAGACTGGCGAGTGAAGCTGCCGAAACCCCCTGGTAGAGATACTTGACGACAGATTTCAACTCAATCACCCCAACCAGGCAGGCATGGGGCAAAAAATGACTTCCACTTCGAAGGGTTTTGGGCCGTTTGCATCCAGCGGCGCCCAGCGACTCAGGGTCGTCGGTCCACCTGGTAGGAGGTCATCCCGATCGGTGCTTTCCAGTACGTGGTCGCCACTGGAGAACCTTTCTTCCCCATCGGCTATCGGCTCCTCGAGTGATGTGGCCTGCCCATTGCCACTTCAGCGTACTAACTTTACGAGCTATGTCTGTCGTTTTCGCTCTCCTACCAATGTCCTCATTTCGGAACCTATCACGTAGAGATATTCCGATAGCTTGTGCTTTAGCTCGCTTATATATATTTAATTAAATAATAATGTCAGTTTCTTTTAATGGCGCCATTGCTGTTGCAGTCTTCCATTTCCGCACTTGGAATTAAATCACAACAAAATGAGACCCAATTACAAGCCCTTTGACGGTCAGATTTATCCAATAAAGACGGACCGCTGCCGAGCGCCGGCGACTACCGACTGCACAAATGGAGCCCAATTTGTGAATGTGGACTGTCACTGGGCACATAACGAGTTCGATACCGGCCATTATGGATTCAGGCACCGTCTCGCGGTCCCGCGGCTGAATGTAACCTGATTGTGCCTAACTTGTAACTCAATATTGATAATGTCCATCAATATTACTTTGGGTCCGGGAGTCTTACTAATCATGGCAACGTTGCTACCGCTCGTAGTATTTACATAAAGTATCCTAATTCCCTATTGATCGAAGCTATTTCCCATACCATATTTCGAATGATAATAATCTAATTGCTCAACTATCTGAAACGAATAACAAAACAAAGCTTTAAAACAAAAGAAAAAAACTTTTTTTTATCTATAAAACGGAGGTCGTTAGTGAGATCTCATCGTTAGATTGTTACGTTTTCCATCAGAATGTTATTGCCCGATATTGAACGATGCTTCTGTCATAAATATCACATCTCGTTGCGCAATGTAATTGATACAGACCTTTCGTGCAATTTACTATATTCTGATACATATTTTTTGGGTTGCAAAATGTATTTTTACTTACGGACGTATTTTCTTTTCATATTAAGGTTCAACATTAGTACCGAGGCGAGAAATTTTAACTTTTTCGAGTTTTTTTTAATGTTTTACCTTCGTAGAAGAATATGGATAGATATTTCAGTAGTTGGCGACCGTAGATGTTCATTTGGCACATTGTGTTATGAATGTTTTTTGTATAATATGAGCCATATTTGAACGTTTCTCACTGTTTCTCTAAAAACCGTAACTATTATATTTAAGATTAACTGAATTAATCTTAAATAAAAAGTAGCAATTCTTCAATATGCTAAATGAACTACTACGCTCGCTAGATCTCGCTACTAGAAGGTAAAAAATAATAAAAACTCGAATAAAATCAAATTTCCCGCCTCGGTACTGATGTTTAAGTTTAATAAAAATCTCATAATTTTGACTTCTTGATTGTAGTCGTAATGATCTTCGATACAAAGCTTATCACCCTCCTCAGAGATGTCCGTAGAAACAAGTTGTTCAATGAAATCCAAGTTATTGATTAAAGTTCCTATTGGGCGTGTGCGCCTCAACAAGTTTAATTGTGAACAATAATTGCATGTTCCTTGTTTGTCGGCATCCGACACCGTTGACTATTGACCTGACAAGCTTTGATTGGAATCTATTGTAATTTATGTCGAGTTCTATTGATTCTGGTTTTCCTTTTCATACGTACAATATTCGAGTAGTTGATATCGCGATATGCTGTGACAGAAAACACCGTGATTCGTAGATAGATTAAGAATATAAAGGAATCGACTTATAGCGATTATTTCTTATAGCTGATATACCTACTGAAATGAAATAGACTTAAATTTATTCGTATACTACTGAAGAAAAGGAAAAATACATTAAAACAGTAATTATAGTCCCACAAACTTATCTGACCCGGTGGTCAACAGAGGAACTAACGACGTCATTTTGAAATATCAATTGCCATTGGTCAAAGAGAATATAAACACGAGGTTCATTGGTTGTTTGCTCCACCAAATGCGATTACAGCAACTCTCTCACCGCCACCGGACCAGATAAGCTTCTGGCACTAAAGCGATACATTGTCAATGTCAAAATGGGCAGCCTTACCACTAATCGCGGCTTCTACTAGTCAGCTACGATATAGATGTTTCAGTGATTAGCGACAGTAGAAGTTCAATTGGCACATTGTGGTATGAATGTTTTTTATAAAATATGAACCATATTTGAACATTTCTCACTGTTTCTCTAAAAACGGTAACAAAAATAGTTAATCTTAAAGAAAAAGTATCAATTCTAAAATATGCTAAATGAACTACTATCGCGAATCACAACGAAGGTAAAAAAAAATCTCGAAAAATTTCAAATTTCCCGCCTGAACATAATATGTACCATACCATCACCGTAATGAACCATATTTAATAAAAATAAAGAAATTCGAATTTGAATTTAAATGCCTCTACTTAATATTGTTCTGGGTAATTCTCATTCTAAACTATAACAATAGGTGCAGCTAGCTTAGGACAATCAATCAATACGTGAACCCTACCAATAGTTCAACATCTAATTTCTATGAAATCCGTATTCGCAACATGAAATTAGTTGTACTTACTGCCGCCGGAACAGCGGTACCTACTACGGAGCGGTGAGGTACGGAGCGGAGCGGTGCCGGAATGTTAGGAGATGGTTGGCTTCATGCTGTTATTTACTTATGTGGAGTAGTGGCCGGGTAGAGGTTCGATTATAGCGGAAAAGTTATTCCCATATTTTGGGGAGCTAAATTGGTTGTTAGAATCGAATATAATATAAATTTTGAACAAAATCGGGAATATTGATATAAATTATGTTTGGTATGACGAATAAAATGTTGCTTCTTATTAAAATTCTACGTAAACGTAATGAGTCCTGCGTGGATTGTCGGCAATTTGAAAATATCGATAATTTAATCAAGAGGATTAAATTATCGAACTCAAATATCATTCTCATTGAGTAATTTAGTTATTTTTTAACTTTCTGTGAAATAACTGAAATTCAATTTCATTTATTGGTATGGGTTTAAACGATTGGTTTCATTTCTCATTTGGTAACATTTCTCTTTTTGACGACAGATTTGTGACACAAAAGCAAAAGCTGGTAGTCGCTTGCACAGAGGCCTAAGCTCAAGTCACGGTTCGCTTAGATCATAAGCGAGCAGTGAAGCGCGAGGGTCCGGCGAGCGAGCGCAAAATTCCCGCAGGCGTATCAGAAAGCCATTTGTGGCGTGCATGTGTGTGATGGACCTCCTACACACATACGAGAACATTTACAAATATGACTACATATACGCTTGTCGATTTATTTCTTTACCGTGATTAGACGTTTTACGTGACGTTAGATGAAACAAGAGAGATGCCAACGAATATGATGTCTTCTACAGTTGCAAAGTTTTGTCATTATGCTATTGATTTATTATTGATTTATTTTTCATTTAAAATAAAATAGAGCTGTTTATTCGTGGGTGGTGTAGCTCTCAAGTGCCACACCACCCCACATCGTTAGAAGCTTAGCGATACCAATCTACTTGAGCTGGCCAGACAGGCTTCTTCTCGATATGTTTCATTGTAGGATTCGCCACGGCATTTACTTTTCTACTTCACTACCACTGCACTATCGTCACCTTAAAATTTTTATGCAATAAGATGTTCTGCTTTAGATAACAAATGAATTTCATATTTATCACGCTTATTATTAAACTATTTTAATGTTAAAATAACTAGTTTAAATTGATAAAGTTACTATGGATTTCATAACGGCATTGAATCTGCAAAATACGTTTCGTACAACAGAGTGAAACACAACAAAACACGAACACGATAAACTTTTAATAAACCAAACTTTTAAATGGACGTAAAATAAATTGCATACTTCAGGTAAATGAAATAAAGAATTTTCGAGGAATAAAATGACGCGCTCGGGAAGTATGCTGACAATTTCATGAGAGACTTCGTGTATAAAGTTATCAGAGATAATTATTGGAAACAAGAATGAATAATAACATGCACTTTGGAAATGTTGATGAAATTTTTAATTGAGTCCTACAATGAATATGCAGTGCAGGTATCCTACAGTATGATGTTGTATTTAGCGCAGTTTGAACAGAGGTACCAAAATGTAGTTTTTAAATTTCTTAGTAGTGTCACTATTACTATTATTGCGCAGTCATGTTTTATTTGTATTAATACCAACTTCTTTCTTGATAAGCGTTCAGTTCCGTATTTGGCAAAAGACGCAAACAAGTATGGTCCCCAAGCTCCTCGACTAAAGGCAGAAACATCATTTTACATTAGGATTAGGTTCTTTTAAATAGCGCTTCCACAACAACGAGATGGCTCTTTCTGCATACCCCAAGATAATCTAAAGAGGGCAAGTAAAGTAAAGAGAACGCTTCCGCTGTAAGTCCATTATGAAAATTTCAACAAAAAAGTGTTTTTGATTCAGAAAAATACAATGAATACGAAACAAAAGTTTACAAGAGTGGGTCGCTTTCAAATCTCTGCGAGAGTGGAATTTGAGTAATAGATTAGTATGCAAATGAGCGACGGGTGGGCCGGGTCGCGGATACGATGTCCGCTACTTTGATTATGCAATTTGCAACTAAGGTAATTGTAGGATCCTATAATCTAAATCTTGGGTCTGTGACATATATTATTTTATCGCAATGGTGTATTTTATATTAGCTAGCTAATTTTGTATCGTTTTTCTTTTTTTTTCTATGCTTGTTTGTGAAACTGTCACTTAAGTGCTGTTAAGAATTATACGAAAAATTTCCTGTTCTGTTGTGAAGTTTTATTTCAAACTTTGAGGTGGGAGCCACACCGGCGTGCGCGGCGGCCATTAGCGAGATTTTAATTAATTCAACTACCAACAGGATATCCTATTGATGAAACGAAAACTGCCCTTTGTTGAATATTTAATGAACCCTTATTTAATGTTTCATACCCGATGATTTTAATTGAGATAAAATTAATGTTTACTTTGTAATTAAAACATTAATTTTCAATAACCCTGACTGTATTTAAATACCTCATGGAGGATAATAAGTTCAAATTAATTTGTTTACTTAATTAACTTTATGTTTTCTCCGTTTGATTTAGGAATAATGATAGATTCATATTTTTTTGAAAACATAACCCTGTGTTTGCTGTCACGCACCTGGGTAATAATTTAGGTAGGTAAAGCTTTTGTTGAAATCATCTATGGATACACCGACACCGGTATTTCATAATGTAGATTCATAATGTAGATTAGTAAATTTTAGCAGATACGAAATACTATTTATTAAAATGACGAAGTTACGTCTCGTAATAATGTGCCAATGAAATTAGGTTTAAAGAGGCCGTTTAACTCAAGTCTAAGTAATTGCATGTCTGTAAATGTAGTAGCGTCTGTGGTATGGTAGCGTGGTGTAGGCAACATTATTACTTTGTTTTGCCTTCGTGTTTATTTAAAGTGCTCGCAAAATACATATTAAGTTATGTGCTCGCGTGGCTCTGATTAAGTAGGTTTGCGTTTAAATAATTTTCTTGCAAAACTTCTTACAATGTATTCTGGTATGTTTTCTTTGTGAGTAATTATCGTCATATTTTAGTGAATGAAAATGTTGCTGTCAATGAATCGTGACTTTTTATGTGTAATATATTATTTTATCTACACCCATGCTATAAATCCTCTATAACAGTTCCTGAAACAGTTAAGTTAGTTATGAATGTCTATGTCTATATCCATGGGGGTTTTGTCACAAATTGAGGTTTCTAATAAATATATTATCGTTGGAAATTAAGCTGGTAAAAAAATATCTAAAATGAGTTAGGATGGTGATTCAAATCAGCGTCTAATTTGCATAAAATATTTGTATTGTGTCCAGCCAGTATTATTATCGTCATTATTATACATCCGGTTTCCTTGCAGCAGCCGCGTCTCGTCTATTGCGTTGGTTCACCATAACCTATAGTAATTTCACTGCGGATGACATCAAAGTCTCATGTTTTGTGACGATTCCTCTGCGCCCGATATGTGGCTATTGAAAATTCCTCCCTCCATCGATGCCCACCGCGAACGTTGAAAGCAATATTGTACTCCGGAATAAATCGAGACGTTTCAATGGAGAATATAATCGAAATATTAACCGCACTTGATTCCACATCAAATAAAATTTATGAAAATGAATTTATCATAACTTCGTAACAAGGTTATGGTGTAAAGTTTGCTATCTCATCTTTATAGCGAGACAGGTTACCTTTGAGAGACTCTGTAACTTGAGCTCCATACTTTCAGGGCAAATCCCTTTGTGGCAACTTTAACAGTTAACTTGCGTTGTTCCTTCGTGCGAGAACTTTACATTTAGACAAGTGTACCTACGTCTCATTTGAAACAAATGTTATTTCAAATGATCGTATACTCCAACTTCCGAAACTATATAGCAAGTTTGTGATAGCTCCAATGCGTAATGTAATACCAACTTATCATATCCAAGGTCGGATGATTTTGAAATTGGTTGTGTGGTTTAAGTAAGTAAGAAAGAAGTGAAGTTAACTATTTGGTAGTTTTATGTCGTAGTGTTTGTGATTGTAACTATTATTAATGAGCGGCATATTCGTGAAGCAAACGCGAAAATCTCATAAGACGAGGACAAAATAGAGATGTTGAATTGACGTTACATATTAATTTTAGCGGAAAACTACAGGTATTTCAAAACACGAGAACAGACTGCAATAATTATATCGAGGAATGTTTTAATTTTGTGTTAAAAAATATTTTTATTGTTGTAATTTCGTCTTAATATTGGAATACAGTGAATGGATCAAGTCGTGATTATTTTAAATTGAAGTGGTGTCGGCGCTCAAAACTGTTATAGAAAAGCGCAGTGCATGTGTAACACATAAATCATTTATCTTCGCCCTGCTGCCGATTTGCCGATACATAAAAACGAGAATTGCTAAGTTACGATTAAAACTGAGAGCTCTCGGACGTAACGAGGCTTACTTTGATAGATGGACACTCGGCTCCGCTCCGCCGCCTCCACTTCAATATTTCGTATATACCGTAATGACTTTCGGATCGTATTATCGGATTACAAAGCTCGTTTTTTCACCAATCACCTGACAGTTCGGATTAAATTATTTCAAGTCCTCATTACGCAGAAAAGGTGATTCAATATTTGATCGAGTAGCAAAAAATGGCACTGGATAACGTTCGACATGTTTCGTACGAATCAGTGCTCAAGCTCCCATGAAAAGGAACATAGCATTTAGCATAAACATCGAGCATTTTGTGAGTGAGTTGTTGAATATTCCACGACAAGCGTAGTCTTTGAAGTAAAAGGAAAATGTTCTCTGTAAAAAACGAATTATTATTGGCTGTAATCGTTTCGTTGCCTTTGAACCTTCCATCTTGTGTGTGACACTTTTATTACATGTGCTTGAACCTCTCTCCTCCTTCCCCCTCACCCTCTCCCCTAGTCTTCTATTTAATGAGGAGGGGGAGGCTGCACAACATTTAAAAGTGTACGCAACCAGGCCGAGACTTCATTAAAAGCAAAGTTTTAACTTAACCTTCTGACTAAGAATTCTTGCTTATGGTGTTACTTTTAAGAGGTATTTATATAATGCTATTTAAAATCTTAATTATATGAAAGCCTTTTTATTTAATATATCCGACGTTTTTACCAAAGTAACACTCACAAAATGGAAGTTGTAAACAATTTAAATCCCCATTCGTCTTGTCAGTCGTGTTGCAGCGGCAATCTCGGAAACTAACAAACCAAACGAAACAAACGGACGTGTATTCGAAGACGGATTAGAGAGATGATTTTATCTAAACTCTTTTCGGATGCAATTTGAACGCTTCGTGAGTCTTCGCGGTTATTTGGTGGAGATCGAGCCATTAGCCGGCGCGTTTACGTGGAAAATGTAAGAGGCAAGGGGTCGGAGCGAGCGCCCGCTTACCAACTGTAAACACTAATGCTCTGTAAAGCATAGACGATAATTAGCTCCGGGAAGAGAATTAACCTCGAGATAGGAAAGGCTTACCAGCATGAGCCTTAGAGAGCTTAATGAGCTAGTGAAGCTTAAGACATAGCTTTCCTAGATGAAACGTAAAAACGGCTTCTATAAACCAAAAGCTACAGAGTAAAAGAGTCCTGTTGTTTTTCTACATTTAGTTATTATGGGGTTCTTCTAAAAGGATGTCAAGAGATTTCTTCAGGGTCAGCAATGCGCGAGTGATACCCCTTGTGTTGCAAGCGTCCATAGGCTACGGTAACTGCTTACCATCAGGCGGGCCGTATGCTTGTTTGCCACCTTAGTGGTATAAAAAAATCTTATCAACAACCGTTATTGGGCAAAACTAGTGAGAGTTGGTCCGCGAGAGCAGATAACACGGTTAGCGGCGAGTAATAACATTAATAGTTCTGTGTGAAGGCAATCAGGGTTTATTCGGTGATTTTTCTTTTCCGTCCCTTTTACAAAGTTTCGGTTCATTTCGATAAAGTTCTCGTTATTTTCCTGGGTAATAAGCGAGCGCTGAGCGGCAGACGCGGACAGATCCGCCCGTCATCCATCATAATGCGGACGTCGGTGGAATTTTATCCGCAATTGCGGATACAGCTGTAGAAAGCTAATTTATTTTCACTGGTAATCATTCACGTGTTACACGCGACAGGCGGAATTTGACAGCTTTGCAAAGTTAATAGAAATATAAGTTTAATCTGTAAACACCCGAGGAACACAAACAACTCTATCGGAAAGATAAGAGTCTATAAACAAGTCGATTTAATAATAAGACGGGGTAGAAATAAAAGCCTATCGCGATGGGAGCATTGAGGATGCGTCAGCGGAATCGCTCGCCCGTGAACCGACCCGCTCCGAAATGAATTTAATTCATCGCTTTCACATTAAAGCCCGATAATTATGATGATTTAAGAAAACGATGTCATTTTATGGGCTTGTAAATATCGTACTTAAATAACCTCATTAAATCACAGCCAGTCGCAGTGAACAAAAGGAAAAAGTTATTTGTTCTGATTGTCGCAAAGGTGAGGGAAGAAATCACGCTTTGCTTAGAACGAGACAATGTAGCAATTCAGCTGAAAAAGGTTTCTTGGCACGATGCCGAGCGGTGCTAGCGAATACCCTACTTCTAGTGTTAGAAACAAGCAGGGGAACACCATGGGAAAGTTCTTTCTTTATCATTTAAGGTTAGTCTTTATTCTTAAGATGTGATAAATAATACGTTTTTTAACCATTTTTTTTTATACCACTGATGTGGCAAACAAGCATACGGCCCGCCTGATGGTAAGCAGTTACCGTAGCCTATGGACGCTTGCAACACCAGGGGTATCACTCGCGCGTTGCCGACCCTAAAACTGTCTTGGCAAGATCAATCATAACTTAAATATATAAGTGGCGTTTCCTTAGTTGATCATTAGTATGATAACAATATAACCACCGACCGATCTACATAATTGTAAAAGGAAAGTGGACTAAAAGAGATTAAAATTAATTCCGAATAAGAAGTAGGTTGGTCCCACGTAAATTATGAAAATTAATTACATAAAGTTATTGAAATATAAATAAGCTCTAATGGTTGAAATACCTTTGGACAGTAATTTATTAAATAATTTAGGAGATTATAATTATAAATGGAAAGCTTTCAAAATTACAGAAGCGATGTAAAATAAGTAAAGACGTGATATTAAAAATATTTATTGTACATACAGCAAAGAGAGAATTATTAAAACAATACCAGAATCGAAACGAATCGAATACTCGCCGACGCTGAGAAGGATTTTAATACTCTATATTGCGGATCAGGAGAAATTACCTTTCTTTGTAGATGGGATCAGTGACAAACTTCAGATACCTGGGATCAAAGAGACTCGTAGATTTGCGATACACCCGTATATTTTTGATGAATGATATCGAAAATATTTTCTCGTTCCTCGCTTTCATCGCAGTTATATTGGTTTTCGATAACGTCACTTTGGTTTTTTAAATGAAACGCGGAGATAATTTCGGGGCTGTGTTACAGAGCAAAAAAAAGTCGTTATCAATAAACATCTCAACTGTTTGATGCCTGATCCTCTCTGGTATAAATGAAGAAACAACTTGGAGAATAGCTAATGATTTTGTAAACTTGTTACTAAGGTAAATTTTATTAAATTGTAAGCTTTCGTGGCGTAAATTACGAGGATAACCGCATTGTTTCGATATGAGGTCAACCCAGCCTTAAGCTAGTTGGATAATGTTGATTTGCCAAACAATACCATAGTAACATGTTGAACCAGAATAAACACATGTCAACAATCTAGGGAATATAAAATGGTTTATAGATAAACAGGTTTATTTGATTCGCATCACGGTGGGAGCGGCGTGGGGGGAGGGTTGTAGGTACTGAAGGTAGGCAAGCCGCGTCAGGGGTACCAACTCATTTTAATATTTCTCCTCAATGTCGTCGTTTTTCGGCTGCCATCAATCATCGCTGTAACTTTCTCAATATATTTTTTTATCTCCATTTTAACTGTTATTTTTCACATGAACTTTATCACGGGTTTGTTTATTTTTCCAATTGAAAATGTTATTGAAATTAATTAGTCCAATAATATGTATGTTAGTCCAAGGATAGCTGACTGCGCGAATCAACATCCTCGAATGAAAGAGAAATTTGTGTTTATGGATCAGCTAGCCAAAAAACTCCATGTCTCGTCATATTGAGATCAACTGAGTACATACCTAAGCTATAATTGTAATAAAACTCAGCCTGCTTACATTATTACTTATTTTGGAAAATTATATCATTGCAAATGATATAATTTTCCAAAATAAGTACATATCGTAGTCCTCTGGGATGAGAACCCGGTGACTAATGAGGAGCCTCTCTATCGGTTTGAGATTGGAGGTCAGCCTGGTCCCTCAGGGGATATAACGCGTCTCAGTGGTTGACATAACTCGCTAGATTTGTTACTATCAGCTCATTGGAGACGCGGAGAAATGGGGCCAATAGTATTTGATGTTGATGGAATGTCCATCATATTTGTTTTGTGTGGTTCACGATTACAATGATATGAAGTGGGAATAATGAATATCTCTCGAATGCCATTACGAAGGTCGTGAGTTTGAATTTTATAATATGCTAGAGATTTCGGTGAGAGAAAAGATTGTGAGGAATTCGTCGCATGGTGGAAAGGTAATTTGTAGTAGTCGTAAGGCTTTTGCCTACGGCTTCGCTCGCGCCAAGTTTGATAGATCATTCAGTCAAGGTTTTCTTTTATATAAAAGAGATTTTGAAAAAATGCGAATCACGTGTTTACTTATTTGTAGACAGGAGTTATCCAGCGAATTTTCGAATTGATACATCTATCTATTTTTTATGATTACTACAAACACATTTTGAAAACTAGTTACACTCTCGGGTAAAATTTCCGAATATCCGTTCTTAGCGGATGTCTACGTCATTATAACTGTCTGTGTGCCAAATTTCATCCCAATCCATTCAGTGGTTTGAGCTTTGAGTTGATAGATATTTGTAGATTGATAGTAAAGACAGAAGACAGAAGGACCATTTCAGATATTTTGAAAGCCAATAATCAATAAATCTGTGATAAGAGCACGGGAATTTTCAGACGCATTGAGATCATTTGTAGTAATTTCCTACACTTAAAGAATTACCTATAATTTGCAACTTCATTTGGAAATAAGACCTTGAGGCTGTCAACAAGCGGGTGACCGGTAGCGAGTAGCTAGAGGCTCTAAAATGATTGATGACGTTCGCTTAGTTCCACTTACGAGTCACGGATTTGAGGCGAGTGTTCTATCCAAGGTGTGGTGTTGGAACTCATCATTTCAGTTTCAAAAGCACGATCAAATAATTAGGTCCCTTAGGTATAAGAGAAAGTCTTATTTATATGAACAAATAATTTATTACCCTAATTTATGTTGCGAATAAAAATTATTGAACACAAATCTAATGAAGTAGAATATATGTTAGAAGTTGCTTTCGAGTACAACCGAGCAAATTTGATGCTATCAATTATATAATAATTTGATTTCCTGACGATTTCTTAACAATGAGTCGTATCTTTTCCAATATTGGAGATTTCAGCAAAATTGTCGGCAAGATTAAAGATTTTATTACCAAACAGATAAATATTTTTTTTATTGGTGTAGTGTAATTATCTTGGAAACTGATATGATCGGTAACATATTATTCTAATTCCAGAATATTATTATAAAGTAAATTATAATATGCTGGTCCCATATAGCGCAAGTAGACTTTTGAAGATATCCGAAGGCCCTGTTGCTTCTCTTTCTGTTTCAGTAGTTTCAGTTAGAGGTATAAAAAAAATCTATAATCAAATATGCATCGTACCAAGCGCTAACAACAATTCTATTAAAAACTTACTTTCCTATCCACTCTACTCCACTACAGAGAATACTTAATTTAATTATACGCGGAACTTCCGCGAAGTGTAATCCTGATGGGAATTGTACAGAGTGTTCATAATTAGTTTCCAGAGCGACTCCTGTCGATACGTTATTAATAACTTTACTTATTTTATATTGATTTTGTAAAGTTACATGCGGATTATAAAGGTTTGTTTTTTATTTAAATTGGCATGTATTTGACCACAATCTCGCCGTGGTAAGTGACTTGGCCGAAGGTGGTAAGCACACAAACTAGGAGGGAACTGGCTCTCAAGTACAGCTTTCGGAACTAACCCGGTAGGTAACAACTTGAGGGTAGTTGCCAGGCAGGCGGGTACTGCAAAGTACCGCCTCGTGGTGTAGCATGATTAGCCGTTCTTAGTCGCCAAAGTTAAGCTACCACCGTCGTGGTCGGTACCTGGACGGGTGGGGGGACCGCCTAGTGGTATTTCAAATCAAGCGTTTCCGTGCTTCGGAAGGCACGTAAAGCCGTTGGTCTCGGTTATCACTTAATTTTTATAGTCTTTAAACTAGTTGGAGGCCTACTAGGCGGCATGAAAACTCAAAAAGTAGGTTGACCACTAGCCTAACTCCACCGATCCGCAGTGGGCACGCGTGTTGGAGTATCTGTCCATTCGCTTTCACCATAATTTGTGAAAGGAGGCTTGTGCTCTGCAGTGGGACATTATAGGCTGACCTCTCTTTCCCAACGATTATCAAATTAACAAGCGACATGTCTGTACTAATATTATGCTAGTTCGTCTCTCAGTTTATCCCGCGCTCCCGGGGCATTTTGTGTTTTCCTGAGATATAAAGTATCGATGTTAGCAATACCAATCCATATTTCTAGATAGCAGAAAACATTGCCTGCAGGAAAAAAAATTTCGCTAGCTGGAAGTTTAAGCTGATTTATACTGCCAGCAGACTATCTGTACTCCATAAGTAATCACTGATAACATGCACATTCATACACAGTTCTGAGGACGTGTGATGTAATTATATTAATATTAATACATAATTAGGGTACACACATCGGCTGGCGCGTGTTCACGCCTCAACTGGGACACAACTGTTTGCCTTAATTAGCCAGTCATATTGAAAACACCAACACCTATGTGTTAACATTGAGAGCCTCTAATAAATAACCAACCTAGGAACTATAAGTACAACGAATTAAATACTTGGTCTTTAGAAAAGTTAGATATCCCTTTTCATAAAATATACACTGATGAGCAATATGAAAAAGCCACTGGCATAATGAAATTATTCCGGAACAACGCAAATGTATTTAATAATGTATTACAAATACATCAAATTGATACAAAAAAAAAGGAATTTAATGTGTTAGAAACACAAAATAGGGTCATTACAATGGACAAAACCAATGGCATTGCGACAAAATAAAATAAAATAATATTATGAAATGATTAAAAAAAAAAAGTTTCAACTTAGCACTTTTTAGGGTTCCGTAGCCAAATGGCAAAAAACGGAACCCTTATAGATTCGTCATGTCTGTCTGTCTGTCTGTCTGTCTGTCTGTCTGTCTGTCTGTCTGTCCGTCCGTATGTCACAGCCATTTATTTCCGAAACTATAAGAACTATAATGTTGAAACTTGGTAAGTAGATGTATTCTGTGAACCGCATTAAGATTTACACACAAAAATAGAAAAAAAACAATAAATTTTGGGAGTTCCCCATACTTAGAACTGAAATTCAAAAAAAATTTTTTCATCAATCCCATAAGTGTGGGGTGTCTATGGATAGGTCTTCAAAAATGATATTGAGGTTTCTAATATATTTTTTTTCTAAACTGAATAGTTTGCGCGAGAGACACTTCCAAAGTGGTAAAATGTGTGTCCCCCCCCCTGTAACTTCTAAAATAAGAGAATGATAAATCTATAAAAAATATATGATGTACATTACGGTGCAAACTTCCACCGAAAATTGGTTTGAAAGAGATCTAGTAAGTAGTTTTTTTTTAATACATCATAAATTGAAATTAATATCAAATACTCAGGTCTATACTACCATTTACTTATATACCTACAGGTTTGTACGGAACCCTCGGTGCGCGAGTCTGACTCGTACTTGGCCGGTTTTTTATTCTTGGATAACAATAGGTCTCTCAAGACGGCGGTAGGAAATGCGGGGCGGAGTTTTTTTTTTTTAGTTTTTTTTTAGTTTATATGATTTTAGAGATTAATACATATTGGTATAATTGTCGATACAGTATGTCACAAATGAAGAAGTTTCATGTTAGCATGGCAAGGTTGTCTTGGACCTCTAATTAGAGATGTACAAACGTATCGTAACCTCGTGGCTTTCCCCGCGGTCCCGAGGGATCGAACATTTTTCCGGGTGTCCATCGGTTTCTACATCGGTTACGGTGATTGAGTATCAAATATACACAAACTTTTTTTATTATCTTAATAGGGATTTAATATTAATAGGATTTCGATGCATTAGGCTACATCGAAACCATTATTCTTATGATAAAGAAGGAGGTACAGTATTCCGAAAGTATTGGCAAAGTACGTGGCTGTCATCAAACTCTAATATCGAAGAAAAGTTCCTCGTTTATGTTCTTTTAAAATCTTTAAATAAACAATGGAACAAGGAAATAGTTAAAAAGTCCCCTCTTTAATTAAGACGAGCGAGAGCCGGCCGTGGACCGGCACCGGGCGGGTCCAGGCATATTCCCAACTTTTTGTTTCCCTTCATTAAAACTTGAAGCGTTTTCAATTAAATATGAAAATATTCGCCGCCACGTGTACCCTCTTCAGATATGACAAAATTCGATAAAAATCTTCTGAAGTCAAGATTCGATATCTCCACCCGCTCTGTAAAAGCATTTATGATAAAATTTTATTATGTGGCGTTTACAGCGATTTTTTATACCTTTTTTTAGACTATATTCCAAGAGGATTTTGATTTTGAGAGAGGTAGAGCATAGCGTTTATTCGCTCAAAGAGCAGCTCGACTGGGGAAGTACCTCCACCTTACAGAATACCGCAGCCAAATAACTTTATGTTGTGCAAAGTTGTGTTCCTGCGCGTGAGTAAGGTCGCCAGAGTTCATAGGGGAGGGGGGAAAGGTCGGTAACGCGTGAGCGATGCTTCGTGTGTTGAAAGCGTCCATATGGCTATGGTAGCCGCTTACCATCATGTGGGCCGTATGCTTGTTTGCCGACTTAGTCGTATAAAAAAAAAAAAAAGAGTAACTTGTATCTTTTACGTAACATTGTTTTTAACGCGATTGGGTAACACCTTCACATCAGATCTAATACCAATTATATGCTGAAAGTATGAATTATTCCATTACAGGAACCAAAAATCCCCTGATACTTATTAAGCGCACGGTTTCGGCGGATAATACCTGGCAATCCCCCACCACCCTCACATCAAAGCCGTAAAGTGATTATAAATCTTAAATTAATAAATCAAGGTGCTTATATTTAATTAGTTGGAACCAACCAAACCACTTATTTAAGGAACCAATTGAGTTACAGTTCAGAAATCAAAAAGGCTGTCCTTAATTTGATTTTCTTATTCTTCGGTAGATGTTTGCTACTTGTAACTATATCATTTAATTAATTTCATTTTAGGAAATCGAAAAGATATTTATGCTGATTAGAACTCAAAATTGGTAAATAATGATGATGCAGCGAAGATAAAAACAACGTGGGCCAATTCATGTAACAAAAATTAAACGGTGTCGTAAAGATATCAACTTTTTAAACTGTGTTTTTGTATTAACGTAATTTGAAATGAACGATTGAACAACGATCTCAAAATCAAAACTCATTATTCAGTTTAGGCCCTGGTAAGGCTAAGGCATTTATACACAATCTTATACACAATTTCACGAAACACAATTTAAATTGATGTCGCTACGTCACCGTTGAAGTTTCCTTACGTAAATCGGGCCACAGTTTGATCTAAAAAAGATGAAACAATATTAGGTGATATAATCATCAATTTTTGCAATGGACAGTAGACTTGTTAATCTCATGAATTTACACCAGGCAATCGAGTGGCGTTAAACAGCTAACGAACGAGCGACTCGCGCGAGTCGTTCAGTTTGATTGTCCATTTATTCTGAGCGTTTTTGCTGCTTGTCAACATGACGCCAATGTCTTTATAGCTAGCTGATTTTAAGGCGATAATCCATTTAAGAAGATTAGTGAGACGGAGATTTGTAGAAGAGTCGATGATTTTGAATCCGCCTAAACAAATTTTTATCAAACTTAGTTAAGAACCATCCCAATTAAGCGACTCTGGTAAAAAATCCGCTTTAAAATCGGTCCATCTGTTTGGAAGCTACGATGCCACTGATATATACACACAGAGATGGAGTAAGGGTCACCGCTAGCTATAACAGCCTCAAATCAACTAAGAACCGCTCACAGGATTAATATCGAATTAAATAACTGCTCATAGACTATTGTGCTCAGAAGTTGGCAAGTTTTCTTTATTAAAAGTTTTTTAACTACACTTTGGAGCCAAAGCTCAGCTCACCGAATGAGTTTTATATTTCAAATCTTTTTATGGGAAGAACTTGACCAGATTTTTATTGGTGGTTCTGATGTGATTAAAATATTTTTTCACAAACATAAAATATTGCAGAATTTTAAACTAGAATAGGATAATAAGAGTTAGTTTTAATGAATGAGTTTATATCATAATAAGAAGTTTTTAGATGTTTTTAGTTTTTAACACTCGCCTCATCTTGTTTATTTTCTTTTGCAGATAAAAACCACCTTTATCCAGTGTGAGATACAAATTTAAAATGTCGACGTTCGCGATTGTAACACTTTGCCAGTAGTCACTGTTTGTCTTGAGCCAGAGAGACTAATACTTCGGGTGTCAGTCGTTTGATCGCCTTCTACCCTTCAGCCCCCTAGCTCCCTAGTATTTACTCTAATGCTGCCAAGTTTGTTTTTCTGACGACTGTTTGATTTTGCGCTCTTCGTGTTTATAATGAATTGTGTGTAAACTTTGAATTATTTCGACCAAGTGCTTCTTTTAACACTTCTAACAAATATTTAAATGAATCAATTCAAAGTCTTGGAATAAATTAAAATGTTATGTTATTCAATGCTTAATTGTAGTTTAGATTGTTTTGTCACAGAAGGAGCAATTAACAAGTGTCATTATTATTTTTAGGTACGATTTTAAAATAATAAAAAGTCAGCTCTATAAAGAAAACGGGATGAAGATGTAATTTGTAAAAATATTTATAGTTAGTTTGGAATTTTAGTGCAATATTTTCTCTTGCAAAATGTCGGCCACCGATTGTATGACGTATAGCCCTGATAACATAATTGAAAGTAGCGTGATTTCCAGTAGAGTCAAATCATTATATTCAATGAATTACCTCGCAAACATAACATACATTTTAGATGAAATGTAACAATTCTCTATGTTTACTCAAAAAGTTGCTTTAAAATACCTAAAACAGGTACCTACTATTAGAACTATTGTTAAACAAATAAACGACAGTCGTTTAAGCGATCAAGATTGAAAAAGATAAGCTGCCCGCGGCATTTGTTGATAATAAGAGCGTTTATTTCAGTTTGTGAGTGTCACGTCCGGGTATAGGGGGTGATATGAAGGCACGTCGCAAAGGGTAAATGTTGTGCTCAGAGCATTGTCGATATGAAACACCCGAGACACAGCGAGGCGCGACTCACTTACGCACGTGAGATGAATTGAAACCCGACCAAGTGCGAGTCGGACTCACGCACCAAGAGTTCCATTACACCATGCAATGTAGACTTTATTTTTTATAGAGTATACAAGACTCCTTAGATTTTATTTTTCTCATAAAGCAAGTTTATTGCAGACTTATCAGCCCTGAATCTTTCCCCCTCTTCCACAGGAAGGGGCCCTACGAGTTCCTCTCACCCTGTCTCTGCTTGTCATACTTGATCCGTAACTGAATAATTTATCACTCACAGTAATGCTCGGGTACAATGCGGTGGTCCAGGGCTTTGGCCCTAACTTATGCCCTTTACGTCGGCACTTAAAATATTTAATGTGTTGTTTCGTGACAACTCATTTAACTCAACAACGTTTTAGTCAGTGAGTTGCGTTTTGTTATTGCTTTAATTTTAGTCTGCTACATTTTCAGATAGTTTAATGTAATTTGTGTAATTAATTTTATTCGACTCACAGTTATCTTTAGCTTCGTGTTTAATTTAGTGTTTAATGAAGCAGCGAGTTGTTTAAATTATATTCCTTAATATATTCAGATTTAGCTTTGTCAAGTACCTACATATTTTGTTCCTCTAGAATTTTACTATTCCTTGTTATGATTTTTATTCAGTAGATTTAATATTGCTTCTTTAGTAAATTACTATCTAGCTACTATGAAAATGCTACCATATGAATAGATTTAATTTAAAATTCCCAGTATACCTAATCCTTGTTTCCCAGACCAATGAACAAAATTCCCGAAAATATTTCAATTTCATTACTTAAAAAAAGAATAGACCGAACGTATCTTGAAATGACAGTAAAACATTCGTACATAAAATCTCGTTTCAAAGGTGTAAAAATTTCTACTTGAAATCCAATTCTTTTCTGTGAGAGTAAAATTTCTATTTTAACCAGTGTTCGAAGAGCGGTCGAATGTATCTCATGAATCAATCAATTTTTACGAGTAGCTACAGTTTTATGTTCCTGCGAGGCCGAATGATTGGCAACGAGCTCGTGTGTCACATCGCACACCGTTTTATTGTTATATTCATTTCCAACGATTGATGGACGTCTATTTAGAATCGTGGTCTCATGTTTTGGATTTGGGTAGATGTTGTCTGCTTCGAGTAGGTTTTTGTTTCACTGCATTTTAATATCTGCCTACTCCATCATGGTTAGAATTTTATTATATTTTATATATGCTATTTCGGTTAATGGACGATATTATTTTATATTATTGTTGATAATATTTTTTTAAATACAAAGATTCTTCTTCTCTTTTCTCTATTCTTTGCTTCACGTCGTGTGTTTGGAATCTATTGCTTGAGGAAGGTTTTTTTATTACTAATAAGGTAACAAACAAGCATATGGCCCACCTGATGGTAAGCGGTCACCGTAGCCTATTGATACTTGCACTCGCGTGTTGCCGACCCCGCAAAAATATCTTCATACACTTCACACCTTTTTGAAGAACCCCATGCTGTACTCCCATGGGAAAACCACGGCGGGAGCTCATTTCTCAGCCTGAGCGACCGCGGTAGGAAGCTCCTTTGAAACCGCACAGTACGAAACTATTTTGGTCCTGAATATCCTGCAAATCTTTTACACAGCGCATTGAACATTTTATTCATTGTACTTAAAATCATACATGGACTTTCAACAACCTAGATAAGTTGTTATAAAATAATATGATTTCGCAACATGGTGGTACACACACAGTGACAACAATCTCGCTGGGACGCCGAGGCGGGGTCACGACAGCCAGTAACGGACGGGGGTAGCGTAGTTCTCCAGTTTTATTGCACGCATAAACCAACTTTATTGCTTGCTTATCAGATGCTCGAGTCTTCGTTCGAGTGCCCTTCTTCCATTCTCCGGGCACCTTTACTTGAATTTACATTTTTGCATTTTGATTGAATCAAAAGTAGTTTTGCAAAAAGGTTGCTGAAATTAATTGGACCCTAAAGATTTTACATCTATCCTTTTGTTAAATATACGAATTTTGTGAATGATCTCTGAAATAGTTCTAATTGTCGTTCTTTACAGTAGTGATTAAATCCGGCTTGGTATCAATTAAGGACAATACAGTTATAATAGTCAGTGCTCACCCCCTATTTCCAATTAACTTGTAGACGTTGGGATTAATGGCGGATAAATCAAAGTCGAGTGCGCATCCGACGTAATTAATGTCGGAGACGAGCAGGGACTATGTTAATTGTTATTAATGATTATCTCTCATACACTACTTATTGTGCAAGTACTTGGTCATTACATTGCCACTCGTTAGTTATTACGAAATTTAATCTATCGCCTCACTAAAACGAATCCGAAGATAAAAGATAGTGCTCACATCGCACCCCAACTAAAGGGGTATCATTTCTCTTCAAATCCTTTTCAAAGAATACTCTGATTCTCCAAAGCGACTCGTTAAAAGTTTTTAAGACATCCCACGTACCTAAATACTGACGTTCATAAATTTAAAAAGAACATGAAACTTCTATTCGCAACTTCTTAATTTAAACCTTTGGTTATGGGAATGGTTAAAGGGCAGTTTATCTCATAAGTCACAATGGGGACACTCTCGTTGTTAGTAGATTCGGTAATCCTTGCCGCTGTGGCCTACTAATCCAATTAAAGGCCATATTCGAGCTGATGTCGCTCCACCGAGATAAGCCCATTACATGAAACATTCAGCGCGAGATATGTCAGTGCGGGAAGCTCGCTCGTCTTAATGAGTAGGCTCGAAGACAGGCCCACTCGTTAGCTGGCAGCAGCGGGACCCGCTAAATAATACATACGACCCACCTCGAGCGGTGCCGGCTCTCCGAGGTAGCCCCGATCTATTATTCACTCGACGACACTAGCATTCCGAAAATTCACCATAGCACAGTTTCGAGAGCACTTCACGTCACACCGAAAGTACACACGACGGGTTACGTCGTCAGGTGTAAATTGGATTCTTTTGTGGAGCGAACGCGGCACGGTCGGAAAAGCGGAGATTTTTCCGATAAGCGATATTGGGAAACGCGATGAAGATACTACGCGACAGAGCAGTGCGGCGGACGCCGCGCGACTGGCCGCCAGCCGAGCTACAGCGAGCGAGCCCGGCGCGGCGCCGCCGCCGCCCGAATCACACACGGCGCAAGCCCTACCACTGTGGACCACTTCTTTTATCACAAATCTAGACCTAAGTAAATGCGCTGTATGAAAATATTGTATTTCACATTTTGTAAAGGATTTAAAATTGCACAACTGTATGAATTTAATTAAATCGTCCATTGTAATAAAAACTTCGCATCGTATTTTAGTCTTTTCCTGTACTAGGTAAGCCAAATCTTAACTATTTGCACAAGTTCTTTTATGTTATTGAAGTGAAGAAAAACTTTATGAATACATCATTCGAGTAATTCCTTGATACCTGCGGACGTGGTTAACGTCGGTAATGGTTGTCGGCGGAACTCGTTTAGGCTCGGAAACTTTCACGTTTCAAGTGTTTTATTATTCTTTACCGACTGATGTGACTTAAGTACACGCCACGCCCGCGCCCCCGCCGCCCTTATGCCGCGCAACAACTTTTTGCAGCGGCTTATTTTCGCGTAAATCGTGGTTACGCATTAGGGAGGGAGCAAAAAGAAAATTAGGTGTCCTAAATTGCTCTTTAAAGGCAATCCCACTGAGTTGAAATGACTTTTATATTTTTTTTACAAAGAAAGAGCTCGACTTTGAAATGGATTGTATTAGATAAGTTTGAGAGTTCTGCTTCCATTCGATTCTCTCGGAGTGGGATCATATTACCGGTCTTTGTCCGCGGCGAGATCAAAAGGAATATGCAACAGTGCTGGAATGATTTCCTATTATGCAAATTTTCTATTTGACAAAAGGTCGGGAGTCGCGACAGGAGTTAAGCCTTTATTATTGGAATCAGGCGAACGGGGAGGGCGGGGCACTGTGGGGGGGACGTGTGCTAAGTAATAAATTATAAAACAACACGGGCTGACCGCGAGCCCGGGCCGGCCCTAATGATGTCCCCGGCTGAGTCCGGCCGGCCGCAACCTTCCCCCGCACCCCGCACCCCGTGCGAGTGCGAGTGCGCTCGCGTGTGTCAACAATGACTACTTGCGTACGGTCCCGACTGCCGATCCCCATTGAAAGCTCACATCCTTTCACAGTATTACCACCTCGAGGTCCCCTGAATAAAGAAAGTCGGTCGCTCTGCGTGCTCCTCGCAGTCGTCGTTGAATCTAAATATTATGTTAAACGATATGCGATGATTTGAAGAATCGTTCTGTTTACATTACGTTGGTAAACAGTTCTAATTAAGAAGTTCAGCTTAGTATGAGGTATATACTCAAAAAATACTATCTTATTCTTTGAATTTAGGGTGGACAACATTGGCAACCTCCTGATGTTGCTAGTGTACATAGGCAGCAGCGACTACATGTCAGATGAACCATTTGCCAACCTGTTGTCATAAAAAATGCCGTATAAGGAAAAAACAGATAAATAAGAAAATATCAGCAGTATTTTGTTTCCACTAAGTGGTGTTCAATTGTATCAGGTGTGCGTAAACAAACCTAAACCAACATCGTTTGGGACGATAGGGCCGCTTTAAGTACCGGGTATTAAGCCCACGGCCAGCCCCACCGCACGTGATCCCACGCGATGTATATTTACGATAATTATTGCTTAGATCATTTTTTGAATAGCTACTTGTCACATTACCCTTTATAGTTAAAAAAAGAGAAAGAGACAAGCAGTTGACTTATTACGTAACTCGGTGGTAACAATTGCAATTCTCTTTGTGTTCACGTTAGTCGCTCGCATTTTTGCATTTGCAATTACATTCTCAATTGACCGCTTTAATGCCCATAGTTCTGCTCGTGTACATTTAGCTTTATTTAAATGTAGAAAATGCATTGTTATAAATTACTTGTTTGCAATATACAAGCTATTTGTAATTTTTGGTGACTCGTTAACTCCACAGTCATAATAAAGGAACGCGGTGCCATATGTTACGTAGAGCCAACTCTTAGCCAATTGCTAGAGTTAAATAGGTACTCTATGAATGTGTTATGAAATAATGAGCAGCCGGGATAAACCCTAATTATAAATTTGTTACGCTCTTAATTAGTAACCCTCGCTCCTAATATCTCCGTCAGCGAACATAACAACAGAAATGAATATCCTATTCTGTGACCAATTGGAAATACCGTGTTATTTATGTTAGCTTATTTTATTTAGCTTTATTGTCACTACTACTAGTAAACAGCTTGTAACAAAAATATCACCGTGGTTCAGTGGTGAACGCACTGGTTAGCCATCATGCTTGCACGGTTCAAAGTCAAGAGAGTCTGAGATTAAATAGCTCGCCGTACCTCAATTAAATTTATAATTACTTAGTTAAGAAACCTGCATCGCTATAACTGAAACGTTCATCTTCGCTACGATTCAGTCAGATTTTCTTATTGCCGACTATTATTGGAATAAAGTAGTGTAATGCAAAGAGCTCTGCATTATGGTTATATCATAGTGCTACGAAATTCGTAGCGCGTACGCTACGACACTCGTAGCGCAAGTATACTACGTAACTCGTATGGTGAGTTCCCTACGACGCTCGTAGCGTATGTACGCTACGTACAAAGAGAACTTCAAGGTTGGCAACTGAACACATCTCGCTAATTCACCTGGTAAACCATTGACCGAGGTGACCACTTATCATTAGGTGGAGTATCTCTACATACTTGTCAATGTGTTGAAATTAAAAATGACAGTGAAAAGTGAAATGCAAAGATAAGTGATGTTCTTCCGGACTGAGCTCGCGTATACTATTTAGTAGAACGTGTATCACCTGTGTAATAATAGTAAAGCACTTGACCAGTTAAATAAATAGTGCACGCACATCTCAATTAATGAACACACCTTCCATTTAATGAGTTGGCTCGCAGTCATTAGAATTCAATTTTTTTCATATGCAGTTATAGCGCGTCCCATTCACGAACCAACTTAAATAACACAATTAAATGGTTAAATAATACAATAAAACATGTACATTTTTATTTGCTCCCACTCTTTTTTAAACGTATTTTACCAGTTATTCTGATACTAGAGGAAGCTTTAAAACATTAAGTTAATAAATGTTGTTACTCAAGTAACACTGTTATGATTCCCATCACGCGTCGTGGATAACAGTTAACTCAAAGTGTCGGACAGGCGAGAGCTGCAGACCGACTCACTCAGCTCCATATGAGAGCTCCATATCGCCGCAGACACAGAATAACTAATAGTATACGCAGCTTCACTTGATGCTTACAAATGCCACTCTTAACTAGCGCCGAGCATGCGGCCAATTCTTTGTGTTCGCATTCTGGTTTAACAATACCTCTGCTAATGTACAGGCATTACACTCATTTGGAAGCTTTCGTGGGTGGTTGTTTCATTCTACCGTTTTGCTTCTCCCTTAAAATTGTTGTGGTTTGTTTGGTTACTCTACATCAATTTTGTAGATGTAGTATTATAGATATTTGCTATCTAGACTTACACCGTAATCCTCTCCAAATGAATATCGAAGGTCCGTGAGCGTCTTAAATTTGGCCCCTTTCTGCAATTCTGATCTTTATATTTTTTGTGATACGGTTGTTATTCGCTACGCACCGTGAGGACATTCTATTATAAGAACTATAATGTGATGAATCTCAATCTTACATGCTGAGCATACTAAATTCTAGATGCAGCAAATAAATGAATTTGTTCCAAATAATATGTAACATCTCAGTGGTTTGGAATAACGTGGTAGTAGCGACGGTGATAATGGCAGAGTACTGTGATAATAGTGTAGGATGGCATCTCCTATTATACTAAGTGTGTATTGTGTAAACAGCGGGTAATGGCCGACCACCGCACCGGTACATAAACACACGCGATCGTTATATTAGGCGGAAGCTTATCGTGTTCATTCTATCCGATAGACTGACTTGAGAGCGAGTTACCTACTAGGCTTTCTGTCTCAAGGTGATTGTCTATTGGCATACAAAACATAAATTCATAATCGGTTGATTACTGACAGTTAATTATGAAAAAATTGAGACTGTTTAGTAAGAACATCATTAACTGTGTTTTTATTACTATTTCAGTATGTGATAAATGTTGTTTAATAAAATAAAACAACTCAAACACTAATGTCATAACATATCTTGAAATAAGAACTAAAATAAATAAAACTCGTCATATAATATAATATCGAAAACCTTTCCCCCAAACGGCATTCCTAACACATTACACGTAAATCATGATATCTTGTGTACACGTCAATCTGTCAGACTTAATCGAGCTCGGATCACTTTGGCGTCACTAGCCAGTAATTGGATAGAAGCTATTCAGCGCGGGCGGCGGTGTGCCGTGGGCGCGGGCGGCCTATTGGCCGTGGGCAAATTTTCACGCTACGAGATTGGCGTTGGTGTGGGCGTGGGCGTGGGCGTGGGATGCCTTCTGAACTTCTAGACCGCACTTACTTTTCATATTCATAACACTTCCTAATTAGGGAATGTGATATCGCCATTGTGGTTTCTTTGAGATATTTTTAGTGAATATCAGATTATAATCTAAAGAATTCTTCACACATGATCCCAGACTAAGTAGAACTTGTAAATTGCTATGGCCAAATAGTTTAAATGTTTATGAATTTAGATTATTCAATGCATAGGGTGGAGTTTTTGGCAATATTATGATTCAACAAATAGTAATAAGGTAATAAAATAAAGTAAGATAAAATACAGGCATTGTTTGATAGTTCAAACAGTTGCTACACTATTTGTTTGACACAATGCAATTCACGGTAGGCATATTTGAGTCTTTAGCTTATTCGGCCCGCGTATCGAATCTCCCTCTGAAGTCTTTCTGTAGTGTACGTTTCGGTCCACTATCAAATAGCGAAATATAAAAACAATGTTTTATCAAACAAGAATTTGTATGTTGTTAGATTCTGTCGACAAACCGTTCTACGCTTTGATGGAATTATTATTTCGTAAATTTTCCACTGAAATAAAATTAAGATGTAATGTATCTCGTCAATCACTAATCCCATTCTGAAAATTCTTTTACTAATAGCATAACTAATAGGAAGCTACACTGTACACAAATGCTATAGGCTTATTTTCACCATAAGAACGCGTGTGAAACCGTGGAGGATAAGTCTGTCAAATTGGTTTAGCTTTTTAGGGTTCCGTAGCCAAATGGCAAACAACGGAACCCTTATAGATTCGTCATGTCTGTCTGTCTGTCTGTCCGTGTATGTCACAGCCATTTATTTCCGAAACTATAAGAACTATAATGTTGAAACTTGGTAAGTAGATGTATTCTGTGAACCGCATTAAGATTTTTACACAAAAATAGAAAAAAAACAATAAATTTTGGGGGTTCCCCATACTTAGAACTGAAACTCAATTTTTTTTTTTTTCATCAAACCCATAAGTGTAGGGTGTCTATGGATAGGTCTTCAAAAATGATATTGAGGTTTCTAATATCATTTTTTTCTAAACTGAATAGTTTGCGCGAGAGACACTTCCAAAGTGGTAAAATGTGTGCCCCCCCCCCCTGTAACTTCTAAAATAAGAGAATGATAAATCTATAAAAAATATATGATGTACATTACGGTGCAAACTTCCACTGAAAATTGGTTTGAACGAGATCTAGTAAGTAGTTTTTTTTTAATAGGTCATAAATTGAAATTAATATCAAATACTCAGGTCTATACTACCATTTACTTATATACCTACAGGTTTGTACGGAACCCTCGGTGCGCGAGTCTGACTCGCACTTGGCCGGTTTTTTCTTTATTAATACATATTTACAGGCTTAATAATGGTCAGTAAAAATAGGTGTTACAACCCGAGGGGCATTCAAATATGTGGTATAACGGCCAAATTGCTGCTCTGAAAGCTGCTTTAAACGTAACAGTAAACACGTTATGTGAACATTATCATGTAATTCCTGTATTTATGCACGAGAACGTGCAGTTTGTGCTCGTCACGTGTTCTACAGTTTAGCAAACAATGATTTTGATATTATAATTAACACTTAATTTCATACGTAGATTTTTTATATATTTTTTTTGTGCCGCCGTGGTTTTCCCAATGGAGTACAGCACGGGGTTCTTCAAAAAGGGCGTGAAGAGATTTCTTCAGGGTCGGCAACGCGCGAGTGATACCCCTGGTGTTGCAAGCGTCCATAGGTTACGGTAACTGCTTACCATCAGGCGGGCCGTATGCTTGTTTGCCACCTTAGTGGTATAAAAAAAATATATACCAAACTAGCTTCCGTCCCGCGGTTTCCACGTTCGCGAGGGATCGTTTTTCTGAGATAAAAACATCCAATATTTTATTCCAGAGTCTATCTATGTAATCTATCTATCTATCTATGTATGTGCTAGTAGTTATCGTAACAGAGTTACTCCACTTCGCGACAGATTTTTAATTAAAGTATGGCCAACCAAGCGGGTACTATAAAGTACCATAAATACCATATGGTTTCCTCACGTTATTTACCTTAATTTTCATCAAACCCATCAAGTTCGGCAACTCATCGGCAATAGGATTCCCCTGGTGTTGTAAATACCCATAGGCGTTGATGACCACTTACCACCAAGTGGACAGTTCTTTTTTAACCTAAAATCCTGGGAATTAATTACCTGTCACATCCTTCATACACGGTCTGATCCCAAATTAAGCAGAGCTTGTACTATGGATACCAGATAACTAAGCTGATATATATTCTACTGATTGCTAATATATTTGTAATTACACCCAAACTCAGGACATGCAGATATGTTGATGCACACAAATAATAATAATAATAATAATAATAATAAAGCCGCAGGGCAGCTTGTGGCGAGCTGCTGGTGAATAGCGACACCACGGACTCGAGATCTCCCGGAGGCGGCACCTATGCCCCTACCTCTGGCTTGCCTTCACTGGCCGGCCTGAGTGGAGCGCGAGAGCTATATGCTCGAAAGGGTGGAAGTGCTCAATCTGCGTAATAGCGGGGAAACCCGCTCCGAGATTACTCGCGATGGTGAAACCGGTGCACACCTCTCGACACCCTTAGCTGCTGACACCAATGTTGCTCCCTTTGTCACCGTGCGGTGACTGTTTTTGGGGGGCCCATTTAGTTAGCGGCGAGTCACCGTCTGCCAGGATTATCAAGATTGAGACGTTTGATTTGGCAGGCGTCCCGTTGTCTCAATCAATAGCCCAGCAACCAGTCCAGCAAGCTCCCTCCCATAGACCCAGTATAGTTTCCTTCTTCTCTGCAATAGTCCTTGCACTTCGCGGATGCTGTCTTTGGCCGTATCTCTTCAATAGTACGGGCAGAGATATAATTTGCTTAGTGTACATATCCCAACACATTAAAGTATCTTAAAGGGGCCTCTACGTGTTGGATCTGTATCCCCATGCACGCCTTCCAAAAGGACCGGTCCTCGGACCGTGAAATTCCAAAAGGAAAGATACAAATAATAATAATAATTTATTCAAGAAGAAAAACATACACATTTCACACATTATATAAGATACATAAGATATTTTACTTAACATTAACTTTACAAAGTTTAAGTTAAACATTACAGCATATAGGTTTTTTTATAATGTGTAGCATCTGGCAGCTACGCTAGGCATGAACCTGTGTTATAGCCACCAGTACCCCACCCTTTTCTTAAGCAAACAGTTCTCTAAATGCTAATATGGGAAGAACTGACATGTACATTTATATTATATATATATATATATACATATACATCTATATATGACTTACACTAATATTTATTTTATTTAAGAAATACTGATTATATAATGCAAATATGAATCTAAAATGTGTGCGTGTGTACTTGTGTATGTGTGTGTATATGTGTGTAAATACATGTCCTGGGTGGCAATCGAACCCACGACCTGCGGCATGATAGCCCGAAAAACCTGTTGATATAAAGAGAAAAAAATACTAACGACTTCGCACGTCGGCGTCACACATTGAGATATCATCACCTTAAATGACGATGATGATTATTGTAGTGAGACTTGAGAACTCTCAAGTATAGAGGTATCCAGTAGTTGGATGGTGACAGACCTTTTATGTAAGACAAATTGCCACGAAAAAAAATTTTCGAATAGATATTTTGTTGACCCACAACCCATAAATAAAATGCATAAAGCTATCGTATCTCCTCGTATCGACAGGCTAGAACACATGACATTAAACTCAGTGAGGCAATGGTATGATGAAGCGTCCCTTCCGCTGCAACCAGTCGTCTGCGCTGCACAAGATTTGTGGCGCTTGCTATGCACAGCTGTAACCAGAAGCCAAGTGGACTTACTACTGCCCTACCACTGGACTCGCTTGCATATTTGGCCCTTGTTTGTTGAAGATTTCAGGGATTTTGTTTTCCGTATTCTCTTTCGTTATCAGTGCTGCGTTCCTCGAAATACACTTTATCGACTAATTGTTTAAATCATAATGATTTTGTGAGGACCCTAACCTAGTCTCCCATAATAAAATATAAATAAATAATATCCTGGGACATTCCTCACACACGGTCATCTGATCCCAAACTAAGCAGAGCTTGTACTATGGAAACCAGATAACTGATATAATACATATACATACTTTTTGTTTTGTAAATACATACTTAATATACATAATTACACCCAGACTCAGGACATACAGACATGTTCATTCACACAAATGCATGTCCTGTGTGGGAATCGAACCCACGACCTGCGGCGCGTAAGGTGAACCTTAACGAACTGCGCCAACTGGCCCGTCATAATACAAGTTTTTACTTAATTTCGGAGGTAGTGGTTCATAGAATTAAGTGTTATAATATCGGTGTACCGAAATATGTTAATTATAATTTATTTTCCATTATTTTCCTTTGAAGTTTTATAACCGCATTAGAAAAAATGTTGGAGGTTCTTTAGTCAGTTTTTTTTAATTTATACGTTTATGAATGTGTTCGGGTATAACTTCTTTATTTATAAATCGATTCGAATAGCACAGTTGCTACTAAATTCAACGGTAGTTGGTTATTATATATCTTAAGAGAAAGAAGTGTATTTATTTTGGTATTGCCCTTTATTTTGTAGTAGTGGCTAGTTGCAAAACGCTGCAAGGAGCGCAAGGAGCGCAGCAACACGCTGACTCGACTCCTCCCTACATTATCTCACCAACTACTACTTAGTGCTGCACTTTATGATGCCTGTCTACTGCTTTTCATCTCCGACTTATGTACTAGTCCGGTGAATTGAAATTAAAGTATGTTTAGAACATTCAAAATACTAAATTCCGTTTGGAAGGTTCTATTTTTTGCCACTTGTTATACATAGTATGGTGCAAACAAACCTACGTTCCACCCGATGGAAAACATTCGATAGACGTTGCAAAATCTGGGGCATCACCTCCCTTTGCCGACCCGGTAAAAATCTCTTCACACCCTTCTTGAAATGCCCCATTATAATTCTATGAATAGCAAAAGAAATGTGAGGGTTCTTTCAAGACATTTAAAATTGGGACCAGCAAACATGGTGGAAAACATTTTCTGAACTTAAACTACGTTTTCCAATCATTAACCATCAAATAGCACAGCAAGCAAGGCTGACACTGCTAAATACTATGAAACCATCATTGTCAACAAATTATGGAGCCCGACTAGTCGTAAGCCGACACGATGCTCCATATCACCCCTGAATGCAATACTATCCGCCGCCCCGCAGCTTCAGGCAATTTACCCGCGTGAAGCGGAGCGGGGTGGAGTGGTGCGGAGCGGAGCGGGGGACGCTCATACGGTTTGCGATGTGTTTTGCCATTCATAAAGGCTATGCCACGGAACGGAAGGATTGGATGGGATTTACTACGTGCCGGGGCCGCACCTTCAGGCTTCATATCACAGATTTTCAAATGAAGGGCGCCGTTGAGTTGCAAATGGGTGATAAGGGTTGATAAGATTGAGAACTGAATTTCTTATGTTGTAGGTTAAATGTTTTATTCATAAAATTTAATGACGTTGAAGTTGTATGAAATCAGAATGGTTTTCGTTATTTTCACAAATGAATGGATTTAATTCAGCAAACTGAATGTTTTTTAAGTTAATTACACAATGTAACATCATTATCGATGATAAACATACAAATTGTCGAACTTGTAGGTACTTACACTTTGTTTGTATGCGGTTTTATAGTTAATCACTTTAAATTATTCTAAGTTGAAGGCTGACTTCCGAACCAGAGGCAATTAAATTCAATATAGCTTCAAATACACCAAATTGCTTAGAATGTGACTCAGTTGAAGACGGGTCGGTTAACGAAAGCTGGCACGTTCACAGTACTCAAAAATTTGCAATCAGTCAAGTCTAATGGACGAATGCAAAAATAGACCCCTCTATATTTATGAGCAGTAGCAAAAGCAAAACAATAACTGTCTCCTTCATACTCATAAGCTTGACTTTGCGCGAGAGAGACGGTGTAAATGTGTTGAAACGTGCCAGCTTTAGTTAACCGACCTATATATCATATCATTATGGAATGTGTACGGAACGAGGCCCGGAGATGGCGCATGTTCATCGAATTAAATATAGTTGCTAGTGATGTTGGTTGGTGTAATAGTATCCTGGCATTTCCTACCTCGGAGGAGGCCAGGATGCTTTACAAGCTAGTTAATTCGGGGATTGAAGCCCGAAATACTTAATTTATTATTTCTGTTCTTATTTATGTTTTATTGATTGTGTGTAATTTTGAAGCATTACGGAGGTGACATTTTCAAATTGAAAAAACCTCAAAATAAATAAACAGCATAAAAAAAGTCATCCTAGGGCCTATGAATTTAAATTAATTTTATTATTGTCGTGCGGAAACTGTTTTATATGCGTTATTCAGGAGTAATCAGGAGTGTAATGAAGAAGAATCAACACACAAAAACAGTTCTCTTTCGTTCATGTATGTAAAAGTAAACAAAAATCATAGTACCACCATCAGTTATCCAGAATTCCCCGGATACTGTTTGATGACATATATCTGTCACGTGACACATAAAGCGCGAGACGCGGGTGATACTGAACATCCGCTACTTAATAAATACCCCGGATCGCGTGTAAACAAGTATATTGCGTCTGCGGGTTTACATATCATTTCACGAGATGCGGAAGCGGGAGTGCGGGAACGAGCCGTGCGGAGTGTTTGCACTACGCATAAACCACTTATCTGCCTTAGGAAGGACCCAGTCAGACGCACAGTACACGAATATCACAGTAATGTGCCTACTCTGGTAAATTCAATATGAATGAGCGAGTTCAATACCACTTGGTTTATTTAACGGGAAAAAAGTAAAGGCATTGTATATAAATATCCTGGGACTTTCTCAACGCATGGCCATCTGATCCCAAACAAAGCATGGCTTGTACTGTGAAAACTAATATACTACACATACCTACACTACTTTAATTGATGTGTTTCTTTTCTTGCTTAGAATAGGCTGATTAAGCATTATACAAATTTAGAAAAAAAAAATAGAAATATTTTATATTTTTAATATTAATATTCGCTAAAAGCGAAATTATTATAACGAGTCACCATTGAGACTCTTATCTGAATTTGATTTGAATAAACCGTGCACAAAGTGTGAAAGGAAGTAAAATGTTACATGTACTATGTCAAACGTTGCTTTCTCTCCGCATTGAAAACATATGCCGCTCTTTATATCGCTCCACTTTGGTAATGAAAGACGTATCGTTTATCAAGTCACTTATCCCGTGACAGTTTCAGTCAGCTTTTATGAGGGTGACATATCATTGACCGGGTCAGACTTAACAGAAAGATAGGAAAATCATTTTATCGGTACATGTGCGTGCATGTCTCCCAAGCAACACAAAAGCATTTCTGGAAACGCTGACACAGTTGATATTCAAGTAAATTGGGCACACAATAAATCGATTTAAGTTTTATCAAAATAGCAACATTATAGCTGTATAAATGTACAACAAGCTTAATATAATCTGCATAAACGCTGACCTGCCTATTAAAAAGCTATTGGAATTCTTTTAATCAGTTTAATGTGTTTAAATTCAAATATTCAGCTAATATTCAATTTTTTAAGTTCTGTACTTTTATGGAGAAAATGGGCACATGAAATATAAGATTTGGTTATTAATTCCGCATTTTGACTCTCACTGACGGATTTATCAACGAATACAATTAAGTATTTAAAACTTAATAGCGTGGCGTGTTTTGGGATAGCTGAATAATATTCCGGCAGAAGCATGGAGCATATAGCTAATAGATATTTACAACCAGACAGAGAACATATACAAATGTTCACGGACACATGCTTATCTTGGGAATCGAACCCATGATAAGTAGCGTGAATAACCTCCACACCAGCCATTCCTGTTTATAGAACGTGTAAAAGATTTAAATGCTACCGGTGGTAGATTCAACTGTATGTACCAATTTATGTATTTATTAATTAACGTTCATAAGTCCCTTACCAGGGCCTAAACTGAATAAATGACTTTAAGATTTTGATTTTGTTCAGAATCGATTTTTAATGTAGATATTTAGAGTTGCTACAACTTTGCTTTTACAGTTGCGTTACAGTTGTTTCGCAGTTACATAATAATTGGACTGTTTTACAAAAAACTTAAACCGACTTCAAAGTACACTAAGAAGTTATCAAATCCTGATCTGATGACAATGGGACCAAACGGGAAGTGTACCCTTCCCGACAAAAAAAGAATTTTCCAAATCGGTTAATAAACGACGGAGTTATGAGGTACTTAACAAACATAAAAAAAAATATATATATATAACCGACTTGAGAACCTCCTTTTTTGAAGTCGGTTAAAAACAAGCACATTATTACACGTCCAGTGACGTGTGTGCGTGCAGTTCTACCTCAATGGACGAGTTTCCGTACTTATGGACGAGTTTCCTTAGTTGAGTACAAAGTTGCGGCCAGTTCCCCGCGAAGCGGACAGTTGTCCAGGGCGCATTGTGGTAAGTTTAGATGTTTGTAACTAACTCACATCTATCTGCAAGAATAACGATAAGTTGAATGTGTTTGTCTCATCGCTCTATATCAAGCTTTAGTGGGACTTTGGATAAGGACTTGTATTTTGTTAGTATTGTATATTACGAGTTGTAGTATTGCAAGATTTAATTCTTTATGTGTTTCAGTTTTCTGACTTTAATTCATAGAAGTAATGAACTATATAACCTTACGTGTGAAATTGATTGCCTATGACTAGGCAGTTGCTTTAGAGGAGATTAGATACTATGAATACAACGCCACAGGTTGTGGGTTTGATTCCCATCCAGAATAATAAACACATTTCAAACAAAACCTAAATGAACTACCTGTTTCTCTATTCATATCTGCGTTGATTTCATCATTAAATTATAATAACATATCCGTATATCAATGCCATGTATTTGCTCCCAATTTCTCAACATTTCTCGTAGCTACTCAACAGAGCGCTTTCGACAGACGCTACCGCGCTGCAGCGCTGCGGGCGCCAGGATCAAACCCCTCTCTCCACCTGAACCTACAAATACATGTTTAATAAACACTGCTAGCTTTACTTACACTTTGAAGTGACACTGCCACTGGGGCGGCTGGGCAGGATCACGACGTATTTATATTTTTTCTTGTGATAATATTTGCTGTTACACGATAAGATTCTCACAAACTGATCTCACAAATATGTATCGTATGAAATTTGTTCAATTTTATTAAAGAATAATGATATAGTTACCGGTACCGAGATACCGAGTTTGGTATATAAAATGTATTATAAATGCGAAAGTGAGTTTTTGCCTCAACACCACAACTTATCGTGATGAAATTTGGCCTGCAGGTAAATCGTAATCGTAACCTGGTACACATAGGATAATTTTTATCCCGGGAAAACATTATAGTAGGTATATATGGGCCCCATAAAGATGACAGAGAAGCCCAGAATCAGATTATGATCAAATCTTATGACTTTACATTACCTTGATACTATACCTATTAACCCATAATAAATTACATTGTCTTCATTGAAACGAACAAAGCCCGCAGGATATCAATCGACAACTGCAATTTGGTCATTTGCATTGCAAATTACTCAACACGTATACGGCGTCACGAGCGCCAAGACAAAGGCGCGAAGTCAACAACAAGTCGGTCGGCGGCCGCGTGCACTCACGGTGCGGTGCGGAGTAGTTCGGAACTTGGCCCTACTTAGCGACGCTTTGTTTGCGCCCGCGGCTTGTGCAGTCTCCTCCATACCACAGAGATGCCGGCTTGTTGGCTAATTTATTAGTTATTCTTACACAACCTATTATGTGTAAGGGATGTGAGAAATTGTTGGAAAGTTTGGTACGAGCAGCATTTTAAAAGGATTAGGATAAGTCTGTATCGTGCACTATGATTTCCTTACCATGAGCCAATAGAGATTTTATCTAGACTATATTTATTTTATAAAGCTCATCTTAACTAGACCGACCTCGAAGTCAATAAAAGCTTACAGCAAATTTTGAGTCGAGATTTAAACAATTGAATTTAGAAACTAGCCCTATAATATAAACTCAATTCTAGATAAACAATATTATAATCTTGATACTTGAATTCCTCGAGTACTCATTTTACATGATCCGGCCTTATGCTTTGGACCACACCTTTAACTCGTGTTGTAAAGTATGCGGTGGAGCTTGGTACAACTTGTCGGTGTTTAGTTGCGACCACAGCGCCGGCCGCGCAGACGCGACTCCTGCACTTATTAAAATGTAACGGGCACTGAAACTTTCCGCGGCCCGTGGCAAGATGGCCGCTCTTCATTATCTTAGTGGGAAGCACAACGTATGTTTTGGGCTGAGATTTATTTATTTATTTATTAGGTTTAGATACACCAACAGTACACACATTGAAATAATTTACACAGTCTTAATGTTAATGATTATGACAAAATCATAATGTACAGATGTGTGAACCTATTATAGGTGTACACAGCATTTACAGTAGACAAAACTAGTGCTAGGTAACTACAGTAGAAACATAAATTAACTATATATAACTAAGTTTTAGAAGACATAATTACAACATCAAGCCAAAACAATAATAAATACTTTAAATATTAAATGAATATACATTTTTAAATTAAATCAAGACACAGAACTTTTTAAGAACTTTTGAAGATTTTGTTTGAAAATATGCAGAGAGTCCGAAAAAATTTCTAGATCGCTTATGAGGCCACTTATCTCGTTAAAAGTTTGGCACATTCGTGTGAAAGGTGCATTTAGACCAAGATTAGTCTTGCAATATGCTACATTGAGGACATTGGAAATTTTGTACCGTGGATAATGACGTGGAATATGCAACATTATATTTTCCAGAAGGAACGAGCAGTCTATTGTGCCGCGGATGATTTTATGAAGGAAACAGAGTTCTCTAATTTTTCTTTTATTCCTAAGGCTTAATAGCTTAAAATGAACCAGACGACTGCTATATGAACTCCTATGCGATATACCCGGAATTGAAAATGCTAAGGACCTGGTGAATGATCGTTGTATATTTTCCACTCGTTGCGAGTGAACGCTATAGAAAGGACACCATGCCACGCTTGCATACTCAAGATTGCTTCGTACTAGTGTGTTATATAACAGGAGCTTAATGTGTGGAGATTTGATATTTTTAGTATTACGCCTTATAAATCCAAGCATTTTCCCAGCCTTTTTTACTATAGCATCAATGTGAGGCTTAAAAGTAAGTTTTCGGTCAATAATCACACCCAAATCCCTCATTTCCTCAAGTTCCTGTAAAATTGATCCGTCTAATGTGTATGTAGAATGGATTGGAGCCTTTTTGCGAGTGTACTTGATATAGTAGCATTTACGCACGTTAAGAACCATCATGTTCTCTTCACACCAGTTCTTTATGTTGTCAATATCACTCTGTATGAGATTTATATCTGTATTAGAATTGACAACTTTATATATTTTAAGGTCATCGGCAAATAGAGAGAATTTACAGTGTTTTATGTGGCTCGTCAAGTCGTTAATAAAAATTGAAAAAAGCACTGGTCCCAGATGAGATCCTTGTGGTACCCCGGACTCGGCAATATACACTTTTGACTCAAAACCATTGATGGTCACAAATTGAGGCCGGTCCTTTAGATAAGAATAAAACCAACATAGTGTTGATCCATGTATGCCGATTTGCCTGAGTTTCTTCAATAGTAATTGATGGTTGACTTTGTCGAATGCGCTACTGAAGTCAGTGTATATTGCGTCGATTTGCAAGCCTCTATCAACTAGCTGTGATATCTCAGATATAAAAGAAACCAGATTGGTTTCCACAGAGCGACCTTTTTTAAAACCATGCTGATGTTCGGTTAAGAAGTTATCTACGTATCGACTGAGAATAGGACAGATGAGTGACTCTAATAATTTAGAGAAACATGAAAGGATTGATATCGGTCGATAGTTCTGTATATTGCTCTGATCTCCTTTCTTATAAAGTGGTACAATTCGTGCTTTTTTCCATTCCATCGGAAACTTCCCTAGTTGAAGCGAACGGTTCATGATGAGGGTCAGGGGTAAAGTAAGAACACTACAGCAACGTTTAACAAACAAGGGTGGAATGCCATCTGGGCCTGGACCCTTGAGAATGTCTAATTGTTTGATTTTCCTTGCAACCTCTTTTTCAGTAAAAGATAGCGATCCTAAACAGCTACTACTACCAAGGCCGTGAAGCTGAGTAGTATCGAAAGGCATGTTCGACATTTGCATAAAAGATGATGATATATTTGATGTAAACACAGAATTAAAGTTTTTTGCAAAAAGATCGACTATTTCAGGACCAGTATCTGCTAGCGTATCACCTAACTGCATCTTAGCTGGTAAAGAAGATCGGTTCTGTCGTTTTTCTTTAATGAACTGCCAAAATGCTCTAGGGTTCCTATTTATATTTTCTTCTACCTTACCTATATATTCGGAGTAAAGACTTTGCAACAATTTTTGACAGCGCTCGCGTATGATTTCATATTCGATCTTATCGCGTGGATTTTTGAACTTACGGTACTTCCTTCTGAATTTTTCTTTTTCAGCCAGCATTTTAGTGAGAGATTTATTAAACCAAGGTGGAAGATTAGAATTATTAACTTTACGCTTCGGAACATATTGCTCAATGACGGTCTTAAGCCTTTGATAAAGCACAGAAGTCATCTCATCCACATCGAGGCATTTTTCGAAAACTGCGTTCCAGTTCATCTTACCTAAGTCCTCATTAATACTTGAATAATCAGCCTTATAGAAATTTAAACGTTCATTGTCTGAAGGACAGAGATATTTACTCTGATTGTTAACTAAGGTGCACAATAAAGGAGGATGCTTCGGATCAAGTTTACTCAAGCGATCTAGTGGTTCGGAGATAATTACATTATTAAGCGTACTTAGTAAAAGATCCAATGTTCTGCCATCCTCGTTACGGAGACTATTAAATTGATTCATATTTTCAATAGACATAAAATCCACTAAAGCGTTTCCCATTGTATTGCCATAGTTGGAGGGTATTGTGATAATATTCTCAGAGTTAGAGGATATTTCCCAATTAATAAAGGGTAAATTAAAGTCTCCAATTATAACAGTGTCATCAACATTATTAATGGATTCATTGGCATTGTCCAAAAATGAGCACAAAGTGTCCAGCCTGACTGGAGGCGGTATATAGAGAGCACAGATAGCTAACTTTTTCATTGAATCACCTAATCGAGCACGAACAACCACCCACAAATCCTCGCAACTACTTTCCCAGGCTATCATCCGCGCTGACTAAATTTTTTTTGACACGGCTATCAATACGCCACCTCCGTCACGCTTGACGTTAGAACCACCACACAAACGATCCCTTCGGTATATAACATAACGGGCGTCAATAAACTCACTGCTGTTAACACTTGAATTTAACCAAGTTTCAGAAAACACCAAAATATCGTATGAGGTTAGTAATATGTTATGGTAAATGTCCTGTGTTTTAGTTCTCATGCCACGAACGTTCTGATAATATATGGTGAGCATTGTAGATTCTAAATCCCGGAAACATTACTAAACAAGTTGACATTACACGATTAATTTCAAACTATCAAGACTGCGTATCTGTAGCGCTTGGCAAGACTCGTTTTTTCTGACATATATGCGACCATCTCGAACCCAGACGAACTTGTAACCTGCCTCTTTAGTCTTTTTTCTAGTAGCAGCGTGCAAGGACTTGTTAGCAGGGCTTAAGTGTTCAGATACGAAAACAGGCAGACGATCGCCACCCAGGCCCAAATGGTGAGAGTTCAGCTTGTCGTTGGGATTTTGTTTGTTGTGTTTCATGACAGCTGCTAATAGGCCATCGCGCAGTGAACGAGTACGCAGCTTGGCGATAACTGTGCGCGGCCGATTATTATCTTGGTTTAATTTGGCAACGCGCGTGACATGTATTATTTGATCGTTAATTAATGGGCATTCGATTTTATTTGCCATTTGTACGACTGTGTGCACGAGATTCTCAGTGCGATGCTCAGGGATACCATTAATTTCAACGTTGCATTCGCGCAGATGCTGCTCTACCAACCCCAATCTCGTAGTGAACTCAATCTCCAATTTACTTAGCTTAGACTGGAGCAATTCGTTGTTTTTCGTGAGCTGATCCAGAATGGCGACTTTTTCGTCCAGCCTGTTCTTCATGTCCTCGTAACACGAGTTGTAAAATGCTAGAGATTGTTCGAAAGAAGATACCTTTTCATCTATGCTTTTCAGGTGGCTGGTGACATATTCGCTCAGTGCAGACTTGAGTGCTTGTTTTATTTCGTCTCTTATTATTCCTCGAAGGTGTTCGTCCGAAATAACGTCCATACCCGGCTTGTCATCGGATGATTTGCGACGAGACTTATTGTTGTTGCGCAACGTAACATTTTCCGTTTCTTGTATTAACATTGGGACTGGATGCGATGTTGCAGAGCGGATCGGTGTATTAGTGTTGTCCTGTTTGGGCTCTGCACTTTTACATTTAGGGCATTTCCAGTTACGTTTATTATCCTGTGTCATCAAATAGAATCGTTTACTCGATACATTACTGCACTCGAGATCAAACTTTAGATTACACACAAAACATTTCATGATCTCCCTTGTTTTGATTTGGTTACAACACCCAGCGCAAGTCATCGGAGTAGATGCCATTATTTTCGGCTTATTTCAATGATACCTGGCAATGATCAATACTCGCAAAGTCAATGTAAAATATTTAACTTTTTGATGTGGATTATGTGAGGATCGAACCTACAACTCTTGGTTCTGAAAGTGCGTGCAAAAGCCACAGAGCTACGGCGCTCTTATAATATTTGACGAATATGTTTATCTATTCTAAACTGATTCGAGTAAGTAATTGCGATATACGTAGGGATGCATTGACACATTTATAAAGTTCTTTGTTCGCTTACGTAGGTTGACGTCATCCGAAGCAATGAATTTGCAGTTTTTTTTTCTTCACTATTTATCACAGTTGCACTGTTAATTTCGTTTTAATTGTTAATTATGTTACAACGATGTTCAAGCACCGATATTAATGCGCAGGTTGGTGTAAAATTTAACACGAAATTGGAGGTTTTTACTGGTTATAATAAATAAAATATAGAGGAACGAGTAGCACACGTCTGCTTCGGTGTAGGTTTTTTTTTTTTTTCAATTTAATTAAATCTATGGAAATGTTTGTTTAATAATAATTTCTAGTAATCAATGTCAGTAAGTATAATATTTGCGGGAAAATTAGCACATGAATTCTGTAGCTGGGATATTTGCAGCTATAAGGGTAGCGCTGTTATTGAGGTTTGTTCATGATGACTGACGAATCCCGACTTCGCGGGCTGTTTGGTATGAAGATGTTTCCTTGTCTCGCTATGCGTGTCTCTTTTTGGCTCAGGTATAGGTATGTGCTTTCAAAATCTAGCGTACAGTTAGTTTAATTAGGGAACGGTGTTAACTTGTATAACTATGTATTTAATAAACATTATTATGCAAGCAACATAAAACAAATAAAAGTTAAATGGGTGATAGTACTGTAGACTGTAAAGAGGGGTCTTTATAAATTATCCACATTATAGTAAGTAAGCCGGACGTCGCAATGCAAGCTTTTCTGCAGATGGGACAACACTCTGGGGGAACACTCTTTTTGTACTTCATTCTAAATTTTGCTACGATACATAGCATGTTATGTCGATCCATATTAAATTTATAGGAGATTTATATTAAAAATATTGCACATTTAGGCGGGTATGTATCTACGTTAGTTAAAAATTAACTACTAATATTATAAATGCGAAAGTACCTATGTGAGTATGGATGTATGTTTGTTACTCTTTCACGCAAAAAATACTGAATGGTTTTGGATGAAATTTGGCCCACAGAATATGTTCTGGATTAACACTTGTAATACTTTTTATCCCGGGAAAACTTACGATCCCTCGGGAATGCGCGTGAAACCGCGCGAGACAGCTAGTAGATAATGTATTGATTCTGACAGTGATGTCGACAGTTATCAAGAAAATTAATATAGACAACGATTTGATTTCAATTTGAGAGTAGTAGCTAGGCAGGAGGTTTTCCTCACGATATTTATCTTCGCCGAAAGTTAAAGCATTGGGAAAAATTGTGAAACAACTTTGTATACGTTTAATAAATATTTTCCTTGTGTTATATATTATTATGTGTGAGTTTAATATTTCCCGCGTAGGTGTGTGTTTTATTAACATTTATGGGTTAATAAAAAAGAGCGTATAACAAATCTTCGCAAAAAGAAGAGATATTTCACGCACAACAATAAAGAAGCTTTGTCGAACAAAGATGTATACAATATCTGAATAGACAACGCTAATTCGCAACTCGCGTGACTCGGCACAGTTGGGGCCATGAGACAAGCGGTGGCGGAGTTAAGCTGCACTATGATTCTTTGCTTGTTCACATGAGCTTTAAAATACCCTATAGCAAATTGTGATACTGAGCTGTTTGTTTATACAAAATGCGTACGAAGTTGATGGGCACTCATGAAACCCAACTCCCAACGCATGGAGCCTGGCTGCAAATTCCGAGGTCTTAGTTTGTGCATTCAGTCAGTTCCTTGTTTTAGAAATGTATAAAAATAATAGCTTAACCGCTTTCTTCGAGGCTTGAACTTAATATGTTATGCGTTTTCCTCATGAGGATTTAACGATTTGTTCGCCCTATTGGCCCCGCCCCGACACCGACAACGATACCGACAACCGATACCGACATCAACTGCCGCCGCCGGCGATCATCACATGTTCACACTTGGTTTGATTCCGCGGAAGGATCTCACACATATGTATCAATGTTAGGGAATTAAGTTTTATTACTTTAGGCCTGTATTTGACCACGATCTTAACATGATGTTAAATCATAGCACGGGGGTTGGGTGCTTTATTGTACACTATACTATTGTACACTACGCTGTTCGTGCCTGGCTCCGCCCGGGTGAAATTTTGGTTACAATATTGAAGATTTCCTAGGGATCCCTATCTTTTTTTAAATAGTAATGTTACTCAGTGATAATTTAGCTTTCTCCTGGTGAAAGAATTTTTAAAATTGGGCCAGAAGTTATTGAGTTTATTACTTACAAACAAAAATACAAAAATCCAAATCTTCTCTCTTTATGTATAGATGTAGATAACTGTCTGGATATGATCATCAAGTAGAAAGTCTCTCGCCAAGTGTGTTCCAACAGCTGCACTTGAGAGCAAGTTCCCTTCTAGACGTTACCACCTTCGAAACATTATCACTGGTGAGATTATGTTCAAAACTTTGATCTATAATAAAAAAGTTTGTTTAGATATTATACAATATTGGAAGTACCTAAGTATTAACAAGATTCGCAAATTACAAAATTATATTTCAACTTGTAAACAGTCTTCATAATTGAATTTTAAGTACGGAGAGTCTCTTTCATTGAAAACAATGAAAGGTTACAAACTTTAAAGGTTTGAGGCCCGGAGTTGAGTAAAGGGCTGAATAATTTTGGTCTCAGGAAATTGATGTCTCTTTTGGAAATTACTCGAGAGGTTTTAATTATTTATCCCAAATTGAGGAGAAAACTACAGGCTAACTGTGTCGTTACCAGTTATAATTTGCTAGATGTGTGATATTATTTTAATTTGATTACTTAATTTAATAAATAATAAGCTAGGACACACGTACTCGTACTATAGAAACCATATAACTACACTGGCCCTCTAAACATAGTACCATACTTTTATGGCGCCGATTCCACAGAGAGAGTTCTACAGTTCTGCGTTCCGTATTTACTATTGTGCACACAATAAGCAGTCTAGATTTCTAGACTTCTACAATATTCGCTACCGATCACACGATGACGTATGATCGGTAGCGGTAAAAAAAGTGTATAAACATTTTTTTTCCGCAGAACTCTAGAACCGGTGTAGAGTCATTTTTTTAACGTTCATAAGTGCCTAAATTGAATAAATACTTTTTGAATTTTGAATGTGTGCCATAAATTAAAATTAGCTATTTTTGCTTAGCTTATCTTTTTTTTAAGTCAAAAACGTTACTAATGTGTCATGAACTATAGTTTCAAAGAAAGTTAATGAAATTTGCAATAAAACGTTTTTAGGGTTCCGTAGCCAAATGGCAAAAAACGGAACCCTTATAGATTCGTCATGTCTGTCTGTCTGTCTGTCTGTCTGTCTGTCCGTATGTCACAGCCATTTATTTCTGAAACTATAAGAACTATAATGTTGAAACTTGGTAAGTAGATGTATTCTGTGAACCGCATTAAGATTTTCACATCAAAATAGAAAAAAAAACAATAAATTTTGGGGGTTCCCCATACTTTGAACTGAAACTCAATTTTTTTTTTCATCACACCCATAAGTGTGGGTTGTCTATGGATAGGTCTTCAAAAATGATATTGAGGTTTCTAATATCATTTTTTTCTAAACTGAATAGTTTGCGCGAGAGACACTTCGAAAGTGGTAAAATGTGTGTCCCCGCCCCTGTAACTTCTAAAATAAGAGAATGATAAATCTATAAAAAATATATGATGTACATTACCATGCAAACTTCCACCGAAAATTGGTTTGAACGAGATCTAGTAAGTAGTTTTTTTTTAATACGTCATAAATCGAAATTAATATCAAATAATCAGGTACATACTACCATTTACTTATATACATACAGGTTTGTACGGAACCCTCGGTGCGCGAGTCTGACTCGCACTTGGCCGGTTTTATTTATTTCAAAACTCTTCTATAATTTTAGAGAAATTGCAATTTTAAAAGTTTGATACTAAGTTTTAAAGGCATATCTATAAGTAAATCACTTATTTAATGTAAATATATATATATGTATGCCTATATACAAGTGCATTATACTACTTTTTATACACCCAGACTCGGAACAGAGTTGCTTTACGCTCTTTTTAAGAGGAAATGCTGGAGTCGTTTGTTCCATACAAACGTAATCCTCAGTTTATGACACTAGAGCAATGATTATTCTACCATGCCATCTGTTGGTACCACTGTATGTCCTTCGGTTGTGTTTTTCTCCATAAATTAATTAATATAAGAATTAGGAGCCTTCTAAAATTACATAAACGTACCATTCTTATCGAACTTATTAGACGTCCAGCAAACAAAGACGAATATAAACCAACAAAGGAAAACCGACAGACATAGCCAAAGCCCTTCTTATTATGATTATTGAATATTTTTTTGAAATCGTTCCCGTTTTGGATGCTATAACCGGGGATTACGAAATAGCGATTTCGTGTAATTTAAATAGGTATAATCGGTCCAAGCTGTAGTTGTGTCTATCACCCTAGGCGGGATAGTTCGGGCACAGCGCGACAGCAATAGATATGTTAAAAAACCTATTTTTCAAATTTCTTGCAGCCATCCTTTCCTCTTAATAGCCCCAAGGCATAGCGCTGCGGGAGACCTTTCCGAGAAACACATTCCACATGGTCTGCAATAAAATGTTAAGTAAACTAATGATGTTGGTCGATAATGTGAGGAAGACAACTATTTATATGATACTAAGAGCAGTACTGACTGAGATAGCTCATTAGCACAATAATATGATGTACCTATCAACCTTCACTAAGGCAGAGAGTATGTTGGGTCACCGAGCCAGCGTCAACAATATCTGTATCAGATAACACTCGCCATTGTCATCACTGTCCAAGACGTGTCCAATCAAGGTTGCCTTTTCTCATTAATTTTACTGGGTTATTAAGATGTTTTTGTTTAAATATAGGTACCTTGGTTTTCTTTAACCTTTATCTAATGTACGTCCTATTGTATGTCATGTGTAGAAAATATGCTGTAAATATGATTTACCTGATGCTGAAAGTAAAAGTGTTTCAGCATAACTGGTTAGTTTGTGTAGAAATAACATAGTATATTATGTTAGGTTGCTGACAAGTTGGCGGATGGTACACAGTTTTTGAGTATGCCGTCTCGCATAGTGACAGTATTTGACAAGGGAATTTCCAAGTATTCCTAACTTTTACAAAGCTTTGAAAACGATTGGCTTTCTAGTGCAGCTATTGGAACACACCGATATGTGGCGACAGATGCAGAGTATCCTGCCACCATCCTGTGGGTACAATAACATGACTCAATTTAATTTCTTCGTAAAATCCATTAGGTCGCTAATGATGTGAGACAACAATATGAAACAGTGTCGCATCTCGTCGCTAATACTTTCATGGAACATCTCGTCATTTATCAGCGGGTGTTGTAAGTTAATGTGTCCGGCGCATTGTCGCGGCGCTCGCCCGCGTTCACTCGCTGCAGAATCTATGAAAAATTACCTTAACCGTGCCTGTTCCCGCGCCCAAGCAACGAACTTACCGTGGTCGTATGCCAACTTCAACCGGACAAAATTCAGTAATGTATAATATACCAGTGAAGTTTAGTAAGATCCAGATAGTCTCAATTTAGTTGCCACGAAAAGAAACGATTCTTCAATATATAAAATCCAATATCCCTATCAATCAATTTTAATAAACTACAAAGAATAAATAAACTTCTCTCTTAGGCGACATAGAATTCAAAACTCACCATGAGCACGAAATAAATATCAAATAAGAAGCAAGTGACAACGCATCGTAAATTGCCACACTTTATAGTGGCGACGCATCGCATCGTGTCGCGTCGCCGGCCCCGGAACCCTCAATAAATTACGAGACACTCGTCAAACGTACTGCGGAACTCACTTTACTATCACGAAATGAGTATAGTATGAAATGAATGCTTCAGTAGCTTGGCTTGTGCTACCATAAAAGTTAGTTTATTGTGGTAATAATACCGATGGTCAGATGAGATAGTCCAGATAGCGAGGAAATTGTTCATAAGACTGCGGGAAGATCAGAATTAGTGACGTGAGTGTGAGGTTACGCATCTTATCTGGTGCACAAACTCTACTTATAAGAATACTAGTTTCTGCCCGCGGTTTTACCAGGTTTTGGTTTTTAAATTAATGTTTTCTCGGGGTTAAGTCGGACGTTCCTACTGCGGACCATTAGGGTGTGGAATGAGCTCCCCATTACAATTTTCCCTCAGCGCTACGATATGGGGTTCTTCAAAAAGGGCGTGAAAAGAGGTCTTCAAGGTCGGCAGCACATCGGCAATTCCGCAAAAAAAAATACTACTTTTTTTCCTGAAGATTGTCTGTTAATAATTTTGTATCAATTTTCTAACAAATAAGTTGGCATTACGGCGTCTTTGAGGAAGTAATAAATAAACAACACAAGCTTTCACATTTAAAATACAACATTTCACACAATAACGTTATAAAATATGTACCCACTAATATTATGCAACTATAGAAACGCTAAAGGTGCGCAAACTGCATTATCGTGGTTCGATATTTCAAACTCAATCTCGTAATTCGGGCAACGTATCGTGCTATAGAACTCGTTGAATATGTTGCCATTCTCGGCAATCCTTTTATCAGTTACCCTGAGCGTGTTAGATGTAGGATAGTGTGTAGTGTGTGTAGGGTAGGTTATGGTATCGTATCGGCCTGCGGCAGCGCTGCACTTGGCGATGTACAGCCAAAGCTCTGTGAATCCTAGATGAAGCTCGTGAAAACATGCCCCTATCGTATTATGTACCGTTTGCAATTGTGCAAATTGAATTCAGCTTGTTTATACTCTGAAGATTCATTATTCGTTGTTTAAGTTAAACGAAAGAGATGATTGAAATATTGTGTTGAGATTAAAAAAGAAAGATTAAGTTCCGTATATTTTCCGCCACAGGTCGTGGTTCGATTTCCACTCAGAACATTTTTTTTATCTACCTATTTGCGTTTGGAGTTTTAATTGAAATATCTATAGGTTGTTTACAATTATCTAGTTTCTAAAGTATGATCTCTGCTTAGTTTGGGTTCAATTTACCAATGTGTGAAGTATTTCTCAGAATATTTCAATTTAAATTATGTTATATATTATCATGTACGAATGGAACGTTCTGAACTTTAAATTAAATCAAATGTTTGGTTATCGGTAACTAAATATTAGGTTGATCATGTTGTTTTGCTGATTGGTCGTTCACACTCACTGGGTTGCGTTGCGGACTGTATACAATAACCGTGTAGGGTACAAAGGGAGCTAGTGGCTAGATGTGTATGTGTGATCACTGGGTGGAAATGTGTCACTTGTTACTGTTAAGGATCAACGTTATTCTGGTATAGTTATCATGAAGGTTTATTATTATCATCTTTGTTTTTATTCCATAGATTAAATGTTATTGATTGGTTATTTAATTTAATAATTCCTGTTCTTTTACGTTGATACAAAATCGAATCAGAAGCGTCGAGAACGAGCCACACGCTCGGTCAAGGCTCCCAAGTCCATCTACGCTACGCAAATTCATGCTCCGCGTCTGTTCAGCTCATGCTTGGTTTGCATAACGTAGACCCACCTTTACAGCCGCGGCACTAAACACATTTTAATGTCCGACAATGGGACGGAGTTTAATTAATAGCTTAAGTGTGGCAGAGGAGAGGGGAGGCGTAGGGTAAGGGAGAGGGGGCTGCCGCTGACAGGACACTATCATTCTTTCAACTTTCAAACTACTCTGAATAAATTAACGTTCAAGTTTTTAATAGTTTTGATACCAACTACGCTCCAACTTAAAAGGCACTGTCGAAGAAAAAGTTTGGACTCTTGGCTTGATTAATTACTAGCGATACCTCGTTATAATTATAGAGACGTTTTACTTCAGACTTTACCAGATACTTTGCAATTAGCACTTTGTTTCTTGGAAATAATAGTTCACGTAAGGCTTACAGAAAACCTACAGAGTTACTTTTATTTCGAATATTCCCTATAGGCAGTATTAGTATTCCATCTTTGTCCTCAAATCGAATATATTGGAAAGCCTCAAGAATTTCGTTCTCAATAATAAAAGCGAAGCCTCTAGAGCACCGTGGGTGGACCGCCAAAAGGCCGCAGACGTGTCGTCGCTCGCTGAACCCATCTTTGACATTGCTACGATATCCTGCGCCTTGGAAGCGAACCTTTGACACAAAGTAATTCCTACCCTCCGCTCTTATTTAGAAGTTACTTTAAAATCTTATGTTATGAGTCCATCTCTATGGTTATGAGCCTTCGCTACCGGTTCGTAGAAAAGCATTTCACACACAATAATGTATACGCTACGCGCTACGATGTGCTCGTAGACCGTGCTACGAAACATGTCTCAGCAGCGCAGTGTCATTATCTTCTACCTTACTCATAAAACGTTATTTAACTAATATACTGTTTAAAGGGTCACGTAAATAACGTCACTCTATTGTCATTGTCAAATAATGTGACATTATTTACGTGGCCATTTAATCCGTATATTAGTTAAATAGCGCTTTATGAGTAAGGGGGTAAGAAGTTTTTTTTTATTTTTTGTTTTTGTCATAATTTGACCGCTGAATGCAATTTAATAATAACAGCAAAAGCTTTTTTTTCTTTTATTTAACGATAATTTAAGAAATATTATTATTTCTTTGAAATCTTTGTATTAATTTATTTATTTAATCAAAAGGAACAGATATTCGCATTATTGTATTATGTATGTTTGTAGCGTTTTTTTCGCATTAATATAGGAAGGTAAAGCGATTATCAAGAATTAATGAATTGACAAAGAGTTAACTAACAGTAATTTATTAAATTGTAATGATAATTACACGAATAAATACTAATAATGTCATAACTTGTCATGTAATTATTGTAGTAATTATAATTGCACATAATGTCGTTGTGTACACGAGTGTTTAAATTAAATGTTGGTGGCACATCGCTTTGTTAATGGTCAAATTATGCATAATATTGTACACACGCGCTGTTATTATGCACCTTATAATGAACATAATCATATAAATAACTAACTATTGTTTGTTATTTAATTGAGAGTACTATTTGTTTCGTATTTAATTTAAACTCATTATATTTTTAGATGGCTTTTATAAGTCAGTGTATTTGTTGGCGAGGGGCTCCCGTCGCCAAGAACATTAGCAATACCACACAATCAATGTCAGTTACTGAAGCTACTGAAGCTACCACTGGTTCAAAAGTTAGGATTCAACTGAGGAGAATCGGCAAAAAACTCAGCAGGACTATACATAATATTTTATATTTTTTTAACAGTCTGACAATTTTGGCTTGTATTTTAAATTTTAAATGTCCAGAAGCAACTGCAGTGAGTCCTGAGTCTGGGTGTATTTAGGTATATAACATGTATTTACAAAAAAAATGTGTACTTGTTATGTAGTGTGAAGAAAATCTCCAGGATTTTAATTATTTATACCTATCTGACTCCTAGGTGTAGCTTGCTGACTCATGCTTGACCACAGATTTTCAATTTGAGGGTGTTATTCAGCTAAAGTACCATAAAGCACCCTGCTACAGAGTTGTACATCGGTATCTGCGTAGTTAATTGTCGCGCAAAATGTAATTAATCGATTAATATTCATGTATCGGCGAGATACACGATAACATCGAGTCGCGTGCGGCTTCATTACGCGTAATTGTTGCAGTGCAGCCGATCAACTCATAATCGATACATTTGACATACATATTTGATACAACGCTTGTCCGCAATCGTATCCAACTGTATGCGAATCGTTTGGTTTGCGTCAATCCTACTAACTTAATTACTTAATTTCGTTCAACCTCTAATGAAATGGAGCATGGTATACATACATACATACATACATAAGCATTTGTTGACCGAGCGAAGCGTCTCTGTTTCAGCTTGGATGTCCGACTTTTCTCCTCTACAGGTCGTATTTCTCAACCGATTCTCGTGAAATTTTGTGAGGAGTTTGGCTTTTGATTCCAAAAAACTGAATCGAAAAGTGAATTCCATGTACTATTTACTGAGGCTCGCGAGCTCTACATTTCACAGAGCTACTACTATTGTTTTAGTTGTAGCCATTTGGAATTGCTTCTCTTGATACAATTTTCATAAACATAAAACCCTTTTTTTTTCTGTTAGATTTATGGTGTTTTTGATAATTGTCTTGGGATTGTATAAGATTGCCATGAACATGCACTTGAAATGCTTTTAGTTTGGTTATTACCCTATACTTTTATACGTGATTTCTGAATGGATATGAATGAAATCTAGCAAATCATAATCCTGGGACAACCACTCATAATGATAAAGAAGGTATTAAGGTACAATATAGGGTGTTTTTTACGGGTTGGTTTATTTATAAAGATCTTACGCACTCGCACGTGGTATGCCGAGTATTAACAAAAACAATTTAACATAATAGGTAGGCACATAGAATTATCCGTTATCTGGTCTTTACAACAAATTATGCAAAAATAATGTACTTTGTTTGTGGCTAGTGTTTTTAAGGCTCAGTGGTAGTGACGTCTGATACCGAGACGAAAGTCCCGGGTTCGAATCCTACAATGAGCTTGAGCTTTTGGTGAAGGAATCGTGAGGAAACCATAGCACGGTGGTAAGGTACTTTGTAATACCCATCTGGCTGGCTACCACCCTCAAGTTGAAAATCTGTCGGCAAGAACCTATCGTGTGTTCCGACAGCTGCACTTGAGAGCCAGTTCCTTCTAGGCTTTGTGTGCCTACCACCTTCGGCCACATCATTCACTAACCATGGTGAGATTGTGGTCAAACACAGGCCTGTAGTAAAGCCTAAAGTAGTATATGTATTATATCAGATCTGGTTTCCATAGTACAAGCTCTGTCAAGTCTTAGTTCGGGGTCAGATGACCGTGTGTGAGGAATGACCCAGGTATTTTTTTTCTATAATTTTTTTTTTATTTTTTATTTAAAAAAGATGAATGTGTATGAGAGAAATCTCCACCTCCATCTAAAAAAACACCTCTATGGGGATAAAGTCACGTGTACTACACTTGTAAAATAAAATTGGTTATAAGTAACTATGTTATATTATGCTAATCTTAATCAGATTGTCAGTTGCAATAGAAAATGATGGAATACGAAAGTTATCTGTAAGTACCTCTCTATTTTGTTACAGACTCAAAGCTAACGTCGATTCTCATAAATTATAAGTAAATAAAATATGTATGCCCTTGTCATTCTTTATGCCATTCCAATTTACGTAAGGGGATTAGAGACGCCGAACAGATCTAGCTTATTCATTATTTTCGTTGATTATTTTATTATTATTCGAACAAAGCACAAAGCTTGGCGGTTGTATGGAATAAATATGATATTATCTTGTAAATGTGAAAGTGAGTTTGTTTGTTTGTTACGCCTTCACGCCTGAACTACTGAACGGATCATCATGAATTTTGGCATGCAGATAGCCTGTGGTATGGAGAAGGTCATAGGCTACTTTTTATCCCGCGGGGGACAGCTAGTTTACTATAATGTAGTATATCTTTAAAAATAATTAATAAATAAAATAGTAGGTATAAATTAATTTAAAAGACGAAGATGTTTTTTTTTTCTTTATTAGTCAGTAGATATGTAACTGTTTGCTAGGTGGCACTTCAGAGCCAGTTCAGTTCTTGTATGTACAGCAATCACCAGTTTACCCTTACTACAGTGATATCGTATATTTTATGAGTAACTTATGGTGTGATACTTCCTTCGTATAGCCACGATCCCGGGAGCTCCCGCCGGCGCCGTTCGAGCGCTCCCATCAATTTGTTTACCTTTTATTATCGCACCCCCAGTTCACATCGCAGCCTCGTCTACAATTAATCAGGGAAAGCTGATACAAACGCTTCCGGCTGTTTGCCATTTACTAGCGATTGCTCTTTTCTCATCTTAAAATGATAATATAAAACTGTTGACAGATAATCAACAAGCAGCCGCCTTGGGAACAAGAAAATAGGGGTGCACGAGGAGAGAATTAAATTTACGAGATACATTATGTCTTACAGCTCAAATTGATACATAATATTTTTAGTTATATTATTATTTGCTAACTAACTGTCCTCCATGGTGCATGGTCCTATTCTTAATACGATAAGCCACAGATTACAGACTAAGGCAGATGGAGCGCGCGGAACACGGGAGTGAGGCCAAAAAAGCAAATACAAATTGAAAAACACGTACCTGGTATTCGCTTTTGAATGAGTATTTGCTTTGCTTAACAAACTTTATGAAACAAAAAACACTTCTTTATTAATAAAATGTAGTTAAACAAAGCAAATACAAACTGGAAAACAAATACCAGGTATCAGATTTTCAATTTGTATTTGCTTTTTTGGCTTTACTTTCGTGTTCCGCGCGCTCCATCTGCCTTATTCTGTAGTCTGTGCGATAAGCTATCTACGTGCCAAATCGCATCGCGACCGTGACAGGTGACAGCCAGAGTTACTTTCGCAATTCTAATATTATGTAGTATGGACTAGTATAGTTCAGTTTAATCAACTGTACTGTCATTTGGGACCCAAATTTTGGATTTTTCACACTCCTGTTGTCTATTTCTGAACTTTAGCATAAAATAAATGGTACCTATTTAATGAACGCTATGCTCACTGCCACGAAAGAAGTTGAATTTATTTCTATTTCACACAAGAAACTTTCAACCATTACGTACAAACCCGTCGTAAAGCATGTTACAGAATTCGATAAGTGTCATAATAATATAAATATAACGTACCTAAAGTGTACATGAAAGTTAAACCTCTCGACTAAAGGCGAAACTCACATGAAGTTTGATGCAATCCTGAATCTTGTGATAAGCTCCGACACGTGTCAAGATATATGAGGGGAGAGGGGTCAGGTGGCGGGGGTGGATTGCGCCGACATGGGTGAAAGGGAGATTATGTCGAGCTTCAACTGAGCATATGGTATTTGCGATGATGTTCCTCTGAGGGAGACAATGAGAACATGTTGATAGCGTATCGAGTAATTATTTACCTATTATTTAGTATTTCTTATTTTCAAAATAAAAATGAGAGCAATATGAAACAAAAGAATAAAGAGAGAATAGATAGACAATAGGGACATTTTACAATTATCCCCATTTTAATAACATAATTATATTTTGTGACCAACTAAGCTCGAACTCTATCGTAGTCTTATAGTGGACGACATCATATTCCATATACATAATGCCTAAGTGATTTATAATAAATAATAATAAAAAGCTCAAGTAAAGATGGTGCACGCCATACCCACATATCTCGGCGGGCGCCTCGCGTCGCGTCGCTCCTCCGCGCCCGCCTCCGATCGGCTCTGTCTCGGGTGAGAAGTGGAAAATCACTGTAAATGCATCTGTACCGCTGCAATAGAGATTTTTCCCGCGAATACAGCGGATTATACGCGCTCCAGATATATAAAAGACATTCGAAAGAAATTCCCAACGCGGCTTTAAACGGAATAAGCCACTACTTTGTTCGAACTGATCCAAACTTATTGTTGTCAGTTTCTAGGTTTATTTTCGCTTGTGTTGCTTGTGCCATGTAGAGGAAAACATTAGAATAAAGCTTAGGTCTTCGCCTGGAGGGCACTTAAACGCTGCTAGTTCGGGACTGAATTATTTGTGATGGCAAACGTTTGTTCGCTTAGTGCTTCTGCCGCGCCGAGAACGCGCTCGCGTACACACTTTTGAGGTTATATACGCACTGTTCGGTCATTTACTATTTATTTCGTCGAGTAAGTTTATTTTAAGAGCAACGAATCCAAAATAGACATAGACCTAGAGGTACTCTAGTGTGACTTGACTTAGATAAATACTACTACTAATATATAGACCTAAAATAGAATAAAAATTGTTAATTGAGTTCAACGTACCTATTATATTTTTCGGCTTACTATTTTCTTACGTAAGTAATCATAGATCAAAATCATCATCATATCAGTCCATGGATGTCCACTGCTGAACATAGGCCTCAACCATTGATTTCCACTCCGTTCTGGGCCGCTTGCATCCAGCGGCGCCCAGCGACTCTGACCAGTTCGTCGGTCCACCTGGTGTTAGGTCGTCCCGCTCGGCGCTTTCCAGTACGTGGTCGCCACTCGAGAACCTTTCTTCCCCATCGGTTATCGGCTCTTCGAGCGATGTAGCTTGCCCATTGCCACTTCAGCTTACTAACTCTACGAGCAATGTCCGTCGTTTTTGTTCTCCTACGAATGTCCTCATTTCGGACCCTGTCACATAGAGAAATTCCGAGCATAGCTCGTTCCATAGCTCGCTGAGTGACTCTGAGCTTATTAATGCGGCCAGCAGTGAAAGACCACGTCTCTGTCCCGTATGTCATCACTGGTGACACGCACAGATTGAAGACCTTTGTCTTCAAACTCTGAGGTATTTTGGACGTGAAGATATGCCGTAGCTTCCCGAACGCTGCCCAGCCGAGTTGGATACTTCGATTGACCTCTTTGTTGAAGTTGGACCTACCTAGTTGGACAATTTGTCCTAGGTAAACATACTCGTCTACAACTTCGAGAACAGTGCTCCCAACAATCACCGGCCTTGGCGGAATATGAACATTAGACATAATTTTTGTCTTGTCCATTTTCATTTTTAGGCCTACCTGTTGGGAAACTCTGTTGAGCTCATTTAGCATGATGTTCAAAGCTTCCAGCGATTCCGCCATTATGACTATATCTTCAGCAAAAAGAAGGTGAGTGATATGTAATAATCATAGATGCTAAAAGAGAATTACAATCCCAATTATAGAACTCAATTTCAGTCGAGAGCGACATCTATTCCTGTTAAAGTAGAATTAGGTATTCCAATTGCAAAAATATTTGCGCATGTAAGGTTACGTACGAGCTAGGATATTAATACAATAAATAGGGTGCGTGGATGTACTTACACGTGGATCTCGTTGCGTAAACTACTAGGAGAGCCATGATGGCTTCGTTGATCGTGGTAGGCAACGTCAGTTTAATACACTTACTACTAATCCAATTTCGCAAACTTAGTAAGTGGTTTTTGCACTGATTAACAATACCGACCAATCACTGCATCCTAATTTTTTGGTAGACTTAGCCAATCAGAGTGCATGTGTCCTTGACTTAGCCGAACAGAACGCATTGTGGGGAATAGGTCTTAAACGAAATGAACGTCATGCGCTTCTTTGGGTGAATTGTTCGATGATTGATACCGATTGCTTGTAATAAGGAAACCTGCTGATTGGTGTGAAACTGTAATAATTAAAGTAATTTACTTGAACATTTATTTTACGTTGTTTTATACAGGGACTGTCAAACTCCTGCACCGAAGGAGAAGAGGAGAGGACCAGAAATAGTTTGCGAGTGCGTGTGTATTATGCATGTGTGCTTATGTGCGACAATCGCTGTCATGAATGTCATGGTGTTTCCGCTTCCGGCACTCTTCACAATGAAACCCATTATAACGATAATTTCACTACGATTTTTCGTTGCGTGAAAATTGTTTTACACACTTTTGCAGCGGCTTCCTTTGTTTGAGTGTAATTTTATTTATTGGTTTTGTCAAATAAACTGTTGTTTAGTTAAATGTTGCAGCAGAACAAATATTTTTTTGACTAAGTGGTCATAATAATGCTATTAAAATCAAATAAATACCTACCTCATAAATAGTATATTCTTATAAAATGTCACTTTAACTAATGAACGCGCTGAAACACTCCACACAGAAGCCCGATAATACAGCCGATTAAAAATGTATTCGATAGCGATCGAAGAACAATTAATTTCCTAAAAAATCGACAGAACAAACCATTCAATCTTTTTTTTTAACAAAACCATTTGCCGAGAGATGGATAAACGTATCGGCCGACGACCGCGAATCAATTAATTCTTTGATTACCCGAGTTTCTGCAATCTTTTCCCTCCCCCTGGACCGTTGCCCCTCGCCCCTCGACTCCACCACCCCTCAGGGCCTGTTTTACATCACAATTGTCATTTTAATCGGCCCATTAGATAAATGGGTTTTGATGACCCTCTGATTGATACTTAAGGATGAGTCTGGCTCAGTGGCTCTCAAAGTTGTCTATATATAGAAGTCAATACATCTAGCTACAAGGGATCCATGTCAGTAGAAAATAAATTGGGGATGATGAGATGTTAATTAGAGAGATTATTAGAGGTAGAATGACATTAAAATTGTCCGTAAATGTAATAAGTTAGTACATTTCTGTGTAAGTACTACTAACACAGATTGTACCTACTTATAGCATATTTTTTTCGCTTAAATCAAAATAGTGCCAAAGTTAGTCCAAAGAAATGGAAAATATGGTTCGAAATGTGTTTCTTATTCATACGCAGAAAACTATTATCGCAGCTATATGGCAAATGTAATCAAAGCAGTTCTTACGTCTTTAATCTGTGGCTGTACCTATTTATATTCATAGTAAACTCTGGTCATGTTATTACAAATATTTGTAAATAATATTGTAGAAAGTGATCGGCTCGTGCCGGGTCACTCGGGTTGGGCAGAAGGGTTCGGTCCAGTCCGGGCAGAGCTGCCCATAACGAGGGTCGCACTGTGCCCAAATAGAGTTTCGATATAAATATCTTGTAATTACAATCTGCTATGACATAAGTACCATAACCAATTTTAGTTACTTACATTAGATAAGATATCGCGGTCTACGATTATAATATATCAGGTACCTATATAATAGACCTCACTATACAGGGAATCCTAGTGGGGTACGGTAATATTGATTTTTTAAACTACTTAATTTTTCAGGAGGAGGCACTTCAGGAGGAGGTTCTCAATTCGGTTATGTTTTTTTTTTGTTTGTTACCTCATTTCTCCGTCATTTATTAACCGATTTGGAAAAATCTTTTTTCGTTTGGAAGGGTACATTTCCCGTTTAGACCCATTGTCATCAGGTCAGGTTTTTATTACTTTTTAGTGTACTTTGAAGTCGGTTAAAGGTTTTGTAAAACAGTTTTTTATTATGTAAGGATTTAGTAGCTCCTTTCTGTAAAAACTAATGATGCTAAAAGTTTATTGGATTCAAAATTAAAATAGAAATCAAAAGAATGATCTACAACAAAAATGATATATTGAGCTGGAGCCTTTTCTTTTCAAATATATGTCGAACTAGTGTTTTCAGAGCCATCAACAATTTGTCTGCCTTATTTCATCGTAGTGGCTACGAATAGGTACTAGGGTAATCTTGTATCCGATATATTTGCGCATCCACTATGTGCTAATAACTTTTCGCTTGGCGCGGAATACACGGCGCGGCGGCGGCGGCGGCGCTAAGCCAACTCGCAACTTTTCTCATTCATTTTCCCGCTCCTGTTCCCACCACACACAGCTCGCGTTACTAGGAGTATGTAGAAAGTCGAAATATTAATACATTATTCCACAACCTATTATACCTGCGGATATGCCCGGAACTATAGCTAGTTGTTTAAAGTTGTAATGATGTTTTAAATTAATTAAGCTCGGGTTTGTTGTAACAGCAAAATGCGTCGAGAATTTTATATAATGGTTTATCGAATATGGTACCTAGTATAATATGTACATCCATCCATCCATCCATCCATCCATTTTTTTAGTTAGGTTCAAAATAGCTAGCTTTCGTCAAGAGAAAAGGAGCTGACGAACCTCGGTATTACTTTTCTTTACCCAACCGCCTAAAGTTGACGTTCCTATCACAATACCATGTAGTCTCTCTTATCAGTCACATAAAAGCAACACAATTCCCTTTTAAAGCATCATAGTCATTTCGGCAATATATTGGTCTTAAAGCATAAAGGTGGCGAGATAAATCCCGTCCCAATAAGTAACGCGTATATGGGTTTAATACGCTCGTAAAATTTCCATATCGTTGATATTGCGTACAACGACGACGCGGCGACGTCGCGTATTGATATTGTACAGATTTACGTACCTCGTATCGTATGTTATACTAAATTAGGTCACCTATTATCTGCGCCCACTAACTATATTGATTTATGAATAATTGATATCATGGAAAGTTATTATTCCTCTCTTTCGGAGGAGGCTACAGGGAAGACGTACGATACCTTTCGTTTTTTCACGGGGACTATACTAAGTTCTATTAAAAAACAAAATATTCAGATTATAAAATTTGTAAAGATATAGACAAATTTGTATTAGTTTTTAAGCTATATAATATTAAATAAATAAAATATAAGATCATACATCATTAATCTTTCTCGCAATCACATTAGTCTCGATCACAGTCAACAGTGTTGCCAACTGCTAGCTTTACTAAGTAGCTAGACATTTTGCATTTTTAAGTAGCTAGATTGCCAGATTTTGATACCCAAAAAAGTTGCTAGAAGTAGCTAAATATTTCCAAGTAGGTAGATAACAATAACATTGTTAAATAGAATTGAAAATCAGTAAATTAAATACGTTTTTTTTTTCAAGTTAATTAATTTTCACAATATATTTAACAGCGAGCATTAGTTTTAAATGAGGAGATTTCTTATGCTACCTCTATAGTCAAAATACCTGTCAAATCGTGTACTTAAGGTTCAAATTGGATCCAAAGATCAAAATTTTGACAGGTATTTTGACAATAGAGGTATCATAAGAAAACTCCTTATTCCCGGCTACCGACCTATACCCACATCTAGGCCAATAGCGTTGCGTTTAGTCTTTTTCTATCGAGACCCAGTGTCCTATTACAAACTTTCGAAAGTATTAAAAAGTAGCTAGAAAAAGTAGCTAAATAAATTTAGCTACAAGTTTCATTAAATTGTAGCTGCCTAACACCAAAAAATAGCTAGATCTAGCTATAAAGTAGCTAAGTTGGACTTGGCATCACTGCAGTCAACCCAGTCCACCTCCGCGTCGTTAGCACCAATTTCCTAATACTAGCCAACATGACGTGACGTGACGGATCGACAGAGCCACGGATGCCACCGCGTACTTTGACACATTTCACATTAACACGTGGATCATCTCATCAAGATAAACGTTAATTAGTGATAAAGCCGTGACGATACTGTTTAAGATAATGAGAATTGATAGGACTCGGGTTACTTTAAGGGTTTTCTTTGATGTTTTGTAAGCCTATTGTATGTATGTTATGTAAGATAGCAGTAGTTTCTAAGTTTTATACTTTTTGGCTATGAATAACTAAAAATCATTCATTCATTCATATTTTATTTCTCGCACGCAGGTCATTTGCTCTTACGTTCTTTGGAAATACGAGCAAACGTAGTCCTATCCCTATAATAAAAAAAATAAGGAGTCATTATTTATGATGTATCTTCGTAATAAGAAGCTGCTACATGAACATGTCTTCTTGAAGGTTCCAGCGCACTTGCATCAAGGACGCGCTCGACGACTCTCGGCTGCGCTCGGCACTCGGCACTCGGCGCTCGGCGGTGACAGTGCCCGCCACGCCTCTTCCTGAGTTATTGCCCAATTCCTCTACACACCCTCTCGAATAATCCTCTCGTTTTCTATACAACAACATTAGTTCCACATCTGGTAAAATTTTTCACGTAATACAAATGCAAAGTACGCTAAAATCACTCAATCCACTTGCGTCGTCAACATGCGGTGTCACGACTTCAATGCTTTCCAGTCGCCATCCTCAAATCATTGGCATATCATGCACTATCTACCGATGTACAGCAGCGACAGCAATATGTAGTAGATAGGTACGAAGAACTTGATTATTCGGGTAATTTCCTTATCCTAACGTAATAATTGTTTCGCGAAGTACATCTTATTTGATAGGTATTTTATTTAAGTTTTTTTTTTCAGGATTTTGTGGATATGTGAAATATAGCTGATAGTTTAGTAAACAGTTGGCGAGGGGCGCAGGGCGCGGGCGGGGGCGCTCGGCGGCCGTCACCGCGCGCCCCCTCGTGAGTTATTGCTCAATTACTCTTCGCGCCCCACTCTCATTCTTGTGCAGAGCTCGGCTCGCTTCCCACACACTAGCTTTTTTATACGCACAGGTAATAAAAATTTAAGAAATTGTTCGGGTAGATTGAATAGGGTCGTAAATGTTCCGCGCGGAGTAAGTCTACAAAGTCTCGACATGATATTTTTTCGCGAAGTGTATTTTTCCTGCGATGTATTTATACGTAAAAATAAATATTTCCCTTTGAGGTAACATTATATTTTTAATACAAAGCGGCACTTGTTCAATCGCGCTCGCAGATTTCTTACAATCATTTTTACGACTTATTTAGAGAGCAAGTACGGGGAAAAAGGATTATTTCCTTAATAACTAGGGGGAACATTTTATTAGAAGCTATTGTGTCGTGACTTAATTTTCTACAATATTGTAGCTGAATTAACGGTAACTGTACATATCTTCTACTATATAAAAATAAGTCGGGATTTCCTTCCTGACGCTATAACTCCAGAACGCACGAACCGATTTCCACGGTTTTGCATTCGTTGGAAAGGTCTCGGGCTCCGTGAGGTTTATAGCAAAGAAAATTCAGGAAAAATGTCAACAGAAAAGCGGGAAAATCTTTTTTCACATACAGCGCCATCTCTGATACATAGCATGTACTACAAACCAATATTTTAATTTTGGGCAGTTATACGTAGGGTAGGGTAGGGTAGGGTAGGGTTGTGTAGGATAGGGTAGGGTAGCACTATAGGGTAGGGTAGCACCACGCGAACGAAGTCGCGCCGGGCAGCTAATCATTTTATATTTTAAAAGTTATCACAGATTTAAAATTAGCAAGAAACAGTAATCGCGATACCGTGAACGGGCGGGCTGAGAGGGGCGCGGGCGCACAAATCGCTCGACACAACACGACACTGCACCCGTGCGAAGCCGGGGCGGGTCGCTAGTGGTTTATAAATAAGAATAAGACTTAACGAACAGTAAAAAGAGTTTCATGAGGAGGCGTTGTGCTGGCCCGGCAGTGTACGGGGAACGGGAACGGGTGGTGTAGTAGGTACCTAATGTTATCCCTTGCACTTCTGGCACACCGACTGCCCTCGACACTAAAACTCCTCTCCAAGTAGTATGTGGAGCATCATGCAAGCGTCTTTAGGCTATGGTCACTTTGGTCAGCCCAAGCCCGTTTGCTATAAACTACTTTTGTACTCCAAAAATATCAAAGAATGTGAACATGATCTCGTTTAATAAAAACAGATTATAATGGCCGAGGTGCTCTACATACGATTCGAGTGGTGCGGGCACTGCGCTGCGCGGCGTGAGAGCAGGTAGTTTTAATATGATGCGGCTTAGGTTAAGGCTGCCCATGAATATTTAACAAACGCGACCCACGGCGCGGCCGGCGACCCTTCACTCCGCACTCTATGAAAACATGCTCGGATAATAGATATTTCGAGATTATTTTATTTTGCCTCCCAACATCATCATATTGGGATTCTGAAATGTATTGTATTACATAATATGTTTATATTATTTTCAGAGATTTCATTTAAATGAAAAAAATATTATTAATGAAAATAATAACCTCGCAAAATATATGGCAACTTTTATAGCGTCGATCCCATACATGTTCACCGCGAAAGCAAGGTTTTACTAGTTTGGGGCAAGTACCTATTATAAAAAAAAATAGTTTAATTGGAAACGATTCTGTGAACGATTCTGAATCTTAAGTTTTTCTCATTTCGTTAACAAAAGGCAACGTTTTAGGTAAAATATGCTATTTATTTTGGTTTATTCTAGTTTGTAATCTAAAATCACTTACATTATGTGGCGAAATTGTTTTCCCTCTAGTTACTCTCTACAGCGTAAAAAAAGAAAGCAAGAACAATAAGCAATCTTCCGTCCTTTATACATTTTCCAGGCATAGGCTGATATTACGTTTTTTTAGCGCCTGTTTTCTTTTGTTTGGTAAAGTACCTATCGCGCAAAAACGTCACGAGGCCGATATTGCTGAGAGTGACGTCACACAAGATGCGAGCCACACAATCGACCATCAGGCTTTCACTCTCGGAACTATCAGACCACTAAATATATAAGGTTTAATCAAATACGTTGGAGAAACTATGCAATCGAATTTAGTGTAACTTAGAATGTGCGTGATATTAATATCCCCAAGGACTGATATGCAGTGATAGCGCTTACTAGGATATAATCGGCAGCCCGCCCGAACAATGAGAGCGGTCCGTCTGTACTTATCTATTTGGCTGTACGATCAACGATGTGTGGGCGGACAATTTATACATTGTTTCGTTACATATTTATGAACACAACATAATTCATGTCTCAGAGAAAATTATTGATATTAACAACTTATGTCACTAGTCTGAAGACATGATCCCTTGATATATTCTAGCGAACTGAATATAGATTAGTATACTATAGTATATTACTATGGTATAAATTATATGGCTATTTTCGGTAGTATTTTAATATTTCAGTAAAAAGAGTAAGTTTGATTTCATCGGCTGGAGTTGTACTAATATATCAAATAAAAACTTATCTCTCTGTTAATACAATCAGTTTGTTTTCGGTTCTTTTCAATTGACTTTCGAAACCATAATAACTTCAGTATCTTTGATCTCTAACGTGCTTTTAATATATGGTTTTGCATATGCAGCAACTTATAAGTAATTGTAGGTGTGGCACAATTATTCTGAAGCACTACGTTATCTCAGTTAATAAAATCAAATATCAACAAAATCCTTTGCTAGTGTTACAAAGAAAATACCTATACTATGGTAAAGGCCATTGAAGGCGACGCCATAAATAAAGCGCGCCTGGATACCACCACACGCCGCGATTCGCTACTCGCCTACAAATTCGCGCTATGCTGTTCCGCAGCCGATAAATCGTTCGCTCACCTAAAGACATTCCACTTAGATTGCAGCCGCCGGAATGTCGCCTAATTGTTGTCCTCCCCCCACCTCCCCCTTTCTACTGGGGAGGGGACTTGAAGCACATAGGTGTCGGGTTGTATCTAGTGTTCATAAAACATCCGAATAGGTTAGTTTGAATTGTTGGTCAAATGTAAATGTTAAAGTTTATTATGTACATGCATGATCTGTACCGATACTTTTAATTTACATTTAATTACTTTGTAATTTTGCCGCTGCGCTGGGGCACGCAATTGTTTTCAGCGCGATTAGAATGTAAATATTATGTAATGAATCTAACCTTGTTTTGAAAAGAGTTATTGCTGAGTTTATTGCCGGCTCTTCTCAGCAAATGCAACCTTCCGAACCGGTATTAGAGTAGTAGAGCCAGACTTTTCATAAGTGCCTGCGAAGGTCTATTTGAATAAATGATTTTGAATTTGAATTTGAATTTGATTTTGATAACTTTTTGGGCCATCTTCTATAGCTTACACCTATTAGTCCATTAGTCCTTAAAGGTGCCGTAACGCAGCCCACCATGCAGCAGTGGCAGGCGTCGTGTCGCCGCAAAACTAGTTATTTCTCTTTCGTTCCTATATCTAATCGACGTGTCGCTAGCAACGGAAAGTAACTTCACTTCACCGTCACAAGGAGATGGAGCTTGTATGTCTACTGCTCTTTCGTCGATAGAGCGTGTCAATCTTTAAAACATCGACAACTATCTTTTTGTCCTTTGTTTTACCCAAGACCACCTCGTTCACCCCCTAACTGGTTGAACCCTTACTTAGCCACTGGTTGGCACCAGCGCCAGAAGGTCGTAGGTTCATTTTCCATCCAGGACAAACATAGTTATCCAGGCACCACAGTTCAATCTCTGCTAAGTTTGGGATCACATTGTCATGTGTGAAGAATGTCCTAGGATATTGAAGGGCCGGTTGGCGTGGTTGATAAGAATCCCACCTATCCTTGTGTGCATGAACATAAAGTATATATTTATAAAAATATTGCCAGTATTAGTTATCTGGTTTTTGTAGCCGTGAAATCTTTAAAACATCGACAACTATCTTTTTGTCCTTTGTTTTACCCAAGACCACCTCGTTCACCCCCTAACTGGTTGAACCCTTACTTAGCCACTGGTTGGCATCAGCGCCAGAAGGTCGTAGGTTCATTTTCCATCCAGGACAAACATAGTTATCCAGGCACCAAAGTTCAATCTCTGCTAAGTTTGGGATCACATTGTCATGTGTGAAGAATGTCCTAGGATATTGAAGGGCCGGTTGGCGTGGTTGATAAGAATCCCACCTATCCTTGTGTGCATGAACATGAAGTATATATTTACAAAAATATTGCCAGTATTAGTTATCTGGTTTTTGTAGCCGTGAGTGAGGAAAGTCTCAGGATATTTATTTATTATTATTTATTGCTTTCTATTATAACAATAACGCTATATTAATCGTCATTTAAACTGAATGCTACATTTCCTTTCTTGACTTAACTTATGTATGTCATAGACAACCTTTTCCATTGACAAGTTAATCTCTTTACAGAAATGGAGCCGCCCTCGCCGCCCTCGCCGCCCACCCGCCTTATCCATTGAGATGTAATAGGCCTCATGTAATATTAATGTTTTCAGGTTTGGTTTATATTGAGCTACAGCTGGGAATTGATTAACTATTATATACTATTATGAACTATTTTCATTCCAAATTACCTAAAGAATAAAGAGATTTTTTATACAAGTAATTTGGCAAACATGCATAATTTATGGCACGTCTGGTAGTCAGAGGTTACCGTAGACCATAGACGCATACTCCGGGGAATCATTCACGCGTTACCTAGCCTTCTCCACTCCCCAACGAGCTCTGGCGACCTTACTCTCGCGCAACGCAACGTTATCTGTCTGCGGTATTCTGTTAGGCGGAAGGATTGGAATAATCTTCATATTTTTACATAAATAATCGAAAAACTCGTTTAATTTCAAGTTTCGATATGAGGTGCAATGCAATGTATTGACATCACTAGAGGCATAAGTGTGTCGCAAATTGCGTAATAATTCCGGCCTCGGCAGCCGGGAGCCGGGAGCTGGCAGTCAGGGCCGTATCACCTCACTAGCCAATATAAGATTCCTGACGGTTGCATTTCTTCTTATCCGAGTACCTAATTAAGTAGACTAAACTGCGGCGCGCCATTATGCGATCTTCACTGAGTGAGCGTTTCACGAATTCTAAGCAGAGCAATGAACATGAATACGAAATACTAATTTCAGTATGGATTCTCTTTGTGACACAGCTTTGTAACTTATGGTAATTTCATTTGTATTTTAATCAGGTTTTGGATATTAGTTCTGTAGTGATATTGTATTGCCCTTGTTTGGAATTTGTAAAATAATAGAGAAGTAAACTGTAGGAACCCGCTGAGACGTGACGTAACGTCACGTCACTAATGTTGTTGTGGCCCCGCTCACAACACAGCAAGCCGACAATAATATCTGAATGAGTTATTGCCGTTTGTTACGCATACTTTACTGTATTATATACAATAAAATGTTGGTATTGCTCTGCTTTATTTTAGTTGAAGTAAGTTTATTTTAGTAGCTATGAAACAATGTAATTAATTCAATTTTATATGCATACATTGTGAACGCTTGTAATAGACCACTACCTCGCCGCACCGCGATATGATTGATATAGTAGTAAGCACACACAAAACCTTCAATTTCCTATTAAGTGCAGCTGTCAGATCTCATCGGTAGCTGGCGGCAGATTAACAGTATAAGCTAGTATAAGGGCTTGGTTACGGGGGTACTACAAATTATCCTACCACTATGCTTTTGTTTCAAACCCACCACCTTCGTCACGGCATTTGACTTCTACCACTGAGCTATCATCGCTTTTTGAACTTTGTTTTACGGAATTGTTGCTTAGAGCGTTTTCCAATGTGACAAGTAATCTCGCTGATACATTATAGTATGTAGATTATAGTTATATAGGTCGTAACTATGAACCATTAAATCTTTCACGTCTATACAACGTATAAAAACCCTATAAAGTGCTCGCAGAACAAACTTAACTAGTGTAAAATTGCCGACGTTCTTGAACTTTTTACCGGCTCTTGCAATTCTCGTTAAAACTACATCACATTTACTGCTGTTTTGATGTATTTATCGGCTGTTATTATTTATTTAAAGTTATTTTATAGCTTGTACTTATTATTTTATGTAGAATGTCGGAAAATGTGCTCAAATGATTTTAATGTATATTATTTTCGTGTTGTTAGAAATATTTATATCCGTTGTTGTAATAAACCTTTATTACACCATTATTTTGATGCTTCCCCAAAAGGTGAATAATTTTTACACAATGAAATACACATTATTGGTGAAATACACATGACATAGGTTTTGTTGCTAGATTGATCTAAATTGCTACAAGGGTATCTAACTCAAATAATTAAATTTTCAGCTGAGTATTAATTAAGGTTTCCCACGAATACCATTAGTCTTCCCATTTAGGTGACACTAAGAATAAAATGCACTACTTATACGTATATAGTGTCGCTTTATAGTTATAATTCAGTGCTGTGGCTCTCATAAGCCCCCAGCTGACTTTCGATGCAAGTATAACCATTAGATGCAATGATATCATTAATTAAGTAAAGGTTCCGGGAAGCGGTGCTCAAGACGAATGCTCGGTTTGTAAGGAACTAGTTAGAGAGACGGATGAGGACAGCGGTGATCGATGCGCCGCCATTATTCACCGGCTAACATCACACAGAACCAATCCCAGATAAAACTTTCAGACCTCAAGAAAATTGCACCTTTACCTACACTATAGACACCCATTTTACATAAAACATTTATTATTTTCTTCATATTATTTTTGCAAGTCCAAACGTCACACGTCTTGTAGACTTTGCGCTACGAGTATACTTCTACGATCGTAGAGCCTCTACGAGCTTACTACGAATAATGCTGAGAATCTGTTTTGAGGTGAACGCACACTTATCCAAGCCGAAATGCATCGAACGAAACGAATTTGAGAATTCTGTATATGAAAGCTCGCACACTTGCCCTCGTCGAATCGTCCGAATCTGGAAGAACCCCAGGCTTATGCGGTCGACTAGACCGATGCGCTCGCATCGCATCGCATTCTATCAGTTGCGTAGCAACACGCGAGTGGTTTATAAATATTGTGCGACAGGCGTAAAGGAAATTTTTTTTTTTTTTTTTTTTCTCTCTTTTTATTGCAAGCTGTCTTTTATGACATTCAGCAATTGTTTAGTGCGTGAGGTAAGCTTGTGAGGAACATATCCATTGACATGCCCTCGTAAATTGTACTGTATTAGAGCAGGTCTTGTGGGTTTTTTCTTTTAAGTCTCTTATTTGGTTTTACTGTGTCCATCATGTTGTGCAAGAATGTTTGGGTGTGATTTTAATCTCCTACCATAGGATATCAGTCTTTCTTTTATTTCTTGCCTTACTGTTTGGATGCAAAGGTCATGGTGGAGTCGTTCATTTGTAATGTACCAAGGTGCGTCAGCTATAAGAAGCTAAGCTATAGAAGTAAAGGAAATAAAAATGATTTCTTCGGCGCGGTCGATTCTTTCGATGTGTTGTGTGCGACCCCTTCTTGACTTCGATTCGTTCGCCGCGTTCGGCTCTGATAAGTGTGCGTCGACCTTTGTAAACACATTTTGATATAAAGAGAACCTGCTGGGAACCTCGCCGTTATTTGGAAGCATCGGCAGACTTGAGGAAATTTTCTATATAGAGATTGTAATTTAATTTCATATCAAAATTAATCAATTCACGCGCCTAATATTGTTTTATCATAAATGTAAATAAAATATTTATTGAAAAGGTAATTCATTTAACTCGAGGAGCACTCAAATCATCTGGCACTTGTGGCGCGGCAACGCGCAGCGGCCGTCGCGTGCTAGACGTGCGGGAGACGCGCGGGAGACGCACGAGTGCCGCGCGGGTGTCGCACGCGTCCGCTCGCATATTCATAGCGCATAATGTGACGCAAAGTGATAGCGCATGAATATTTAAAATTATGCACTTACCCGCGAGCGCGCGCCCCTAACTCAACTGTTTTCGTTACTCTCTACTTATTTTAAGCAGAGATTTTAATATATTAAAATATGTTAGGTTTACTTTAAATGTGTGTCTGGATATAATGATTTGGCAGTTTTTATGCAGATATAAACCGCAATGGTAATCCTAAGTAATGGTTCATATACAATATTGAAGGATTGAGTCTGCAATGAAATGTTATCGTTGCTGGGCAGGCGGCACGGCACGGCACCGCGCGGCGCAACACAGCCCGGCGGCGGCGCCGGCGCGGGGTGACGGTTACAAATAATCACAATATTATAGCGGCCTTAAAATCGCACGTGACCGCTCCGCGCTGCGCTGTCATCCTCATGAAACACTGATTTATTGTCACGAATTAAGCATTTATACGCAAAAAAGGAATCTATTTTTTTATTTTATTTTTGTGTGTATAATTTTTTTAATTTTATTGCATATATGCAATACATCAGTCTGTTTTACCCTTTTAAACTAAAAATGCTTCGTCTACACACGTATCACTTGCAGTGAAGTAGGTACAAACATAACATAATCGGGATTATACCTCTCATAAAACTGTGCGGTAATGTAAAGTAAAAAGCACTAGTGCGTAAAAAGCTGCTGAAACTAAAATCAGAGCAATAAAAGTCACTTTCGAGCAAGTGTGTTGAAAAATATATCTTATTAAACGTTGTGTGTGTACTCAAACTATGGTTTTAATATTAGAAAGTTTTTAGAAGGCTTTTTCAGCAACCTTTTTTTTTTATACCACTTGGGTGGCAAACAAGCATACAGCCCGCCTGATGGTAAGCGGTTACCGTAGCCTATGGACGCTTGCAACACCAGGGGTATCACGCGCGCGTTGCCGACCCTGCAGAAATCTCTTCACACCCCTTTTGAAGAACCCCATGCTGTACTCCATTGGGAAAACCACGGCGGGGAGCTCATTTCACAGTCTGAGCGTCTGCGGAAGGAAGCTCCGGTGAGCCCGCACAGTTCGAAACAATTCTTGTTTCAATGTGAACCTTCTGAAACCTAAGCCACCCGATGAACGGACGAGTCGAGGCTGGGATAGCCGATTACACGTTATCATTAGCTAAGGCTTAATCTGGAAGAATCTTATTTTATATCTAAAACGAAATCACTTGAAAATATGATGAAAAAGAAATACAATATTTTCCACGACAATTCACAAATAGCAATCTCCCATGTTTTTCCTTATCTATCGAGATTATTGACGTTTAATTTCGATTCAATAACTCGATATTTAACTGTCAGATAGTGGCAGATAGTACAGATTTCTCGATTTTAACGATACTTACATCTCGATAGAACATAATAGCATAGTCACCGTCTCGGGAATATTACCAATTATTAATTTCAAAATCATCTTCTAAACCATATTGCAGTATTATAGTTATGGCTTGTTAATGAACATTTATATTCACATTTTCTCGACTACGCAGAGCTCGAAATCCTTAGAAGATTATACAACAAATGAAATGTGTAAATAGAGAACCGAGAATTCCGCAAAGCTAATATTCAATTTAGATCCTTATGTTCGTAGTCATAAGAACGATATGGTTGCTTGTATTGCTAGCTTGTTCACGGGTAATGTTTATGTAATAACACTATATCTGAAGTATAACAATGTCAGCGATGAAATCTGTGTGTCTCATTAGTAGTAATGTGCGCGATCCATTAAGTGCGGCGGTAAAGGTACTGACTGCGCTTATATTTATCGCATGACAAGCGCTTGCCTCGTGACGATGCCCGATGGCTTATAGTCTATGTCTTCAGGAAGACATGGAGTATTAGCCACAGCACAAACATAACAGTCTCTGCATAGCCGTATGCCACTACATGGCCACTATCGTGTTTTTTTAATTCGATTTTAAGTAGACAGCACCTAATTCTGTAAAGTTTAATCAGCTATCAAGTCAGGATAATATTTTAATGTCTTAGTTAACAGTGTTATTCGTTCACTAAAATACGGACAATGTACTTTCTGAAATAATATCAATATTAAAGTTATTATAAAGATCTATTTCATTGCGTTATTCTAATTTGAATACACTGTTTTATTTAAGCTGTAACATAGTCGTTGACGAAGTCCCTTATTGCATTTGTTTTCTCTCGTCGCGTGACGTCACAACACACGCCTTTTCTATTTGTTCCATATTGGCTCCTCTTCGCTCTATGCTCCGTTCCACTCCGCGATCACTCACCAAGAATTTTCTATTTCCCTCTTTTATTATGAGAATATGGGGGGAAAGTTTTATATTACGGATAACAACTGTGTTTTCACTCACGTACTGCGTGTGCCAGTAATCTGTCGTAAAAGATATTTTAACGGTACAAGTAATAAAGGACAAATTGATAAAATATGAAAAATTTCTAACTACAGTTAGTTTCTAGTTACAGTTAAGCATACGGCCCGCCTGATGGTAAGCGGTTGCCCTAGCCATATGGACGCTTGCAACACACGAAGCATCGCTAACGCGTTACCGACCTTTCCCCCCTCCCCAATGAGCTCTGGCGACCTTACTCACGCGCAGGAACATAACTTTACACAACATAAAGTTATTTGGCTGCGGTATTCTGTAAGATGGAGGTACTTCCCCAGTCGAGCTGCTCTTTGAGCGAATAAACGCTATGCTCTACTTCTCTAAAGTTCTCTAAGGTTTTTAAACCAATGAGCAGATATTACCATATCTAATACCAATCATATTAAATAGAATGTTGCCTTTCACGCCTTTTCAAATAGGTCTATTAATTATGTCACTCGTTCTTTGTCGAATATTTATTCAAAGTAAAATCGCTTATCCCTTTTTGAATAAAACGCTGACTCGTTTGATAAATTGCTGCATTAACTAAATCCAAACGAAACCAATTCAGATTTTAGTCTGGTCTAGACTTCTATATGTATTTATAATTCATTTGGACCCTTTTGACGAGTGTAACCGTTTTGGGATGCCTCTGTACCTACCGCTGGAGTCCCTCGGGGCTTTGTCTCCTTTAATTAATGGCTTAGTTAGAAATATTCATTGCTGTCTTTTGTGAATCGCTTAAATTTTGGTTGGTTTATTGTATTTTATTTATTTAAATAAACTCGATAACTATACGCTCTAAGCCGACGGTTTTAAACGGTTTAGTAAAAGCCTTGTCTGAAAAGATAAATTCTAATGAATTCCTCTGTACACAATTCGTGTACATAATTGCTGTATGTATAATGATAGTCAATGCTAGGTCATGAAATTATCTGTATTAAAGCTAAAAGCTCCCAATTACACCACAATAATTGCTATGTTGGACATGCAATGTAGCTTTTAAACAACTTTGTAATTGCACCTCTGACGCTATACTTAATTCCTTTTGTTATTTTAATGAGAGCATGTTTCGTCTTCTAAACCCTTTAATTACATTTAAATTTGTAAATTCTAAAATAATTCTGTGTAGGTTCAATAAATAAATAAAAAAGTCTTTATTTCCATATCCTTATTTTACATACCTATAAATTTTAATTAGTTTCATTAATAGGTTAGTAAATAAATGTTGTTTAGTAAATAGTTGTTAGTATGGTTAGTTTTCTGCTTTTGGATATGGATCCCTCTTTGGGTGAAGGCCTCCTCCAAATTCTTCCAAGACTCTCTATTACCGCCTTGGATTACCTAATTTCTGCTGGCATTTCTTCTATGTCATCAGCCCACCGTCTATTTGGCCTGCCAATTTAATATTTGTAAAAAAAAATAATTACATAACCTATGGTTTCGTAAAGTCACGTTCGTAATTTCGGCTATTAAATATTCTCAGAGGAAACCAAAACAATATAGGGAAGGAAATCAAACATCTAAATGTCACGTGTAACCCTCCTCAACTCGCGGGGGTTGGCTCAATCCATACCAGTACGAGACATCATGTACTAAATAGATACGCACCAGAAAGAACGCTCGACAAAATTTAACTCTTATACATACAGACGCGTGTAAGCTGTATATCTCGCGCCAAAGCTGGTTGAGACCGTATGCAGGCGGAGTCAATGTGTGTGTGCAATATATTGAAAAGTCAGTGTACCTATTGGAGATTCTATTTCGTGTAAGATGTGCGTCAAAGAATAACAAACAGAATGCACTTGTGATGCACCACGCGCCGCGCCGCCTCCACCGCCCCACGTCTCGATACAGCTATTGCATTGTGCCGTGCGATTGAAACGAGAAGCCTTTGTATACCAATATATACGGCTACCTACATATCATGCCTACCTTTTGGTATCGACGTTGAAAATTTCGATTATCAAATTTTATAGTATATTTAATCATAACTTTGTTTCCGTCCATATAATTCTAAAATGTCATACTGATACAATACTATTGCAGTTCCATCATCATTGAGCCGATGTGCGCAGTCTACTAATTCATAATGTACTAATATGAACGAAAAGAATTTTAGTATAAAAACTGTCAAAACTGACAACTAAAAGATCATTGTGGCACGATTGTAGTTTCAGTGGAAAATCATCGAAAAGCTAATTATGTCTCAAATAATGTATGTCATTATCATAACTATCTGTTACTAACTATATTTGCGACGCTTAAATCTATGCCTCAAGCCTAGCAAATATAGAGCTGATATGGCAGCGCCACCAGCCTTATTTATTGTCCCTGAAAAATTTGACGGAGCTAAGGTATCGACACACGTTGGATCCAATACTAGAGACCGTCCGAACTTCCAGGGTATAAGTGTTATTCTGTTCGGTTTCTTACCATCGTCACGAAACAGGCCATTGGGTTTTAAAATAGCTATTACTTTGGCACTCTGGTAAGGGCCCGGCAGATGATATCATTGAGACCGGCGTGTCTGGCAAATCTGGCAGATCTTGTTGCATGACAGTCCGTGGTGTTTGAGTTGACCATAATTACCAATATCGTTTGTACAAAAGAACAGTATTATTTTGTAAGCTTCTAATATAAATGAAAAATCTACATTATTAGATGCTCTGTGCTACAGAAAAAAAACATCAAAATTACATGGCAAAGCAAGCGCCAAGATTCTACGATGAAATTCATTATAAAACTTTATAAAACCTTTCTGTATCATGAGGATAGCAGGATAATTTCCAGGCTTTATCTTTTCATTCTTACTACACACACGGCGACGGTGTATAGTAGAATAAATATTGAACGCAACCCTATCCTGTCGCTAGGCTAAGTTAGATAAGACGGGTTGTTTGTGTAGTCTCGAGCGGGGTCGGGCACAAGAGACCCGCGAGTGAGTCGCGGGGACGCGGATGAAGCGACTATCGACGTGTTATGTGACTTTTCTGTGACGTTTGCCCTTTGTCAGGTTAAAGTTATCATCGTTTTAGTGGATATTCAGTATTGATAAGCCGTCACTCATGCAGCTCTAACGGACATGTAGCTTTTAAAAAAAATACTAAATATGTCTTCATTCTACCGTAAATTTCTACCTAAAACCTCATAACATAAGATACACAATGACTCATACATTACACGAAGAACATTATGTTATTACAGTATACACTAGGTGTAGTAGTCTCGTAACATCGCTCACATTATGTGCAAAGATCATTGTCCGACCCATTATTGCGTTAGCGTTCATATTAGACGATACCTAGTAGTAGGCATTTAATATTTAACTCAATGGCGATGAAATTAAGGTCTAATTCAGGTGCAGGACGCCGAAGCATTGTCGAGCAATCTGATTCATGGCAGCATTGTGTCCCTGCGGTGGTAGCGACGAAGTGTCAAGATTCTCTCTTTATGTTCTAAGTTAATACATTAGTTGGTATCAGTAGAAATACGCTGGACATTATTATTTTTAGTAGAGCAGTAAATAACGCACATTTAGATGAAACTAAAATTGCACTACACATGGACGCAGTCAGAAGTTTCAATTTAGAATAATATAATTATCTGTAGACTGCCTTTTCTATAGGTAATCGACGATACTTCCATCTGTCATAAAATTTTCATTTCATTTTCATTCAACCGTGTTAGGTTATTGGTAAACACTGGACAGAATGGCTTAAAACTGTTTGGTTAAAACAAAATTTCATGGCGATAAAGTTATCAAAATAGAGTATCGAATATATGTATAGGTAGAGTAAGTGATAATACTAAATTGTTACGTAGGCAGCAGCAAATATTTTCGATGATATAATTTCATTGATATAATTAAAATTCAGGCAGTACCTAATTTAATTTGCCGCGAGGCCCGAGGCAGCTAGGCGGCGGTGGCTGCGTGACGTCACCTCCCGGCTCGCTTTAAAACGTTTTATCGCTTCAACAACTTTGTCAATATATTTTTAACCCGCGGCCTGTGGTGAATATATATGAGGTGAGTGAGTCTGCTCAGGTTTGACCGAGCGCCGATACTCCAACAACAAACACCTGATAGAATATAGTTCTTCTTAACAAAGTGCCACGAAAGGTAAGATACTTGGTCTGTGATATAGAGTTGGGTAGCCTGAAATTGGTTGAAATCGTAGCGGTAGTAATAAGCGTGAACATATTCATTTTTATGTATCATTTGCAATCTTAGTTCAAATACTAATGGCTCTACAACAGCTCTCGTAGACACTCGTAGCACGTACTACGTAACGATGTAAAACCGTAGCATAGTTAGTTGGTGCCTACGAAAAGCATGACCTACAAATACCTGTATTTCAAATGATAATATAAATAGTATAGTATAGATTCCCAAATAGTCTATAGTTGATTACAAGTATTGATACTTGGTGAAAATAGCTTGGTTAAATTGATAGTGATATGAAACAATATTTGAGCACACTTTGTATTGATGAATGAATTTTTAATACAATGCAACGACATGAATAAATGCGGTTGAAATGAATCGTATTGCTCGTACTGTAAAAATATATTAACCGTTTCATAATAAATAGTACAACAATATTTATCGGCAAGGAACTGTCGCTCATAACAGAGCAATCGGATACATGTTCCACTATATTTATCCGATTCAGCAAGCCGTAAAGATATTTCATGGAATAATTCACAAACTGAATTTACGGAAAATTGGTGGCGATCCATCATGAGCTTTTACTATATCATACAGTCATTAATATTTTATATTTGGGATGGAAATTGAAACGTGCGGCGATACAGTCGGACGTGTATTCTCTTTTCCGTGGTCGGACGTTTCAATACTCGTAAATCAGACGAAGATAAATAAATTCATTCTTGCCAAAGGCTGTCAAAGGTCAAAATAAGTCAGTAAAATTAACAAGTCTTTGGTTTTCATAGAATTCTAGTCGGCGAGATGTGTAACTGCATATTTTGTTTATTCAGCCCGAGTCCGGAATCCCATTAATTAACATCGGGGGAAACGGCTCATGTTGAGTTTTCTCACTGGGCAGCTGTTTTTATATAAAAAGGTTCGCCTTTTTTGCTGTAAAACCTAAACAAGAGAGAAAGAGACAAAAACGAGTGTAATGAAAGCCAACGCTAACGTGGTGACGAGCCGGGAACTAGCATCGTGTATCAAGTTTGGTGTAGTTTATTGTTTTACCGGATTGTTTGGCAAGCTACATGCTGTAATACAAGGGTTATTTTGAATTTGATCACTGCTTTACTTGAAACACATTCACAATATTGTAGTATTATTTCATGCCAAAATAACCTTGTACGTAGCGTGAGTAGTTTGCATATAGATGCATAAGGGGACTTAGGCGGTTAACACACTGCCACGCACCACGCAGCTTAGCGCATGAATACGTGTCTTAACGTTGCTTGTAAGTATCTCCGTTTGTGTAGAAAAAACGCACAGTCCAACACACAGAAAATGCATACACGCGCGTTGATTCGATCACGCGCCTACAAGCGGAGAAACATGCGCACACGCGCGTGTGTGCGGGCCGAGGCGCAAGGTGATTTTGGATGGGCTCTGCACTGCACTATCACCACAACGAACGGTTTTGAATGAAATGAGTCAGAGCCGCCGTGAATCCACAAAACGCAACTTTAAGTTTTTTTAAAAACTTAAATACCAATTAAATGTAATAATAATCAAAAAATAATAATTGCTCATGCTTCTAAATCTTTTTCTACTATGATATAAGTACATAAAATAAGTGATCGCTGTTGTGCAGCGACCGCCCACACAGATAAGCCCTCGAGGCTTCCGTGCAGGCTATAAAACATAAATGTAAATTGTGATAATATGGTAAATAAATATATTTATAAAAAAAAAAACTAAGCGCTTGAGTGCATAAAGAACCCGCAGATGTTACAGATATGCACTCCCGCAAGTACGCGCGTAGGTGCTTTGACACGCAACATGCAGCGTGATGCGTGGCAGTGTGATAACCGCCTAGCTAGTCCCCTGCTTCAATTTCGTGAAGTACATTTGTTAAAGTCTAAAGAATTCGTGCCGCGGCTGCGTTGACCGTACTTGTGACACTTGTTGTGTGTACATGTGGACAAATAGAAAAAAACATACTGTTAACATAAATCGTTTTCATAAAGCACCATAATGCGATATCATTTTACGCACAGTGAAGTCTTAAATATATATGTGTCATGTCAAAGTAATCCACGACGGTTCTCGCTCAAAGATTCTTTACATTTTCGATCCGAGAGAGGTTCTCGTCTTGTATTGAATAATGTTTAGAGGATTACACTCAGACGTCGAGCGCGAAGCAAACACTGCCGTACCATCCTTTACTGGAACCATTTCGCCGCATTTTCAGGTCCCTATTTGAGAACCTCTGGATAAGACCAGGACGCAGAAATTTTCGTCATCCAGTAAGCTATAATCACATACTTAAAATCCAAAATTTCAAGTCTGTAGGTCATTTAGTTCCGAAGTTAAGCGAAAGCAAAGTTTCGCATTTATGACACTCACTCACTCATGATCATCAAAATAGAACTAGTACTTCCCATAAACGAGAGCTGATATTTGGTACAGAGTTAGGGTTTAATGGCCACATAAAGGGAAAACTATAAAAACTAGGATAATCGAAGATCTGGAGTACCTGGTAAAACTGATTAGAAAACACAAGAGCCCAACCATACCGCCTTTACAAAAAATATTCAACTTGGTGGGCCGCTTCATTTGATGTCAAAAATCGAAGGTCTGAAGTATCTGATGAAGAACCCTCAGCTGGTCTCAGCTGTATTAGAGATATGGTAACTTCTACTATTGGTACATAAATAAATTAACTTTTTAACAAAAAAATAAACCGCCTTCAAAGTACACTAAAAAGTAAGAAATAACTCTTATCTGACACTGTTTTGAAGTGAGCGAAATCGCATGACGTGTTCTATAGAAAATATTTCGCTGACTTCAAAACAGTGTCAGATAAGAGTTATTTCTTACTTTTTAGTGTACTTTGAAGGCGGTTTATTTTTTTGTTAAAAAGTTAATTTATTTTTGAATTTTTAGTCTCATATATACTTCAATATTTTCGCGTGTAAAGGCCTGCGTAAACAATGCATATTTAAGCGATAGCAGCAATTGCGGTTGATTTTCTGTCATTTTTTAAGAGTTCCGTTGTCTGTCTCCGAAACTCATCATCAGATCTATATGAAATTTATATGGGACCATTTCGGAATAAACCCCTTTCGAACTAAAAAAGAATTTTGAAATTCCGTCTACATATGACGGAGTTATGCCCGAACATACATAAAAAAAAAAAAACAAAATATAAACATCCGAATTGAGAACCTCCTCCTTTTTTGAAGTCGGTTAAAAAATCGACTGTCATTGCAAAAATCCAGCGTAGTGGGACACATCTTCTAATTAAATCTAGCCTATAGCGTTCCCTGCTGGGCGAATGCCTCCCCTTCTTCATTTGTAATAATAAAAAAACCGGCCAAGTGCGAAACCTGTAGTAGTATATAAGTAAATGGTAGTATAGACCTGAGTATTTGATAATAATTTCAATTTATGACGTATTAAAAAAAACTACTTACTAGATCTCGTTCAAACCAATTTTCGGTGAAAGTTTGCACCGTAATGTACATCATATATTTTTTTATAGATTTATCATTTTCTTATTTTAGAAGTTACAGGGTAACTGTAACTTCAACAACAGCCTAAAATGAGATACTAATGTCCAATTACCAATACCAGTATGGGCTATTATCTCGCTTAACAAACATAGGTAGTTACAACAGATATAACATTACGTGTAAACAAAACCAAATTGACATGTACCCACTAACGTATAAAGAATGTTCAACGGCCAAGTCACACAACATTAACTATAATAATAAAGAAATCGCAGTAAGGAACCTCAGACTTGGCACGACTTTGTCTAGATTTCATTACTTTTTAGAAATAAACAAGCAGCTCCATCGAGACTTGGCTAGTTTTTTACAGAATGTTTTTGGTGGGATATACTCTACTAATATTCTATGTCTGTTTATGACACTAAGCAAGGTTCTAAATAAACTAAATAAGATCAATCCCTCAACAGGTTTATTTGCCTTTTAACTCGGTAACTCATAGGATAGTCCCTATAGTAGGTATTACTGTACGTAGTATTTATATACTCTGAGGTATTACTAATTTTGATGTTGGCCACATACCATGTGGACAAATAGAAAAAAACATTCTGTTAACATAAATCGTTTTCATAAAGCACCATAATGCGATATCATTTTGCGCACAGTGAAGTCTTAAATATATATGTGTCATATCAAAGTAATCCACGACGGTTCTCGCTCAAAGATTCTTTACTTATTTCGATCCGAGAGAGGTTCTCGTCTTGTATTGAATAATGTTTAGCGGATTACACTCAGACGTACATTCACACACAAATAGTAATATCATTCCTTGTTGACTGGATATTATTTATTTTATATTTGATGTGTTTACCAACTAGGATACATTTCTCGAGGCGAATCGAGGATGTGAGGATGAACTCTACATTGCTGGCGACCAGCGAGTAATGCTATGTTAGAAAAGTGATGATGGCACCAGGAAAAAAATATTCTTCAGATATAATGGGGAGTCATTATACAAACGATAGAATAAACTGTAATATTAGTATCAAGTAGAACAGCCGGTTTGTACTTAATACAATGGTACCTATATTCACGTAATTACAAATATTCACCTTTACAAGCCGGGTTTCAGCAAAAGAAAGATTTGTTTTTGTTGAAGCAACGAATAAAAAATGGTGGCCTACATAAACAGTTTGAGTACTTCAGCGGAGCCATTGCGGCGCAGTACAAGGGTAGCGTTTATAAACAGCGGTGTGTTATCGCGGCGAGTGTAATCCACTGATAATTAACATAATTAAATATTTGTTCTCGACGAAAAGGTTCATTTCTACGAGCTCAGCCGCCGCCGCCCGCCGCCGCCGACGCGCCGCTACTCTCGACAAATAAATAAATTATTATACGCTCGCTGTTCCACAAATAAACAGACAAACGCGAATGCTGATGAGTTTTTCTTATATCGTGAAAACTTCTTGCTGTTTCTTTTTCGTAATTAGAATGGTTGTAGAGCTGGACGCGGAAATATACAGGGTGTAACGGCTGACCGAAACCATATTCAAGGATTTGCAAATGCATGTAAACAGTAGAGAGAATCACCTGTAAAAATATTGAAACACACTTAACATAATAAATGTATTGAAATGATTTTATAGAGCCGAGTGGCCAAGTGGCCGCTGTGAACATATTTCCATGTATTAATGACATATGGTTTGTGGACTAATTTCAGAGGTGAGCATAAACGTTTTTGATGAAAACTTTTATTTTCTTTTTCTCTGAAACTGTTTAAGGTCCGGGATTTTTCACATAACACATAAGCTACCCAATATGTTCTGAAAGTATTATTTCGCTCTGCCGTTACGCGCGGTATATATGAGTCATATGAATAGTGGACTAATAAAAGTAATATTTTGTAAAAAAAAAAAAAATAACACGACTAAGTCTGTAAACAAGCATACGGCCCGCCTGATGGTAAGCGGTTACCGTAGCCATATAGACGCTTGCAACACACGAAGCATCGTTCACACGTTACCGACCTTTCCCCCTCCCCAATGAGCTCTGGCGACCTTACCACACCTTACTCACGCGCAAGAACACAACTTTACACAACATAACGTTATTTGGCTGCGGTATTCTGTAAGGTGTAGGTACTTCCCCAGTCGAGCTGCTCTTTGAGCGAATAAAGGCTATGCTCTACCTCTCTTAGTCTTACATCAAATAAAAGTAGTTTAATGTACAGAACCAACATGCCCAATTATAACTTTAGCTTCTCAAATACAAGTTAACGGAATTATATTAGCACGAAACTGAACGTAGCGGTAGTAAAGAGCGAATAGAAATAATACTCCATGTTTCTCTTGAACGGAATAATCCGGAAATTTTCTTTTGCGACGTAAATTCAAAGAGCGTAATGCGAGCAAAGGAGATTAAATTGCAAATAGAAGACTAGCGGAGCATTGAAGAGCATTTAAATTAGTAGATACTGCGACACTCACTGTACGGGGCGAAGTGTTGTGTAGTGGGGTGGGCAGGATCATGTACGAGATACGCACTATATAAGTTCAGAAAATAAAACAAATTTCATGGAGTTTATTCAGTTATCTGGAACTAGGACCTTCCATAGGTCCATTGGTCCATTAGGTCCATTTCCGGGGAAGTTTTGTCCCAATAAGTGTCCAATAAGATCAGTTAAATAACTTATTATTGGGACCGTGGGGGTCCGAAGCTCGCCGTTTTGCTCGCACCTTGTCATCAAAATTGATCGAGACCTCCGGAGACCAGCGGGCGGGGAGCTTTTTCCGCCAACGCGTCAGCTTGGCTATTGAGGATTTTTTTTATTATATAGATTGTATTTTCTACATTATTTGTTGTAAATAAAAAATTCTTTCACTTATTAATCTAATGATGGCATACAGATAGACGATATAAGTATATCTACATTATTTTAGGTAAAAGAAATGGGAATTAGGAAGATACGGTTCAAAAAAACTACGTCTTCTACTTCTTCCAATACCGTTAATTTACATACAACTGAGTTGTTCATATTAATCTATAGTTCTGTTTACCTACAAGCGGTGACTGGATACCGCATTTTCCTTTTTGGGATTTAATCTCAGCATAAAAAGTGCATTGATGGTCCCGCGGTTCTCCTGAGGCACCTTCCCGAGGCCTATCTACATGTTATTCCTGGCTGTGTTTCTTCTGCGTGCCAAATATCACGATTGGTTGTGCCAAACAGGCTTCAAGAGGAAACGAAAAAAAAAATAGTAGTAAGTATGATATGATACAGTTTGGACCATGCTAGACATGATTCGGCAACTATCGAAGATCCAGCTAAAGCATTGAATGTCGATATCGGAACATTGGTTATAATCCTGCCCGTACATTGTGTTCCGACGGTGTGGCATGGCAGTGGCGTGGCGTGATGTGGCGGTGGCGTGGCGGTGGCGGGCTTAACGACGTGCGAGGAAATAGATTGGAACTGGAATTAATTAAATTCACTTTGCATAGTTGCCAATGACTCAGGTCGTAAAGTGTTACTGCGGAGTTTACTAGCCCTTATATAGCTCCGCAGCTCTTGGGACTTGCCCGGCTTATTACAGCTATCAATTATTAGTTATGGACCTTCAAGACGAAGGACCGTTGACCCTGTAGAATTCTACGATGAGGAATCTACCATCTTACTGTATTCACTTCTATTAACTATGATCATTGTTCATTCTCAGTTTAGTATTTATTTTTTTGGAAAATGCAATGGAATTCACGTAACTGCCTCTAAGCTTTAAATCTACTTACGGATTCAGCGCTGGATTTTCGGTTAAGGAAAACATCGCAAGGAAACTGAGAAGTCAAGTTTAACGGCTCTTGAAATCTGCCAATCCGTGGCGAGCGTGCGTGTTGGACTCTACTGTCATTTATCTCTCTGGCAGTTGGGAGACTTGTTGATTATACTAATTGAAAAAATGGCATAAAATAGTTAGCCAAAAATTACACAATAGCAGTAAACTATAGTATAGTATACAACAGTAATTTATACAGTAACTAATTTCACCACGTAGAGTCGCTTACTATAACTAAAATCAACTAAGCTAGGGAAACCGAGCGATTATATTGGTTAAAATACCTCAACTAAGTGTCTCTGGTGGAAATCAGTAAGATTTCTGCAGGGTCGGCAACGCGCGAGTGGTACCCCTAGTGTTGCAAGCGTCCATAGGCTACGGTAACTGCTTACCATCAAGCGGGCCGTATGCTTATTTGCAACCATTTTGCAACCTTAGTTGTATAAAATAAAAGCGATCCTAATACTGAGTATGAAGTATTATTTGCTATACCGGGCGTGATTACTTCGTGATCGGCCGATAATATTGTTAGTGCGATACAGTTCTCTGATAAAAAATGCTACATATGTATGTACTTCTCTTTGTTGATCACTGCGGAACCATTGCGAGCGAATAACTGCACTGCTACAAGGAGGGTTCGGCTCGTCGTTTGTTATTTAATATTCACGTCGCGTCGCTCATGTGGTGTGTGTGTGTCGTGTATGTGTACGTGTGTGGAGCTAAACTGCATGTGTATGCTTTGTTATTGAACGCACATTGTTAGGCGCTGCGCAGACGTGTGTCCTGTGTCGGATACAAACAACCAACGAATATTTGATTTATATGGAACCAGTATGAAATCAGCCACTCCCTCCGCAGACGTAAACTGTGTATGATCGCCGCTACAGGACACAGCAACTACGGTTTTGGTGGCTTATGTCCGACACAGGACACACGTCTCCGCAGCGCTTTAGTGTTCCAACACTAATCCATTTCAAAAGTGCTCGTTAATCTACTGTACAACTAAAAACAAATTTATCTCATTTCCGAAGATAATTATAGAGCAAGCGCACACAATTAATTTTTAATGATTGCGCGTCATTAATGTAAATATGCGTGATTAATTGACAATGAAAATTATGAATGTAGTCGCGCAGTCATTGAGCGCGGATAATTATCCGGCGCGGTGTAGTGCGGGTGCGGGTGCGCGGCGCCACCGGGACGCTTTGTGTCGCGTTAATTGCGCCCAGCTCCGAGCCGGGTGGTGTCCGAGTTGAGACTACCACTACTATTGCATTACTATTTTAGTTATTGCGATAATATAAGGCCAATCATAATTCAGATACGAATGAATTTCTCAGAATGTCGCAAAATAACTAATCTACCTATGACTTTCTGATAAAATATGTAGTTTCTAACTATCCTTACAATGTTTGTTTATTTATTTGATTTTATTTGACTCATGATAACAACTCAAGTTTAAAAAAAAACATCTCTTAAAATCGTATCGTGAAGGAAAACGTCGTAATAAAAGTATTAAATAAGGTTTACGCCTGCACTTCAAAGTCGTTGTTTAATTTAGTCCCCAAAATATCATTAATTAAAAAATCTGCAGCAATACTGCAGTACAATAATTGCAGTTGCCGAGTTGTGCGGTCAACGTGCAACTACAGTGCAAGAGGAAGAGCTTCGTTAATCCGTTCCCGGCGGGACCGGGGCGCGGCGCGGCGCGGCGCGGCGCTCGGGCCCGTGCCGGCGCGATGCAGCGGGGACCCAGCGCTGTGCCATCTCCTTTTGATCACAGTTTTCCCTCAAATATTGCGCGCACCGCATTCAGATTCAAGCTTATGACGAAGATGAGTAAGGATGATGTCAATAAGGGATAATGACGACGACATGGTTCAAGTGACAATTAATAAGAATAGCTATATCGCTCCTAAACATCTTTCAGATTAGGTTTGTATTTATTCACCTGCATGACGCTTAATGTCCAATTAATCGGAGCAATTAACGTGTAATAAATGATGTATGTAACTATGCACTAATCGGGTGGCCACACTATCATATGGTTTGATCAAGGTTTGAGCTATCGCCTAACGTTTAACAACAATAATTACGCCCTTGAAAAAATAGCGCGTTAATATCCGGCATTATCTGATCTGCTTACTATGTTGCATAACGCATGCCAGCTGAAACCATGAAAACGAAACTATCGCTAAGTAGCTATTTAGATATTTGGAAAAAATTATAAGTATATAAGGTAAGGTGCCACTATCTTGCCTTCGTGAATAAGAAAAAGCATAAGTTCCATTTAAATAATAGAAATAAAGTAAGTAGGTGGACGTGTTTACCGCCTCTCGCGGCTTTCTTGCCGTAAAACTTTACTTATATCCGAACTACTTACCTACTTCTTTTTTCGTTGTTAGTGAAAAACGGGACTACCAGTCCGCCCGTACTGTGAATGTAACGACCATTGAGTTTTAAGCTTTATAGACTATTGATAGAGTTGGAATTCATACGGCTTGGTCTATTAAAGGGTGGATATATTGTTGGCACGGCAGCGGCTCGCAATGCACTCTCAAAGGCGAGTTTCCAAAGTGGAATTCCGGCGGGCAGTCGGCACTCGGCGCGGGCCGGGCGGTGCGGGCGGATATGTATGTATTAGAATTGTTGGAGCTAAGTAACGAGCCAAGTTTCGCGGAGCCGTACACTTGCTACTAAACGTGGCTCTGAGATGGTAATACTCCAAACATGCGTGTTGAGCGGTGGTTATTTTATTTGATTGAATATAATACAAAGACATATAAAACCATGACGATTAACATAATATCAAGCAAGTCTTTGTAACGTTTTCCCATCTTTATATATAAAATTCTACTGCACGTGTGTATGTCACTGAATTTCTCCTAAACGGCTGGACCGATTTGAATGTTTTTTTTGTATGCGTTTGGGTGGCGCCCTGGATGGTTTAAATTCACTAATCAGCCCGGCAGAATGCGCTGCATTCGATAATTATTAACCTATATACCGATATTGTATGTTATTTTTTCAAGCATTAATATACAATTATATTTGCTAAACGATTGAATATTTGATGCGATGGGCGCGACAGCTGTTACTGATTGATGAGCGATATAAAAACTCCGCGGGCGCACGAGTGACGCGCCGCCGCCGCTATGTGACAAATTATGTTTACTCCAATACAGATTGTAACAAATGTAAGCATAATGTAATGGGTAAAGAAAATCATCAGTGTGAAGAAGCGCTTTGTTTGAATAAATAAGTGATTTTATTTTTATTTCCGAGTTGTGCTGTCGTGTTGGGTCCCTTATATATTAGTTGCAAATGTTTCAACATTATAGTTATGACATGACTGATAAATGATTATGATATTTTGATACAACCTGTTATCTCGCTTTGGTGTCAGCCTGAGTGTTCAATGTGTCGGATTTGTGTTAAATGTAATTGATTCGAATACCTAATAATGTATACAATACCACTTAATTACGATTAGTACTATAATGCTAATAATCTGCGATTCATTATATTAATTAGACCATAAACTATTAAACATTGATTCAAAACGCTGTCTTCTTCTGCAGGTTTGATTCCCACTCAGAACAAACATTAAATTGTGTCATGCACACACGCGTGTCTATACAAGACAAGCTGTTTAATATGTATGTATGTTGTAGTACTGTTTGACTGAACTAATCAATTCATAGCGACGTAGGAGAGACTCATTCAGGCGAACGACAATAGTGGAAATGTTCCATCGGTCGCCCATCGCTGCAGAGCTCACCCGACACACCCCAATCTCAGCAGAGCACCGTGCGTGCACACCACACAATAACCAAACACTAATTGTGTTTTCACGTTACTCTAAATCAAAACAGGTGTATATTCAAATAGGTGTGTTCCCTTAAACAGCCTATTGATAAAACATCACGTACCTATGAATTGTCTTGCCTAATATTATTCCAATCCTATAGTGGTGTGAAAATTAGTAGTTAGCTAAGAAAAACGGGCAATAAACACAGCAATAAGGTACTATTTAATTTATTTATTTATTTTATTATCATGGAAACAACAGCACTTAAAATTAAAGGTAAAGTTTGAAGCATAACATATTTCCAATAACGGTTTCCTTCTTTTTAAACTATATTCAAATTCAAATTCAAATTCAAAAACCTTAACAATAACGAACTCAATCTCCCAGGATAGAAGTTCAAGTCATTATGGATCAAATTCTCATAATTTACATTATAAATTTAACCTTATACATAAAGGTCAACAAACCAAGCAAACATAAAAGAAAATTATCGGCATAGTAAAAGTCATAGCAACAAGTTCCCAACTTTGTTCTATATATCGTTTTCATAGGATAACCCTTCTGTACATACGCGTCAGATGATGGATGTGACCGGACGACTACCCATCCGGGCGTGAGTCGCGCGGGACCCGGGCTGCGGGCCGCGGGGTCCGGGAGCGGGAGTGGGGTAAATGGAGGGTATCCCAGGATCAAAGGACTCTTTGTCTCCTTACGCCGAGGGATCCACAGATATAATCTGCTGCGACTTAACTCCTCTTAACTTTTATAAAAGTTTCGTGTGCGTAGTTCGAACAGTTTACGAGCTTTGTTTATCTTGTAATTTGTAAATTGAGTAGGTAACTACAAGCAAAGTTTAAAGCATGAGCAAACGAGGCTTTAATAATATTAAAATGGTATGATAAGTTTAACAGCTGTCGCGATGTTATTTAATATTCTCATATAGCTCATAAAGTCAAAGTCAAAGTCAAAGCCATTTATTAAATTTAGGCCCCAGAAGGGCACTTATGAAGGTAACATTTACTAAAGTTACCACCGTTTCTTGCCGGATTCCACTCAGCCTTCAACTGAGAAGAATCCGGCAAGAAACTCAGCAAGGTTACATTTTTTAAATATTTTTAGGACAATCTGACAATGTTTGGCTTTTTTTCCAAATTATTAACAAAAAAAAGAAATCATATACCAAAGCATAAAGTTAACATATTTTTTTTTATAACCATGTATTTTCTCGGGAAAATGTCAAAGAGTGATTCTTTGCTTATATATTCTTACTTTCAAGATTAATGTGTCTATGAAAAAAACAATCAGAGTGTATTGTTAGCTCGCTCGCGTCAACATCGGGAGATATTGTGAGCATAAATAGTGTGTTACAGCGCGTGTGGAATAACAATCCCGCAGCGTATTGTTCGCGCGCGGGGAACATGCGGAACACGGGAACTTAGGGATCATTGGCTATTGAACAACCTGTTATCACAACCACTAGTAAATACACCTTACTATTTCCTTTATTCCGACTCACATTATTTATGAACATCGGTTTCTCGAGAAGCTTCACGAAATGCAATTGAAGCGATATTTTATTCTTGACTTACTGACACAACAGACGTTTTTATGTCAAAAATCCCTTGGCAAAAAATCTTAAAGTGTATTTCCTGATTATTCCAATTTTCTACGCAACTTTTCGATTATTCCTTTCCGTAAAAATCTCATACGGACTATTTCTATAAAAAAAGAATACCCAGATCGCTCCAACCGTTCTCAAGTGATATGCTTACGGCCTTACTAATAAAAAGTTACACCCGGTGTACACATCTGTTATAGGATAATTGCTACTAATAAAAACATTTTTGACACAAAGCCTGTATACACGTGTTTTAGTTACCTAGGAAATTTACACAGGGCTTACACGGGCCAGGACCCTTGTTTAGTGTTTGTATAAGAACATTATGGCGAATTTCAATAGATCGGCTGTGTCTGACAATCAAGTGTTGTGTCCATTTACTACGGACCAGGCCAACCGCGCAACAAAATGACACCAAAGCGCTGGCCCTAAAAAGTCATTTTAGGGCCAACGCGACTCAGTCGACTGCGGTCATACTGCAGTCCACGGAACAGTTCATTCGTTCATTGTTTGCTTCTAATTGCCATAAAAATGCCTAGTTGCGTAGTGAAAGGCTTGTGTTTTATATGGATGTAATGGTATGGTAAATGTATGGATAAAATAAAACAAAAATTGACAATTTATTTGATTTTGATAACTTTATGCAAAATGTTCCGGTAGGTGTATCCTTAGTTTTGAAGTCATTGGCACAGCCATTTGCTTCGTTTGTTGACGTAACATTTGTAATTTGACAATGACGTTCTTCTTTCTTCTTCTTCTTTGGTTAAATGGCTACTGTAGCCATAAGCACAAGACAGTTTCGTTCAAAACCACCATTAGCTATTTGAATCTTTTTAAAAGTAATTTTATTGTTTAATTATTAAAATAAAAATAGTCTTAAGAAAAAGAAACCTGATTTTTATGATATGATTAATATTTTATATAATTATTTTTCAGTATCTTTTGGTGTTTTCACATTTTTCCCCATATTTTCTCCCGTATTTTGAAGTTAGATAGTTTTAGTTTCAAAACGTTCCTAAAAAGTTGCCAGTCGTTTTTGTTTTAACAAATAGATAACTATACAACGCTTACACACTGATTATTAGTAAAGGGAGTGTATAGCAACTGTGTAAGGCTTACACACCGCATAACTATACAGCTGTTAAACAACCGTGTTCCATATTTTTATTAGTAAGACGGTTAGTATTTGATGATGATTTCAATTTTATTTATAACTACTTCTATAAAAAAATCTTATTTCCCAATATCCTAACCCGTATTTGTGTAGTGTCCGCGTGTGACGTCACAGCCGGGGCCGGCAGCGCGTGGTGGCCGCGGCCTCGGCACTTGTCAAAACATCACCCTGTAGCAACTACTTTGTTTCGCCTTTTAGCGGCGCCTCACTCTGTTTACACTCGCCCATAGGGTTCGTTTCATTTGCTCAATGTGTTACATTTCGCGACTCTATTTAGTTTCCTTATCAACTATGGCTTTTATTGTATTCCCCTTCTTTACGTAACATTCTTGTTCCCGAGCCCGACAGGCTCCATATAGTTATTTTAATTTTTTTATTATTTTTATACGTCCAACAAGTATAAGTTACGGCCCGCCTAATATAAATACTTTAAAGCTCAAATGTAGGAATGAATATTATGGCAGCAAATATCTGAGGAAATAAAGACGATCGTAAAATAATTGAAATGTACAAAATTAATCATAGTATTATGATCTAAGCTACGGAAGCCAGTAATCCTGAAACGAAAGACACGAATAGCTCGTTTAAAACATTCCTCATTCCGACTCTTCAACGGTATTCATTATTTAAACCTAAGCTGGGATTAAACATTAGCGCTTTCGGAATTTATATTTACTTCGCGGTAACGAATTATACCTATTGCTATTTGTGTAAGATGTTCCATGATCCTTCAGGCTCCCAAGCCGTGCAACGCTTTTGAGATGACGTCCAAGCGGACACGACATATTGTTACCCTGCGGCGTGGTAGGTCGAATCTTAACCAACCACGACAAACTCGAAGTTTTGTATGTTTATATCTAATTCATATATGAGTCTTGCTTGTCTTTCAGATCCTTTCCGTGGGTCCACAGTGTGCGTTATCAATGCGACCAGTCGTGACACCACGCTGAAAAGGTGGTCGAAGGATGGGGGCCGGGGGGTAGAGGAGGGGGGAGGAGGGGGGAGGAGTTGATGTTATTACTTCATTACGCAGTTGCCGAGTGGAAGTCGGAGCGGACGCGACGATCGGAACGACACGCCGATTGCTTGTTTGTAACGTTTATTCCTTACCTACTCATATTGATTCCATTTTCTTTTCATCGATCATCGAAAGCTTAGTAGCTGAACTACGTCAGTAAGCTGGTCCTAAGCGTTTAATCCTAACTAATATTATAAATGTGAAAGTGAGTTTGTTTGTTTTGTTATGCCTTCACGCCTCAACTACTCAAGGGATCATCACGAAATTTGACATGCAGATGGCCTATGGTACGGAGAAAGACATAGACTTGCTTTTTATCCTGGGAACGCGGGTGAAACCGCGGGTGACAGCTAGTACTGATACAAATAGGACACGATCACGATCTACCTAATGTTCCATGTACAAACTATGGGATGGAATAAAGAAACAAAAACATCAGCTTCGATCGTCCCTTGACTCTCAAATACTTACCGAGTTTAAGGCGTAAAGCAGCAGCTGTAGCAGTGTACCAAATATCTGCAAGACCTCAATAAAGTAAACTAAGTGTTAACAGTATTCTCAGGACCGGCTCTAGCCCATGTAGCACCTGGGTACAATCAGTACCCAGGCGCCTTCTAGTAGGCTTGAAATTGACTACTTACAGTTTTTTCAGCAGTGATCAGAAATTCGGGTGCATTAAAAACTTCGCCTCATCTAGGCTTGCTACCAAAGCCACATCGTGACTCGATGGCGAGTGACCAACGGCAACGGTGTGTGAGATATACTAAGAGATCACCAGCCGAGCGATTGTGGCGGAAGCCGTTTTTTCGGTCGCTCAACAAATTGTGATCCTCTAGGTATCTCAAGAGTTGCGTGTTGATCAATCGCTCCATCACTTTGGAGAGAAGGGAGGTGAAAGCAATGGGCCTGTTATTCGCCGGGTCTGATCTGTCTCCCTTTTTTGGGCACTCTCTAAGTGCACTTTAGCAGTCTTCCACAAAGATGGGACTTTCATTTTGGTATAGGGCGTTAGTACAGGACACAATTCCAGAGGAAAAAAATCGATTTCAAGAAAGAACATTATTTGATGAAAAAGATTGCATTTTAGAGGCGTCCCGCGCCCCCTAAGTCTCCGCGCCCGTGTGCGCCGCACACCCTGCACTATAGGTAAAGCCGGCCCTGAGCATTCTACCTATACACGTTCGAGATTAATCATTACCGAATATGTTACTTGACGGGCGAGAATCTAAACTATTACCGTGGCATAAATAAGGTGGGTGATGTAGGTACCTATGCGGCGCGTTTTTTTTTTTTATGTTTTTTACCTCATAACTCCGTCATGTATTAACCGATTTGGAAAATATTTTTTTTGACTGCAAGGGTACACTTCCCGTTTGGTCCCATTGCCATCAGATCAGGATTTGATTACTTCTTAGTGTACTTTGAAGTCGGTTTAAGTTTTTTGTAAAACAGTCCAATTATTTGTTGCGCCTACTATTCATTTCACAGTCAATTTGAGTAAGCTAACATTATTATTAAAACTTGACCGTTATTTGAAACCTTATATATTGAGAGCGGCCTTCCTTGTTTTCTGCTCTATACTTCCTTCTTTGTCTACCCTAATATTGCCGTCTCGCTCGCACATCTCCCCACCATCCACCCAGGCAGAGCGCGAGCTTGAGCCACGCGCGCTATCTCGTCATTGGCGTCCTGTTTTCTGCAACGGACGGTTGTGCCTAGCCTAGCCTAGGCACTCGTAAGTTATTTGTATATTTTATATACCTTTGTACCTTCTTAATTTATTAAAATAATGATATATGATTTTAACGGTTTTACCGTTCGATATTTCAATTTAATTTTGATATTTTATGTTCATGTCTTTGAACAACTAATTCTTAAATTATTTAATCTACCCACTTTTTATTGATAATTTTGCTTCTATTAATTTTTTATCCTTGGTTTTTCCTAGGTTAGTTGCTGTTTTGTTCACAGTTGAACATTAATATTTAAATTACATCAAGTGCTAATTGTATAAATCACAACGTGCGAATAGTGATAACGGATATTGCCCTGAGCAAAAATGATCTAAAAGGCAGCGTAACAATGGGTCGAGTACTCTATGAGTACTCTATAAGCTCCAAGTAAATCCAATGATATCTGATTCTCGCATCTAAAATAAAATTAATAATGACCGCAGGCAGTTAAAGTGTCGGAAAGGTTAGTTGTGCCGTGAAGTGCCGTCTAAATAACATGTGTAAATTTATTATATAGTAAAATATTTATGAAATTTGCCGCGGTAACAACTTTTGTTCTAGCATGTGTGTTACTAGTTACTTAAATAAACCTCTGTTGAGGTTCCTGCAATGAAGCGGTGATTCTAATTTAATAAAGAATTGAAAGTGTTATGTAGTGAATCAGAATTATTACAACTTATTTGTACTGAAATTATTCAAATGAGGAATCGTGATGCGCTAACCAAAAGATTTCGCCTGCCATTTATGCTAGCCTAGTTACAATGCTTAAAAAAGGTTAAACATTTTAGCTTCTAATAAAAAGGATCAAATGCTCCTGCTTAGCAAGCTTGTCTGAGCTGATCCATACACCAACCCGCGCAGGGCCAGGTGACTCAAAACATACCCGCGCAGGGTATTTTCGTGGATGTTGTGCCCGTACGCACATTCCCCATTATTATTAGCCCCGCGCAGGGGCAGGTGACTCAAATCATACCCGCGCAGGGTATTATCTTAGATCTTGTGCCCGTACGCACATTCCCCATTATTTTTAACCCCGCGCAGGGGCAGGTGACTCAGAACGTACTCGCGCAGGGTATTTTCTTGGATGTTGGGCCGGTACGCACATTCCCCATTATTATTAACTCACCGCAGGGGCAGTGACTGAAAAATGATAAATGTGCGGGGTATTTATTCTCTTGGATGTTGTGCCCTTACTCCGTATGCACATTCCCCATAATAATCAAGTACACCAATAATAGTTAACCCCTTGAAGGGGCAGATGAGTTGAAATGTAGCCTCGTGAGGTATTTTCCTGTATGTTATGCCTGTACAAACATTCCTCATATTAATCAACCGCTTACAGGGGCAGAAATGTACACTCGCTGGGTATTCTTTTGGATTTTCTGCCCGTACGCACATTTTCCATCATAATTCACCTCTTACAGGGGTAGATGACTTGAAATGGACCCTTCAAGTGAATGTGGTTTCAAATACATCACAATGGACCCTCGCAGGGTCATTTGAATGTCGCGCCTCACGCATATAAATCTTGGCGTGACCTTAGAATACACTCTCGCAGGGTACTATGTTTGGATGGTGTGTCTCTACGCACAGTAATGAAGAAAGGATTAAAAAGGCAGCGTGGTGTTCGAAAACCTATTTTGCTTTTCAATTAATAAAAATTAAAGGATCCTGCTTTGAAAACAGGTCAAAGCAGATTTTTAATCTAGCCCCGCCTCGTAGGGATAAGGGACTCGAAATATATACCCTCAACGCAGGGTACTTTACCTAGATATTGTACCTCTTTTCACAATCGCCATCTAAATCAACCGATGCAAGGGCAGGAGATGAAATGTTCTGTCGCACAGTCTCTAATATAACCACCCACATGGGAATAGTTGGTTTTAAATGTACATTTGACAAGTCCTATGCTGAGATGCCTCTACGCATATTTCCCATCATTATCAAATCTCACAGGGGCAAGCAACTGTAACATGTTACCCTTACAGTTACTCTTAAGTACCTGACTTGGATGTGGTGCCCTTACGGACTTGTTCTTATATATTTAACCCTCGCAGGGGTCTTGCCATACCCGCAAGGTGCTTAAAGATTGACACTTAATAATTTGAAAGCGGGACAATAAATTCTATTCCACCAGCAGGGTGACATCTAAGCACCCCCGGTTTTTATACTAAAAATAATATAAAACACGGTCGATGCGTATTGTTTTACCAAAAACCGTTGGTAATGTCAAGTCATTTGGTTCAGTACTGTGGTATCAGATATCAAGTTAAACCCGCACCATTGAACATAGTCTGCTGATGCTAAAAAGTGGTGGCTAAAAAAATGCAAAGAATACAATAAAAATCTCACTGACTGACCTATCATAACGTGTGATTAAGGATTAAATTTTTACCGTATCGCTGATTTATTTCAACTCCGACTGGTTGTGCAAGATTCAGATCTCAGGCATGTTTTCATTAGTAAATGTGTGCGACACACATACGAATCTATGACCAATAATGGCAACAATATTATACATAGATAACTTGCCTACCTTTCTGTCTCAGGCAAAAGTTGTGTGTTTAATTTAACCAATTGGGTAACAAACATATAGGGAATAAGGAATACCTATTATCGATTATTTGAATGACTTTCTCCTGCCTACCAAAGGCGTTATGTTTTAATTCTAAAACAAGAATGAATAAAATTGTACTACTCTGTAGTAGCTACTCTGTGTAGCTTACACTATGTTGACAAATTTACCCACCCTCGCAGTGTTTTTGGGGGTTCAATGGAATACTAGAAATATTATTGATTTTCTTTCAAAATCACCTTAGAGCCTAATCGGTCTAATTAACTTATCGAGCTTTGTAATATCCTAAAAGAGTCTGCACTACCGTGATTCAGCATACTTTTTGATTCAACTGCAACCGCCATCTCATTTCCTATTGATATATATAATCAGATGAAGCCTGTAAACGCAATAAACAGTCGAGCAGTTTTAAGGAAAGTGTTTGTTGGTTGTCTAGCCAAGAAAATTTTGCATTGCAATAACAAAGGACTCCTATCTCGATCGCTATCTCGAAAGCATGACAAAATCTAAATTAAACGTCACCGATGTTCGGAATGAGGTGACAATCATCTGATGAACCGTATCATCGTCATATGTATGTAACATTCCAATTTCTTTCATATATTAGATCCTCATCTATTGTTACTGATTACCAACTACTGTTAGAGGAGCACTTATACAGCGTATACGCCTGCACAATAATATGTAATGTACTTAGTTGAAAGTTTTGTCTTTAGACTAAAGCATGAATAAATGTTTTAAGAAGAAAAAAGCACCTTTGTTTTCTTACTCGTGGAATTACCATCTAATATAAAATTACCCTCTATTTTGTTTAATCTCTAAACTGCTAGGCTACCTCAGCTAAATTGGCTCGAAACAAAATTTTAGTAAGTAATTCATAGTATTTTTGAGGGCAGACCTCAAGTTCAGAATTTTGGCAGCCCCATTCACAATACAGCGCTATACATGGGCGGTTTTTCTACCTCCAAGTAGGTACCATAAGATGGTCTGGAATTATAGAAATATGAGTATTGGATCGCTTGTTGTAATCATGGCATCTTTGTTAACCGTAGCTTGTTTGAAATAAAATGAACAAACATATGTAGTCCATTTGTCACAATGACTCCTGTACTAATAAAGTTATTAACTACCTGCTACTTATACTACTTAGATGAATGTTCATTATGCTGAATAAGTCAGTGGTATCAAATTTATGCAGTTTTGAGTTCTCATGTGTGGGTTGGACATATTTTGGATATATTGATACGATAGATAGTCGATTGACTCGTGTCATTTTTAGAAACATATCTAAAATTTAAGTAACGAATTAAGTATATCCAGACTGACACAGCGTTGTCTTAATTTTGTAATGTGTTAAGGTTGCCTTCAACTTTGTACTTTGTTTAAATAGCCTTGTACCTACATGACGTCACTGTCCAGTTTTAGAACAGGTAAAAGTAATGATGTTACTTTTGATCGGACTTTAGAACTTATATTTCTGGTTAATGTTTATGCAGTAATATTGCTGGTGATTATAACAAAATACCACATGAAAGTAAAAATGTACTGTATGTAATTAACGTTTTGATTATAATATATGATGTACCTACACGTGTCGGAGAATAATAATGTCGGTACATAGACTGTAGCAAAACATTAAGCTATCCGTTACTGTGTGTACAGATTGTATTCACCTTTTATACGATAGACGTAACACAGCAAAATGCACCAACTATTGAGAAGACCTGCTACATCTTTAACAGGGTGCGAAATAGAATATTTCATCGCTGGTGCTGGTATAATCAGTTCAGATCCACTAAATCTGGTCACATGCCCATTAGAGATCTGCAATCCTTTCAGACAGTTAAATAGCTATTTAACTGATATCTTTATCAGCTGATAATCACACTAATCGCGGGATTATATTATCTTCGCATGATTAATTAAATACTTGAATGTTGCTTTTCAATCATATACGATACATGTTTTTATACTCATCAATGATTTGATTAAGATCTTTGCTTCTAGCATGTTTACATACCATAATATTTGCACACCTACATATTTTCGTTTGTACTTCATAAATAAAATTACAGTACCTCGCACATCTTAGTATTTTTTGATACCTATTCTCTCTCACGATACCTTCAGACTCACACAGAAGTCTGTACGCGTATGACCTATACTGGAGAAATCACAGGTACTTACCTGTGTCACAAATAACTTTATGCTACAAGCATAAAATCACATTGGCATCCACTTTCACCAGGCGATAACAAACACGTCTCAATATATAAGGTTTCAAATAACGGTCAAGTTTTAATAGAAGCGTTTTACCTGAAAATAAAACGCATATTAAATACTTACCTTATTTGAAACCTTAATTTTTAGTTCTGCCTGGTATTTCGACTCAATGACGAGATAGCGCGCGTGGCTCAAGCTCGCGCTCTGCCTGGGTGGATGGTGGGGAGATGTGCGAGCGAGACGGCAATATTAGGGTAGACAAAGAAGGAAGTATAGAGCAGAAAACAAGGAAGGCCGCTCTCAATATATAAGGTTTCAAATAAGGTAAGTATTTAATATGCGTTTTATTTTCAGGTAAAACGCTTCTATTATTTTTGTACAGATAACCATCCGTGTGCAAGTCTGACTCGTACTTGGCCGGCTTTTTCTTCGTAGAAAGAGATATAGTGAGACTTAATTAGTTTATTTGTGAACAACAGAATCGGCACCATTATAGAAGTTAAATTACTAAACAAAAAATATACATATCAGTGAGAGAACTCGAATACGGCCCCCTGCGCCTCGATCGAGGCGTCGCGTCTCGGTGTGAACTGACCTTAAGACTTGAATCGACAAAACAACATAGCATAGTCAATACAATAAAAATATTGCATCATCATCATTGAATAATGTGTGAAATTGAATGTATTGTTATTTATGTATTATTATTATTATCTTATCTTCCAGCACGCTTTGTTCGTGTCACAGTTAGATGTCACCAGGCAGGGTCGGCACCTCGGTGCACACATGACGTCACACGTGCTGTCACGAGGGGAGAAACGATGCGGATATCGGCGCGGATATTTCTATCGGATACACGTCGGAATCCACGCCGCGATATTATCCGCTTGATTTATTGCGCACCTGGGTGGATTTATAACGCACCCGTAATGCTATTTTGGAGGGCTTCGTGTACATAGTTATGAGCTACATCAACTTAAGCGGAATATGGGGTATATTGGTTTTTCATCGGGAAGTTTGGGTTTATTGTTTAGGTTAGGTACATGTAGGAAAGTTGAACACGATTTCGGTTAACTTATCAACCAGCTTCGGAGTGATGGCGATAGCAACCGTGACGTTTAGCAAGCTGAATGAAAAGGTGACACATCACACGAACAACTTGTGATTGATGAATGCACGTAGGTACCTATATGAAAGAGGAAGACCAAAGAAGATAGATTATGTGAACAATATGAGTAGGAAGGTAAGAAAAGCTGAAATGACGAATAGAAATATAAAAGATAGTTTGCGTTGCTATTTACCCATAAAAATAATTGTCTCGTGAAGTTAATTGAAACGTATTGCAAGTATGTAGTAGTGCGGGTTCGCAACCAGCGTGCAGTAGCTAGCACTCGATCAATCGGCCGCAGCGCTCCGCCTCGCGGCTTCCTCACAAATTGACCGATGGCTACAAAATAACAAAAAGCTTTCAGATTCCTAGCTCCATCCATCAATGATGCACGACATACAATCAACCAGTAACACCTCATTGATATTTTGGGTTATTTTCAACTATAAAATATGTATAAAAATATTCTGATTACTTCTCAATATTCGGAATCCAAATAAAAAACTGTTTTGTACATTTTCATCAAGGCAGTATGCAACAGCTTTATTTTTTCCAGATGGATCAGCCCCAACTGATTTGAGATGTTATGGAAAAATGTGGAAAGTGGGATCGCTGGACGTGTTATCCGAATTCTTAAATTCCGTCTTGTAACATACTCGTCACTTTTTATGCAAACTACAGAATAAACATGATTGAATCCCCGCGGATTCAGTGATGATGAGTAGTGTAATAATACTAACTGCCAGTTTCTGAAAGCCAAATCAAAGTTAATCTCTTGTTAAAATACTGTCATTGTCAATGACGTCTCAAATGACAAAGACGGCAACAGTTTTGATTATAGATTAACTTTGATTTGGCTTTCAGAAACTGGCAGTTGGTATTATATTATAATCTAGTGCACGCTAGTGTAGTCATGCGGCCGGCGCGATGGCGCGCCGGCAGGTATTACTAAATATAACGCGTGTAATCAAAGTAGCCCTCCGAACCCGAACATAAAATTGTAACGCAGTTCAAACACACCTAAAACAACAGTAGCTACCTCCGGCCGCGGCCGGCTCGCTCACGTTTTATAGCGAAAAATGTTGGCTTGTTAAATAATTATAGGTCGTAAAACTGCGCTGAGCTGTCTGCTTTCAGCGCTAGCCCTCGAGCTCTGAATTATACAGGTTTTACGATAGCTCATGCCTATTAGTTGTTATGGCCGTTATTATATTCATCAATGTTACGGGATTCGTGAAGCTCTGCTCCGGAATGAGATAAGAGATTTTAGTTAGGTACTAAATAAATTTCTATCTCAAAAAAAGACGCGGGAACAGTGTCGATTCAACCCAGCTCAACGATCCGCGACTGAGGGCATTATGAGTAGTAATTACTCATTTTAGTATAATAGAGTTTGGTAATTCAATTTTATTTAAACTATTTACAACTCTGTCGTTTATGTATTACGAGTATGCTTTTATTACCACTTACTTGTGTTATGGCTCTATAGTTAAATGATTTATATTTAAACAGTCATAAAAACTGATTGAAATGAGATGGTAGTTGTTAGTAATTCAGTTAGTGCTATACGCGAGGCGAGGAGCGCAGTATCCTCGGAGCCAGTAGCTTAAGGCTGAGCCCGCGTTATTACAACAGTAGAACAAATAAGCAGTGCGGACAGACAACCTGCCGTTATTAATATTATTGTTTACTCGCCCACCTCGCCCGCACCTCAAGACCACTCTACCCGCTGCAAGAATAACAACGACATGGAGCACCCGTGAGACGCTAAGCGACCGAATGAAGCCTGTTTCGTCACCTGAATTCGTAATTGTCTTATATTCGCGCTCCACCGAGGACAAGGAGCACGCTCCGCTGGCGCCCCGCGCGGCCCTTGTCCTCGGTAGATACTAGCCTACTGGCGAGCACATAATAACAGAACGCGTTCGGTTGATTCTTGTCAGTTTGAAATGCAAATCGGTCCACTGGGCGCAGATAACGAGTACCGCCACAAAATCAACCGGCTCGTTTAAATATTCCGCCGATGTAATCTTTCGTTTTCCACTCTCGATAAACCGAATATAGGAACATTTCCATATTATTATTTAGTTACGCTGCGGCCATTGTTCGTTTGTGGAAACTTTTGTGTGCACGAGATCTACGCCGATGTCAATATTATTACAGCGCTAAAATTAAATCAATACGGTGTTAAAATTGACGTGCGACGTATATTATATGAATATCATATGTTGACCATGGCTTCTGTTTACCCATAGTCTCACTATCATTAGTAATGATGTGCCAGTAGTCTACAAATATTAGAAGTTACATTTCGTAGAAAACTATTACATTTCGCACAAACTTCAGAACAAGTTCACGAGATGGTGGTAAATATTTTTTCTTGACAAATAACTCGCGTTATAAAGGTAGGTAGTATGTAGGATTGGATTCAACCCATTCTACGTCACGGCTGTCATCGCCTCTGAATATATCTTAAAACCCATCGACCCCGAAGTTTGAGAGAGGTAGAGCATAGCGTTTATTCGCTCAAAGAGCAGCTCGACTGGGGAAGTACCTCCTTACAGAATACCGCAGCCAAATAAAAAATATCTTTGTTGTGTTCCTGCGCGTGAGTGGCGGTCGCCAGAGCTCATTAGGGAGGGGAAGGGTAAAGCTTGAGTGATGCCTCGTGTGTTGCAAGTAACCGCTTACCATCAGGCGGGCAGTTTGCTTGCTTACCGACTATGTGATATAAAAAAAAGCATTAGGTAGAGGTACCAACGGACTCGGCTCATACCAAGGGCACTCGACATTAAATTGATAGTGTGGCACTACATTTTATTGTAGAGCTAGTGCGATTCTACGGGAGATAATGAAATGACCAAAACAAATTCTGAAATATTGAATAATCCTGTATACGTAGCCGTGCACTGACTCAATAAATAACAAACACATTTATTTTTATTTTTGGGTTTTAAAAAGAAACAAAGCAAACGAGTGAAGCCGCGTATAAAAATAATATAATTGAATCCCATCGCATACATCTCGGCAGGTAGAGCGCGCAATTTGTCAGCGCGCGGCGCGGATTGATTTACGCACTCCACGCTCCACGCTCCACGCTCCACGCACCTCGCTATACGTGCGGTGCTCTTTCTCGTTTTCTAATATAATATATAGAAACTGGTAATTGTTAAAGTGAACTCGCACTTGGTAGATTCCGTACAATAATAAACACAACTTACGGCCCGTTCACACATGGGAGTCCGTTTTACTGGTACGTTTTTAACGGATACGTCATAAATTTATGCGCTGTTCACACATAGGCACCGTATAACGTTCAACGAATCCGTCATTACTGGATGCGATGTGTGAACAGAAAAATGTGAGTCAAACAAAACCTGTCGCATCACTCCCCCTCCTACACCCCGCACACACCGCCCGCCACGCACACAGTATCTATCCGTTAAAATTCTACGTATCCGTATATTTTTACTGTTCCGTCGTCCAGTATTCGATGACAAAACGGAATGTCATTTTTTTACGGAACGATATTTTTTACTGTATACAGAATACTGTGCCATGTGTGAAGTCGCTCATACAACTACATACGCCATCGACGAAAAAAAAACGTACACGATAAAACGGAACAGTAAAACGGAGACATGTGTGAACCGGCCGTTAATTATGTGGCACTAATTCTGTGGAAATAAGTGAACAAAATATTAATTTTGTTATATTGTCATAACCTTCTTTGATAATATATATTTCACTATTCATTTATTTATTTTATTTATTTAAGGAAAACCAACAGCTTTGGATTGACAGATTAATAAGCACAATAGAAATTTAAAGCTAACTACAGGTAATCTAAGAAACTAAGTAATAAAGGAAAACTTATTTACTAATATAAAACTATAAACCTTTTTTTTGTATATAATATGTCAATAGATCATGTAATTGGCATTTTTTAATATTTAACATACAATATGCATCGATTGGACCCAATTATATTTTTATGCCTTTTGCGGTCGAGACCTTGGGACCATGGGGGTCAGAAGCTCGCCGTTTTGCTCGCACCTTGTCTTCAAAATTGATCGAGACCTCCGGATACCAGCGGGCGGGGAGCTTTTTCCGCCAACGCGTCAGCTTGGCTATCCAAAGAGGAAACGCTGCCAGCCTTCTGGGAACCTTGCCGTTAATCGGAAGCAGCGGCAGGCTTGAGGAAATCTTCTATATATAGATTATATTTTGTAAATATAGATTGTATTTTGTACATCCTTAGTACTTAATTATTGTTATTTAAATACCTATTTGTTTTTTTTTATATCAATCGACATGAACTATATTATTTAATAAAATTAACGCTCCCCGGTGTATGTAACTCTTTAATGTATGATCATCTGTGTATTTTGACACGTTTTGGCAAATAAAATTATTCTATTCATTAATAAATTTGAGCAAGCATCTGGATTATAAATACCAAAAATAAAAATAAAGATACCAAATAAAAACATACTAGAAAAGATACACAATAAATAATTCACAGAAGATATTATTATTTAAAGCGTACCTAAGAAAAAGACTTGACTGAGTTTACCTTACTCAAACAATGCTCGAATTAAACAAATCAAAAATTTACTCTAATACATATTTTATAACTGAAGAGATTTTATATTTAACTGTTTTTATTTTTGTTGGCGCTTATCTAACCTGTGGCTCTTATGCGTAACTTTGGTGGATCCAATCAGGGTCCACGAATGGTCATCGTTGCGTCATACCGCGTGCGCGTCATTGGATGAAATAATTATATATTTGATTATATTGGCTTATATATTTGCATGTTGGTGGTAGACCCAAAAATATTATTTTAATAGAGGTAGAGCATAGCGTGTATTCGCTCAAAGAGCTGCTCGACTGGGGAAGTACCTCCACCTTACAGAATACCGCAGATAAATAACTTTATGTTGCGTAAAGTGTGTTCCTACGCGTGATTAAGGTCGCCAGAGCTCTTATGGGAGGGGGGAAAGGTCGGAAACTGTGGAATGAGCTCCCCGCCGTGGTTTTCCCAATAAAGTACAGCATGGGGTTCTTCAAAAGGGGTGTGAAGAGATATCTGTAGGGTCGGCAACGCGCTCGTGATACCCCTCGTGTTGCAAGCGTCCATAGGCTACGGTAACCGCTTACCATCAGGCGGGCCGTACGCTTGTTTGTAAGTATAAGTCCTAAGTATAAAAAAAAAAAATACAAATTATACCACATTGTTATACATTCAACTGGCAAAAAGACAACTCGCATGAGTACTGACTGAGTAGAAAAAGTAGTTAACCATGCTTGTGTGGTGTATGAGCGAGTGAGCCGAGGGCTCTCCAGGCTACCGTACGCGAGAGGCTCTATCAACTACAAGCGCTTCCCTACTAACAGCCGCCAGCGTCTACAGTTCATTAAACATTTAGTTTTTTTTTGTTTTTTTTTAAACAACTTAGTCGTTAAACAAGCATACGGCCCACCTGATGGTAAGCGGTTACCGCAGCCATAATGCTTGCAACACAAGAAGCATCGCTCACGCGTTACCGACCTTTGCCCCCTCCCCTATGAGCTCTGGCGACCTTAACGCGCAGGAACACAACTTTACACAATATAAAGTTATTTGGCTGCGGTATTCTGTAAGGTGGAGGTACTTCCCCAGTCGAGCTGCTCTTTGAGCGAATAAACGCTATGCTCTACCTATCTCAAAATTATTATATATCAATATTATGTATCAATTTTAATAACTGAATAATTATGTTAGGGAGAATACAAAGCATATTAATATTCTAGAGGAGTACTTGTCGCACAGTGTCCGGGACGTATTCGATTAGAGCCGCCGAGTCTCGGCGCGTCGTGACCTTTCACGGCGGTCGGTGATTTGAGTTTTATTTCGAGTTAGGTAACGACTTGTATAAAACCTAGCTTGGAATTCACAGTCAGATATTTCAAAGAGATTCGCAGCGGAAAATGAAAAGTAATTCGCCGCAAAGATGAAAATAGTAAATATGATATTGTGCGAGACGCCGTGGCTGCGGGAGCGCGGCCGGGGGCGGGGGGCGGAGTTATATCGCATTAAGAGCTCTAAACGGATTTAAGTGCGGACGAGTCCGATTTTAATTTCATCTCTCAGACAGCTCATATTATTATCCCCGTGATGTTATATTAAAAGCGGCGCACAAACGCGACGCGACGCGATACTCTGGTTTTAAAATAATACCGCGGTATTCTAATATTCCCGGAAAGAATAAATCGTTTCCCGACGTAATAACTCTTGCGCCTGTCCATTATCAATAATGGTCGACGTTGAACGTAATACGTGAATTTATAGAATTCTACCTACGTGTGGCTGATAAAGATGGTTATAGGGTTATACATATATATTATATATAGGCACAGAATATTTAATAGTACATAGTTATAGCGCAAAGGTTACTTTCATAAATTTTACATCTTAGTGTGATCACTTGGCGGCTTTCAAAGATCCACAATGGGTAACTGGTAAAAGATAAATAATGGATTACTATAAAACTTGTTTCAGTCCGGCCGGGCGCGCCCCGTGCGGAGTAAGTGCGAGCTATTTCACGTCGTGTGTAGACGATTTTATAATTTGTAGGCCTCAGCTACTAACACCCTACCCTACGATTAGAAAGATTTTCCGTTAAAAAAAACATGGTTTAATACCCAACGATATATCGGTACAATGTAGAACTCTATGGCCCAAGTCTGCTACTACAATTATGTTCAAATGTCAGTGATGAATTTTTTTACAGATTTGACAGTTTTAGTAGTGAGCTAATTTAATCCCTTGACATGGTTGCAAGTTAGCGAGTGTCGCGGCCGCGGGGCCACAGAGTGGCGACTATGGGGCGGATGCGAGGCGGCCGAGGGACGACAGCGTAGCGGCGCGCGGCGGGCTGCGGCAGGTACAACTTCCCGGGGACAACTCGGTGTACATTAATATTTCTCGCAATCTGTTTGTCTTTCGGCTAATTTGCATTTATATTGAATCCGGGTGAGCTTTCGCCTTTTTCGGTCGGTCTGTGTGCCGCCCGCTTCACTCGCGCCGCCGCGCGCCGAGCTCGCCTCCCACCACCACTACACTCAATACCTCTACTTAGATAATGCCATTATACAAACAAGTAACAAAGTGCATCCGTAATATTTTCGACAAGTGATGAATAAAAGTACCTTTCAAAACAAGGTAGAGTACCTTCTACTAAATGTACCATAGGTAGGCCGTGAAGGCGACGCAAACGAATCCAGTCCAATGATTAAATAATTCAAGGATGCGAATGTTTGATATTTGTATTTGTATTAATGTTAATCCTCGACGCAATCAACAGTTTGCGGCTTTCGATTGAATAAAGAATCTTTTGTGAATGTTTGGAGAGTTATGAAAAGTCAAACAATAAAATCTCGAAATAATACAGAGGATTCGTGTTTTACATAGTATGTACCTCACATAGTTTGAGATGAAGCCACAAAATATGTTATTGAACACAATAAAGCGATGACGATTGAAGAGCGATGCGATGTGATGATTCAATCCGCTTCGTGTCGCAATCAATAGTGAACTCGTTTGTTTGTGTCACAATTTGATTGTGTTTGTGATGCAACAAGCGCTGCATGCGCTGTTCGCGACAACAATAATTGTATCGTGACAATTTATGCTTAACTCATTTGTGAATAATTACATTTTTCTTTGTTGACAGACTGTGGAGTTTCTTTTGGTCCGAGATCACCTTCAAGTTGAAGCATGGTCAGCAGCTGCTTTTGAGGCTGTGTGCTTACTACCTTAGAGAAAGAAAATAAAGTTATTCCAATATTTCTTTATAAAGAACTAGCTGTGCCCCGCGGTTTCACTCGCGTTCCCGGGATAAAAAGTATGTCCTTCTCCATACCATCTATCTGCATGCCAAATTTCATGATGATCCGATGACTAGTTAAGGCGTCATGGCGCGCGTAACAAACAAACAAACTCACTAGCGCATTTATAATATTATTAATAATAAAGTTAGGATAGGATTAGGACTGCTGATTAACTGCCCGGCGCGACTTCGTTTGTGTCTTACCCTATACCCTATCCTATCATACAGCTTCTTCTTAATAAATTTTCTAATTTTCTACGCAAATTTCTTAATTTTTTGTTCCTTAAGAACCTTCTCCAGAGTATTGATGAAATTGTTAAAGTCGTTCTCAAGTTATGGCGTGACCAAGGGAAATAGGGATTCATTTTTGTACAGATAAGTAACCTACGCAGAAGAAAGAAACCGTCATACGTATTCATTGAGTAAAAACAATGCTGAAAATAGCGGTTGTTATTAAAATGACATCGCGAATCGTTCTTCTACCTACTTAACACAATTACAGTACAATTTGTTCGCTTCCAGAAAAAGAATATTCCATTAGAAAAGTTTCCTGGAAGTTGCCAACAGAATTTTATTGTTGAGATTATTCGGAAGAGGAGAGTTCCGCGGATACAATAAGATTAACAATACTTTATGTGATTGAAACATTCACTCGCATTGCGATAATTATGTAATTTGCTATGTAATACAAGTTGTAGTAATTAATTCACATATTGTAATATCGTGTAATTATTCTGTCGGGAGTATGTTCGATTCTAACATAAACCTTTTTAGAAGTCTATGACTTGTCAATTTTTCTCTTTTAATAAAGTCATTGTATCGACCGCATGCACTCTTTTTCCATTTGCCTTTAAATAGTAATCCCAATGATTTAGCTGATTTTCAAAATGGCGAACGGAGAATGTCAAAGCAGAATAAGATAAATTTTCAAATATTTATTATTTTGATGATAATTTCACCAGAAAATTGGCGAATGGAGAATGCCAAAGCAACATAATATAAATTTTCATATATTTAATATTTGGACGATAATTTCACCAGAAAAACAAATTTGGTCGTCTGAGCGCTGCTTTATTTGTATCATTTTATTATCACAGGCCATAAAAGCGGAAAAACCGAATAAATTTTAAAAATATTTATCCCTGTCATGTCAATGGATCCACAATAAAATGTATCTGTGTCATAATAGAAATCAGCTGATGTGTGTGGGAATCTGATTCGTACTTTATGCTTTTCCAGTGAAGTGTTCGCCTCGCTCCAAGTGTTTTAAAAAAAAATACTCGTACCAAGCTCGTAGGTACATGTGTTCGTCTTTAAGTGTTCATCATACAAGAAACTCTTTAATTTATATCCTTTTAATGTTAATTTCGTTAATTTATTATTATTTTTATATAATTTTCTGTCTTCTTTTTAGGTACCTAACGTATTTTTAGTTTGTTTTCATCATCTCACGAATGGCAGAGCCCATACCAGTAAGTCAGACCTTGTTGGATGTCCAAGTCCCCGCATCATTGGAGAATCTGCTCCAGTGTCCGAGATGCCCCCAAGCACGTTTTTTTAAAGGTCAAAAAGGCCTTAAAATTCATGAAACACGAGTACATAAAATTGTCAATCAATCTTTTCCCACACCAATTCATTTCTCATCTGGCTCATCTATTCAAAAACAAGATTTTTTAGAAACTCTATCAAAATTAAAACATACAACTCCTGTCTTGAAACGCATTCCCCGTGGCGCACGTTTATCAGTTGCCCAATCCTTATCTAAAATAATAAAACATACCATTAATGTAAATACAAACAGTGCTTGGGAACAACTCCTTACATTTCCCTATAGAATCCTACACGCCCCACGCAATAGATATGATCATTCATCACTGACATCTATTATAAAAGAAAATTGCCACTTAAATAATGATACACCACAAGAGCTCCCTTCTAGAACATCCACTACCCGATTTAGTTCCCGCTCTAACCCGTTTCATTTAATTGAAAATAAATTAAACGACGGCGATGTTCGTGGTGCTGCGAGATTGTTGTTCTCCAATGATGCCATTGCGGAAAATACAGCCGAGACATTAGCTGCTTTACATAACAAACATCCATCTTCAGCATCAACGCAATGTGTCAGTCTCTGTTAATATATTGTATCACCTGTTGGGGAAGTGCTGCTAAAAGTTACCTCATTCGAGCTGAACGAGCACAACGCTCTGTACTCAAGGTTATGTTCAAGAAACCTTTTAGGTACCCAACTACGGACCTGTATAAAGAGAGCGGTATGCTAAGTGTTCGTCAACTTTTTATACTAAACCTTTCACTCGCAGCACACAAGTACTTCCTTACATCCAGAAGTAACTTAACGAAGAAAAGAATCCATAAAATCCACACTCCTCTAGTTAGTACTTCTTTTGCACGGCGTTTCGGCCTTTTCTCAAGAGCACATGTTTATAATAGTGTAGTCAAATTTTGTGACATAAAAAATAAATCTGTTAGTGAAGCAAAAGGAATCATACATGAATGGCTAACTACTTTGACATATTCTGCTACTGAAGATGTTCTCAATATTAAAAGCTAAAATATATGTATAATTAAACTGTATCTATTTATTACTTTTTAAGCTTTCGCGAACTAAATTCATTGAAATATTAATGTATCGGGTCTATTCGCGCACAGATTATTATCAAAATTTAATTTTGAGTACCCTCGACGTTTCGACCAAGTTGCATTGATCGTATTCACGAGTGAACTGGAAACTGCGGGTATCAGCGGCTCGATGAACGGGAGTTGTTTCCAACTACCCGCATTTGGTCTTGTATAACATATCTATTTAAACTTCATCTAAATTACCTTTTATTTATCAATCTTAATATGTATATTTAATATTTAATAATAATTACTAGTTGTCAGTATCAAATTAGCTGCGTGTATATAATATTATATGTATATATATATATATTCTTATTTCTATTTTTATTAAGCCGCTATTATGATGTGTAAAATATAATAACATGTAATTTTAGTAAGAGGCAAATAAATTATGTCTGTTAACTCTGGTCTTCACGATACAGGCTTGGCCTAGTGTGAAGACCGCTGTAAATCATTAGTGTTTAAGTTCCTTCAACACCCCATTTTTTCAAATCAAGCTGTTTGTACATTAAATTTGTTGGTGTTGCAAATAAATATATTATTATTATTATTATTATTATTAACTCCCTGCCTGCCCGATCCACAAAATTTCTTTTCAGATTCACTAAATTGTACAGTTAATGATGTTTCCGCTGCCTTGTCAACCTTCCTGAATGGTTCTGCTTCCAGTTTTGATGGCCTCTCTCCACAACATCTCAAAGACCTCACTTGTGGTCGTTGTGGTGATGTCAGGAATACTCTTCTGGAAGATCTCACTGGCCTCATGAATTTAATGTTATCTGGAAGGGTTCCGAATGACATCGCAGCAATATTGTACGGTGCAAATCTCTGTGCTTTAAAAAAAAAAGATGGTGGGATAAGACCTATAGCTGTTGGCACCGTATACCGCCGCCTCGCTGCCAAGATTTGTTGCAGAGCCAACCGAGACATCATAAGAGATTTACTCCAGCCGATACAATTAGGGTTTGGCTCACGGGGCGGCTGCGAGGCTGCTGTGCATTCACTAAGAACCTTTCTAGATAACAAAGGTGGGGAAGTGCTGCTGAAGGTGGACATCAAAAATGCCTTCAACTCCGTTGACAGGGGTGCTCTTTTGACACAAGTAATTGAGAAAATTCCAAATTCGTTCAATTTTTTAAATCGATGTTATAGTAAACCATCTAATTTAGTTTATGGCGATAATTTAATTCATTCCGCTGTAGGGTGTCAACAGGGTGACCCCCTCGGGCCGGCCGTCTTTAGCTTAGCCATTCATCCAATCATAAAACGTCTGAAATCAAAATTCAACGTCTGGTATCTCGATGATGGGACCTTGGGAGGAGATGTTACCACTGTCTTAAATGATTTGGAACAGTTAATTAAAGATTTTCACAATATAGGCTTAGAACTAAATTTTTCAAAATGTGAACTATTTCTTACCGACACATGCTTAGCAAAAGATTTAGCATTTGAACATTTTAATTCTTTGGCCCCAAATATTAAACTTTTAGACAGTGGCTCGCTTCGCCTCCTAGGTTCCCCTATCCATGACGAATCAGTATCCACCTTTGTCGAGGAAAAAATACAAAATTTCAATAATGTGTCTGATCGCCTTCTACAAATTAATAAACACGCGGCTTTTACTATCATCAGATACTGCCTTTTTGTTCCAAAATTCGTGTATTCTCTTCGGTGTTGTCCACTTTGGAAGTACCCAAATTTATTACAAGGCTTGGATGATATCATTAGAGATACACTCATCTCCATTTTCAACATAAATCTGGACAGTCGAGGATGGTCACAAGCCTCCCTGCCTATTAGGCAAGGGGGCCTAGGCATTCGCAAAATTACTAGTGTATCATTGCCAGCCTTTTTGTCTTCGGTTCATAGCACAGATAACCTAATTAAGCGTATTTTGTTTATTTCATTACCAAACGTTGAGGTATCTTGCTGGACCGAGGCCAAAATTGCTTGGCAATTGGCCTGCCCGAATGTGGAACTGCCCAAAGTCCCTTCCTCGCAGAGGCTCTGGGATGGCCCCCTCTGTGAGCTGGTACGGAATCAATTATTAGAAACGTCAACCAGCTCCGCGGACAGGGCCCGTCTCACTGCTGTTAGTGCTTGGGAATCGGGACTTTGGTTGCAGGCCCACCCATCGTCACATATGGGGACACTTTTGGACTCCAACACTTTTAGAACTGCCGTTTGTTTGCGTTTGGGCTTACCCATTTATGCATCACATCGTTGTCAGTGCGGCACTGCTGTCGACCAACTCGGTCACCACGGACTGTCATGCAATAAAAGCGCTGGCAGATTTTCCAGACACGCCAGTCTGAATGATATCATCCGCCGGGCCCTTACCAGCGCCAACGTAACAGCTATTTTAGAACCCAATGGTCTGTTTCGTGACGATGGTAAGAGACCCGACGGAATGACACTTGTACCCTGGAAGTTGGGACGGCCTTTGGTATGGGATGCCACGTGTGTCGATACCTTAGCTCCGTCTCATCTTCCAGAGACAATAAATAGGGCTGGTGGCGCTGCCATGTCAGCAGAGAACCTCAAGCGGCGCAAATATAGTAATATAGATACGAGTTACATATTTGAGCCGTTTGGGGTTGAAACTCTGGGTCCGTGGGGGCCGAGCAGTCACCATCTTTTTCGCGAAATATCTAAACGCCTGGTCGAAGCATCTCGTGACCAGAATGCTGGCATATACTTCGGTCAGAGAATCAGCATTGCCATTCAACGTGGCAATGCCGCCAGCATTCTGGGAACGTTGCCCTCTGACAACGATTTTTTCATTTAGTTTATTTCTTTTCATTTATATAGATTTTAAGGCTTTTGTTTTTATATTTTATTAGGATGTATATTGAAATAACAATAAAAAAAGTCTTCATATTCAAGACTGCTTCAATACATTTACGCTTTATTTACTATGTTGGGAATTTCTGGCAACAGTCAAATGCAAATATATCACAAAGGCAACGTGCACGATGCAACTTATACTTATACTTTGCCTGCCTTGCTGACCAAAGTTCAAAGCATCAGTGCCAATTTTCGTTCACAACAGTGGTCACTCAGGTCAATCAGGTAGGTAAGTCGTCAGCCTGATTTTCATCCTATTGATATAAACCAAAGTCTGAGCAAAATTTAAAATCATAAATTCAAATAGACTTTCAAAGGCAGTTATGAAAAGTCTGACTCTAATACTCTAATACCGGTTCGGAAGGTTGCATTTGCTGAGAAGAGCATTTTGTTGAGCCAATTTAGGGTGCAGGTATAAATAAGTTCATTAGGGTATTCGAATCCACGACCTCGAATTATTTGATCAATGTGATCACTAAGCTATTGTTCCTCAAAATTATCACAATTCTACACTGCAAATAAACTAGAGAATAATCTCAAAGGCAATCTTCACTCGGACAGAACAGAACTGTCCGTGTGAAACTAAAAATGTTATTTTCCGCTCACAATCAGTTCGCATTCCTTCTTTATTGGTGGCAAGTAAAGCGGGTCGGACACCAGTCGGACGGGGCGCTGTGGCCGGACTCCTAGGACGCTTCAGTAATTCTGCCGCAGACGATTGCATAGAACATTGTTCCCGCTCTCCGATTGTTTTGTTTGCATTGTCCGCGCCTGCGGGGCGGGACGGCGGCGGCGGCGGCGGCGGCGGCGGCGGCGGCGGCGGCGGCGGCGGCGGCGGAGAAAGCGCCAACTTTTATCTTGCCGTTGTCTTTGAGTTCGGTCGTTGACTGTTATTTAACGGTCGGTGCTTACTTTGCTTTTGATTACAATGTTTCAGTTTCTCGGAAGTTTAGCTCGCGACGTGCGGTGCGGTGCGGTGTGGCGCGGGAAACTACAAGTTGTTGTTTGTTGTTAGCTCTGCAACATACATTGTTCTTATCTTTGTTACGATTCACATTCAACCTGCTGACAAATCATTTAAAGCCTGGTGAATCAAGGAGTAAACTTAACTAGGTACTGTTCATTAATACCTTGGCTTCCTGTTTCCAAGTGTCGGTCAGTTATCGTGTTCCTCCACTTGCTAAATACCGTGATCTAGTCTCAAGTATTCGCGAGGTCCCCTGACTGATGCGTCCATCGCTCACGATCAAATGCCCCATTTTTCTAACCTGCCATCACCCCCGCCCCCTAATCCTCCCCGTCGTCCTACAGCTAAGACTCCGCTACGAAGACAAATGACAATAAGTTATTTGTAAGCTTTAAATTCATATTGATCATAAATCTGAAAACTTTCAGCAGTTGATCAATCAGTCCGATGGAGCTTAATCCCTGCTGTTGTCCTGCTTCTGTTAGAAGGTTATATTAATGTAATCAATCAATTCAAAGTTGGACATTTATAAGTACTTTATTATAGCTTAAGCCAAAATTATTGGCTTTACTTACCCACGTAAATAAGTTTTATAATAGTAGGCATTGTATTATATTATATTCATAATAGAAAGATTAATTAGGAACTGAATTAAAGTAAATTGATTACTTATCGTAAAATATAATTTTAATACACTTTTCAATATTTGGTATATATCTAAATAAATATACATATTTTGAAGAATGTCAGTACCTAAGAATCGGAAAGTGGCGAGAACATTAAAAGTTAGTATCCTTTGTAAAGTTACCTACTTATCAGTGAACATCCCCGAGGCGTGGCACAGTAGTACTACATAACTTCTCACGGCACGGCGCGAGCGCAACGCTCTGATGAACATTGTTCATTACGTATACCTCCAGTCCGGCAACCGCCTTTCATTCAATTCCTTGTCTCACCATGGTATGTGAAGATGTACCCGAAGGTTCCAAGCATACAGAAGGGAACTGGCTTTCAACTGCCAGAACAAATCGGCAGGGGCTTGGCGATAGACCTAAAGATGACCATTGCATGTTTAAATCTTATGGTCTATACCAAGACATATTATAGGTTTTTAAAACCCTATATTTCATAGGTTTAGTTGTTGTAAACAAAGGGGTTGCGTGCGAGGTCAAAATGTTTCCGGCGCGAGCTGCCTGTAGGTACCGGGGCGCATGCCTCAATCACTCACTGGAAGCCTGATACAAGTTTATTTATTTACTAATGTATATTCCTATTTAACTAAATCATTGAGTTTTTTTAGTTTATTAATTATTGCATAATAATTGGTTTGTTTAAAAAAAAAACTTAAACCGACTTCAAAGTACACTAAGAAGTAATCAAATCCTGATCTGATGACTATGGGACCAAATGGGAAGTGTACCCTTACAGACAAAAAAATAATTTTCGAATGACGGAGTTATGAGGTAACAAACATTTAAAAAAAACAACCGAATTGAGAACCTCCTTCTTTTTTTGAAGTCGGTTAAAAATTAATTTGAATTAGTTGGAACTCAAAAGTAAAACTAAATAAAAATAAGGCAAGGAGGCATCTGCTATTTCAAAAAAAAAAAAAACTGATACGATCCAATTACAACTCCATACCTACACCTACTCCATTTCCATTGAGCCAATGTGCGTTCACTACTCAATACATAATGGTTTTCGATGCTCTTAACAAGGAATATAATATGGATTCTTCAGATTAATTGACGTTTCCCAACACATTTCATAATTGTGTGGACCGCTTCGGCGAAAAACAATTATCAAACCAAAATTAGATAAAGCCGGACTGTTTAATTACAACACGTCGCGGAAAGAGATGATTTTACTTCCCACGTGAAGCTTATTCGCTACCTCAATCCATTTTCATATAATTAAGTAAGTATATAACTGAAGTAGTCCCATTATATGATCGCACATTTTAACGTAGCTCGCGGGAAGTTCAGTTAGCAAAACAATAACCACAACATTAAAATCTGTCAAAGCCGAGTGACGCCTCGCGCGCGACTGCGTCACTCGGCAGCGTACCTACCGTTTCTGCGGCATGAATTGTTTTGACGCTCAACAAAGGTGCTAATTCCACAACAAATTGAATGGAAACAACTGTTTGGAAACGTTAATAGGTCCTCTTCTACGAGTCCCCACACGTTTCCGATTAGTTCGTTGATGTGGCGCGGGCCCGCTCCGAGCCTCGCGCCCGCTGTGGGACGGCGGCGGTGCCACTGCGCCCGCGCTCCGCACGGTGCTATAGATAGCTGAGTGGTAGTGGTAAAATCATAGTCATATGTGGTAGTGGGCAATGGTTTGCCTTCATTTTACACATGAATTGTTTTTCGACTGACGCTCCAGGCTGCACCGCAGCCCGGTTTGATTTGGCCTCACGTACGGAGGGTTCCGTGCAGTAATAAAATATAAGTTCTATGTAAAAATACTCCGTAAGAAAAGGACCCCGCTTATTCCTTTTTACCCGACTGACCCGGAAGGAGGGTTATGTTTTTCGAGTGTATGTATGTATGTATGTATGTATGTATGTATGTATGTATGTATGTATGTCTATTTCTTTGGCACGCTCTGCAGCCTAAACGGCTTGATGGATTTAAGCATATAGGGTGTCGTTAGATTCGTCTGAACTGTGGGAGTGTCATAGGGTATATTATTTTTATATGGCGTCTACGGATAAAAAAAAGAGGGGGGGTATTAAAAACAAAAATTACGTTATTGTAACAATATGGGTATCAAATGAAAGCTTGTGAACAGCCCTTTCCATATATGTATATATTGTAATACTTTTATGCTATCATTTTGACGTAAACTGCAAAAAACCATGTTTAATGCAAGGACAGTAGGTAGGTACTATGAACGGTTACCGTACGTAACTCACAGAGTTGCGAAGATTGTTAGCGTTACTTTACCGTACCGCTCATTTACTTAATAATACTTACAACTCATTCTGTATAAAACTAAAAAGTCTGAAATAAATTAAATTATTCAAAGAAACAAAAAACCCGACTGCGTAAAACAAAAATTAACTGAAAAGAGAAAAACAAGTTCTTTAATCTATAGAATTTTGAATATAAATTGAATTTTATAAGGTGTTGCAGTCGGGGATAAACAAATATTACAAAAAAAACACATATTTAGGTTATTGGTTTGTCCCCGACTGCAATACCTTATAAAATTCAATTTATATTCAAAATTCTATAGATTAAAGAGCTTGTTTTTCTCTTTTCAGTTAATTTTTGTTTTACGCAGTCGGGTTTTTTGTTTCTTTGAATAATTTAATTGAAGATAGTTTTTGTTCGTTAACCCTAAAACGGGCTACAAAATACAGTTGCTGAGTACATAATATTCTTTTTCTGTATTTAACGCGCTTTGCTGCATTTTCAAAAGAATTCAATTTCACAATGTTGTAAACCGGTGAGCAGCATTGCGGGGGGGAGGTGTGATACAGGCAGGGAGGGTTCGCGTCACGTGCAGCGCTGTTTACCGGTCAAATTGACTTGTTCAACTAGTAGGTAATTGAACAATAAACAAATATAGCTACGTGCCTGAGCCCGCGCCGCTCCCAATTTACAATAATACGCTTTTTGGACACAAGAGTACGTGTTTATTTGTTGGCAGCGAGTAGGCACGTTGTTATGTCCCAGACTCACAGCCATTCTTAATATCAATTTGATTTAATTTTTATTTTGTATTGTGACTAAATAATAAACAACGCTGAGAACTGGTTGAAAACCAAGCAAAATTGACTTGGTCTCTTGTCATATCGTTATTATTTTATACTTTTTCTCCGTTTCATTAAATATTGTTAAATACTATTGCATTCATTTGTAAGTAACCTATGCAAAAGAGGTTTTGTATGTAGATGAGGATTCAATCCTTCTGTGGATTCAATCACAGTTTTTGATATAAAGTAGAAGAGGTCGGCCCATAAGATTCCTATGTTTTATTTTGGGAGTTAGTTCACGCTCTATCCAACTTGCTATTATCTAATTTGGTATAAAAATTACCATATATGTTAATTCCATTTGTGTGCCCAATTTCATCCAAATCCGTTCAGTAGTTTATGCGTGAAAGAGTAACAAACATACATCCAAAAACTCACAGAAACTCTTTTTTTTTTTTTTATACCACTAAGTTGGCAAACAAGCTTACGGCCCGCCTGATGGTAAGCAGTTACCGTAGCCTATGGACGCTTGCAACACCAGGGGTATCACTCGCGCGTTGCCGACCCTGAAGAAATCTCTTCACGCCCTTTTTGAAGAACCCCATGCTGTACTCCATTGGGAAAACCACGGCGGGGAGCTCATTCCACAACCTGAGCGTCCGCGGAAGAAAGCTCCTTTGAGCCCGCACAGTTCGAAACAATTCTGGTTTCAATGTGTGAGGATGGATTCCCCGTCGATGGCGCGAGTTGCGATGGTGGAAGGTAGCCGTGGGCAACAAGTCGAACAATTCCTTAGAACACTCTCCGTTGTACAAGCGGTAGAACACACATAAGGAGGCAAAGTCTCTCCTCAGACTGAGGGGCTCTAAACCGTTTGTGAGCTCGGGATCGTCAACAATTCTGATGGCACTCACAAACTTTCGCATTTATAATATTAGTAGGATTATAGTAAGGATATTATAGCAAGGAAAGGATGATATAAAGAACAATACAAATGTTAACTAACTTCAGTTTTGCATTAAACGTCACTCGACACTAGTCGACACCAACATCAAATCCTTTTTATTTGCCCGCACTCACACTGCGCAACTAACCATCACTTATTTATAAAAACCTAATAAATGAAGGCAGGCAAACATATTCCTTTGTTTTTTATTTATTCAGGATGGAAACTTGCTTTCATTTCATTTGAAAAGAAATGAAAGTCAAGAACGAGTTGTAACCGTGCTCGCCGAATGCCAAATGGAATAATATTAAAATTTTATTCGCTCTGTGTTGTTGCTCATCAGTTATGGCGCCAGCCGCCACCGCGCTGGCCGCATCACGCCACTCATTAATATAAATATATTACTTTATAACAATCATATTACTACGCTTTCAAAAATATATTTTGTAGAAGAAAAGTCAAGATTTAAATGTTGGAATCGCAACAGAAAACGTGAAATGTCCCGAACTATTTCATATAAAATGAAAAATAAATATCGCAAACGAGTGCTACTTAAGTTATTTTTCAGCACACTCGCTCGTAATGTGACAATTATTGCAAAATTGAAGTCTGTTTTTTTCCTCGCAAGTGTGTTGAAAAATGTCGCATGGCACTCGTGTGCATGGATTTATTACACTCTCGGCTCCCTTATCGCGGCATAATACCGCCTCGAGTGTGAATAATCAAATTTGCACACATGTACTATTATCTACACTGGTTGTTAAATGTTGGCAATAAGCTAACTGTTTCAGAAACTTTTATAGAGGATTTATATACCGGGTGTAGGTAAAGTCTTGTATGCAACTGTACATAATTAGGTATTAAAACACCCATATGATATATTACTATTGTCATATTCATATTTTAACACCCCTTATTATACAAGATTTGCATAAATAAGTAACTATTAATACAAACGTAACTCCAACAAGCAAATGGCGACGTAGACACCACAGTACGTAGAGTTTTTGTACACTATCTCACTTCCTAGCCGATCATTAAATTGTAGGTGCCCGTAGCGTAAAGCCCCTAACCAAAGACTACAATAGTATACTGGCTTAGAGCGACCGCGACTGTTTCGTAGCGCACATGCTCCTCGTAGCTGGCGCTTGTTAGGTCCCGTAGAACATCTACCGTGCGCTACGCTTCGTAGCGCTTTTTCCTACTCGTAGCTGAACCTAGTAGAAGCTCGTTGATGCCAAACTGCTGTTGAGAAAAGTTTTTGTGAAAATTCAAAATCATAATAAGATCCAAATAATAATAATATAAGAGTAGAATTACGCGGTCTGCCGCTGTAGTGTGTAATCGGCGCATATAGTTACAGAACTGAGCAACTAAGCGTTGAGGCTTTAATTATTAACAGTTCTAGACAATATGCAGGCTGCAAGCGATTGATCATAGTCTAAATAATACTAACATAGTTTCTATACATATACGTGGTTGGTACCATTTTGAGTTATTTTTTTTATCGACTTCAAAACCACTTTAACCTAAATAACTGTACGAACACAAACAAATTGTTTTAAATAAAAGATAAAATCTCTTTAATCTTAGAAATTTTGATCCGTATCAGTCTTATGGTACCATCCTAATCTACCAATAGTGCAATCATACACAAAATTTACTTATGTACGTGCACTAATAAAGCATACGTGTGACGTGGTAGTGTAGTGTAGTGAGAACGCGCAGCCGCGCGTCGTTGTGGGGAGTTCGAACAAGATTCTGAGCGTCATGCGATTAGTTCACCCGTAGATAACTGTCCTCCTGCCGTAATTCCTTTACAATTTGCACATTTTTCTATTAACAACTGTACCTGCGACAACTTCCCGTCATCCTGTGTACGTGTGCTCGAGGCACGTGCTAATTGTTGCCGATGCAACTGTACGACACGATCCAAACTTTTACCCCCCAGTAAATTGTTGGCATTAAAACGTAGAAAGGCTTAGAGTAGTGATAGCAACATAGAGGCGGCGTGAATCAAAGGGAGTGCGTGCGGAGGTGAGGTGAGGTGCAATCAGAGCGCGCGTGTGACGTCACGAGGCGCGAGGGTACGCGCACGTGAGTGTGGTACATACAGTCGCGAGGCGAGGTGAAGCCGCACGCATTGTTCTTGTATGGGGCGAGTGCAACAAAAGGCGCGCGTTTACACAAACGCGCCGCGCGTAGGGCCACTACACCCGCTGCTGGCGTATTGTTTCTACTTTGTATAGGATTGTGTTTGACTGGAATCTCACTATTGTAAGTGATGATGTGTAAGGTGCTAAGCGCGCTAATCCTAGAATGGAACTGACTCTCGAGGGAAGGAAACAATGGGTGGGGGTATTCGTTCACCGAAACCCCGAGCTTATTTTAGCATTCAAGCGAATTTTTCACGTCTTTTGACATCATTTCCACTGAGCCAAGGTACACCTTAGTTGATAAATATAGCAACAGTTCAGGCGAGGTTGTTAGTGGCCCCGCAGTAACTCAGCGGAGCATACACACACAGTGCGTCGCACAGGTACAAATATAGGCGCCGAGTGTTTCCCTCACATTGTTTGTTGCTGAGACGAAACTCACCCAAGTCACTCACACCAATATCTAAGTGTGCGATGTACTTAGTATTAGGTGGTATTAGTTTCAAAATAATAATATTAATAAACTAAATAAAAAAAAAAAATGGGCCCCTTTATTTATATAGGAAACGTCCGGAGTCTTCTCAGTTCAAGTTGTATTTGGAACCGGTGTAGAGTCATTTGTTAACGTTCACAAGAGCCTTATCCGGGCCAAGATTGAATAAATGAATTTTGATTTTGATTTTATACGGAACCCTTCGTGTTTGAGTACGACTCGCACTTGGCCAGGTTTTTCCTTTTTGATTCGGTACCCTAAAAATGAGTACACAATTACCATAACTATTCGTATTAAAATATTATAGTTTATGTCCATTGCTAATGGCATGCACTATGCACTAATTATGATATCGTAATTTACGTGTGTTCATAATGTACGTACACGCGCCAAATCTGTTCTACGCAAATGTCGCGTATACTATATGTACCTACCTACACCGCCAGTAGGTATGTATTTTATTATATTTAGAAAGTAAATAATGTACGGGGCTAATTATGCATGTTTTTGGCTCCGTCCACTTGAAAGAGAAATTAATCTGAACAAAATAATAAGCGTACCGATAGATAACGTTGTTTTTAGACTTTCTTACGAAATGGAGCCTTATTATGCTCTCTATATGTCTGTTCGTTCGTCCATATGTCACGGACAACTGGAAGTTTTAATGAAATTATTGCAAAGTCATTGAACCCTTTGTACGAGTTGGAACAACGCATGGTTCAATCGGGTATATCCTTATTATTACCCGACTGACCCGGAAGGAGGGTTATGTTTTTCGAGTGTATGTATGTATGTATGTATGTATGTCTATTTCTTTGGTACGCTCTGCAGCCTAAACGGCTTGACGGATTTAAGCATATGAGGTGTCGTTAGATTCGTCTGAACTATGGGAGTGTCATAAGGTATATTATTTTTATATGGCGTCTACGGATAAGAAAATAGGGGGGGTATTAAAAACAAAAATTTCGTTATTATAACAATATGGGTATCAAATGAAAGCTTGTGAAGAGCCCATTCCATATATGTATATATTGTAATACTTGTGTGCTATCATTTTGACGTAAACTGCAAAAAACCATGTTTAATGCAAGGACAGTAGGTATAGTACCTACTATGAGCGGTTACCGTACGTAATTCACAGAGTTGCGATGGTTGTTAGCGTTACTTTACCGTACCGCTCATTTACTTAATACTTACAACTCATTCTGTATAAAACTAAAAAGTCTGAAATAAATTAAATTATTAAAAGAAACAAAAAACCCGACTGCGTCAAACAAAAATTAACTGAAAAGAGAAAAACAAGCTCTTTAATCTATAGATTTTTGAATATAACTTGAATGCTATAAGGTATTGCAGTCGGGGATAAACAAATAGTACAAAAAAATTATACATTCTTAGGTTATTGGTTTGTCCCGACTACAATACCTTATAGCATGCAAGTTATATTCAAAAATCTATAGATTAAAGAGCTTGTTTTTCTCTTTTCAGTTAATTTTTGTTTGACGCAGTCGGGTTTTTTGTTTCTTTTAATAATTTATTCTAATAATACTTGCGTCATACCACGTATGTGATATTTATCACTATCAACATTTGCGTTATTATCGAATTAGCATTTAAACTAGTTTGCGTCGCGGCGTGACTCCCCCGCTGTTTATTGATCATATCGGTCGCATGACGTGACCTCAACTGACTTAATTAAATATTCGACTAGTCATTGCTTACTTGAAAAAACTAAAACAATAAATCTATACGCTCGGTTAGGGCACTTTGTATACGGGGTGGATACGACAATGCGACATTAAATGAAACCACGTAAAGTACTCATGTATACGATCAACTTTTACTATGGGACAGAACAAAAAAAAATACAGCTTTTCATAATTTTTTTCCGAGGAGACATGTACCTTTTGTATGAAAGCTGTAATTTTTTTTGCGATTTCGAAGTTGTCACAGCGCTATATTTCAGCAACCACTTGATTTATTGATTTGAAATTTGGAATAGTTTTAAATATTGCTGAACCAAAAATAAGTATTGCAAATGAAACATTTTGAAACAGTAAAATATTTTCATTGCAAAAGGGTCGTGAAACGGCAATATTAAGGAACGATTCACCTACCACATTGATAACACTGTTATATTATAACACTTGTTTTTTTTTCAATGGCTTGATTTTGGAGAATTCTAAAGCAATTATAATAACAGTTTTTGATCCTTTATCAATTTGATATGACTGTGTTTAGTCTCTAAAGTTAGGTATAGGTGAGTCTATAATCTAACCAGAAGTTACGTTTTCTTATAAATAAATAAATAGTTTTGATGTAGAGCTATAGCTTAATATAAAGGGTAAGAAAAGTATGTAATATTGAAGTTTCAGGCATCCAACCATTACATACTTTTTAAATTGGAAATGGCTGTCAACTCATTCCAGAAAAGGTTATGAAGGCGTGGGTAACTGGGTAGTGAGTTCCACTTCTATGCCGTGAGACGTCTAAGGTGGTGAAAAATATTTAAAATGAACTACAAAAACAAGTTTTATTTATGAAATATTAACGCAATACCATGCCCTCAGAATCTGTCTGGATTGCCCCGAGTGATACGCCATCCCGCGACGACAGAATGCACTCAACGCTATAAAATAATTTGCTTCCCGTACGCGTACTGTCCTCATTATAGTAAGAAAACGTTGCCTTTTGTGTTCATATTTATTTTTCTTTTTCAAAATGTCCCCAACAAATAACAATGGAGCATTGTGACGCGCCGGACGCAATCAACCGCCCGCCTCGCAGAGGGCGTGCATCGCGAGCACTGTCCACGAGCGCGCGCGTTCCACTGCGGCTCGCTCGTAGGCCGCCTGCCGAAGTGACCCCACCGACCGCGCAATGAACTCTACCAACGGAACAAAAACGAGCGCTTTCACTCAAGTTGTAAAGCAGAGATGCGCTTCGCTAGTCATTGTTTCGAGCGTCGACAAATTAAGTTTTTGTTTTTGTAATGTTGTAATAAAAGATGGTATTGAGGGAACACAACTCTTCATTTATTTTACTTCTTCTTAGCTTAGTATTAGTACAGTACAATGTCAAAACCGCCATTGATGCCACTCAGCCCCCAGAGGCATGAGTGTTGCAAGTACATATATTTGAGTTTACCATAGACTATCTATATAGGTTTACACTATGCTACATCTATCCCTCTTTATATAAAAAAAATATATAAAAAAAAAAAGTTTTTAATTTACACCATGAGAAAAAAAAAACATAATATAAGTGCCTCTAAATAAAGTAATTTACTTATAACTAGTGTAGTCTTATAAGTACTGAGTAATTTTGTTTGTTTATAACTTACAATTAAACAAATTATTAATAAATAACTATCCTAACACCGCCTGACTCTCACACTCAGCTGACAAATAAAACTGATCAACAAATTATTGAGGTCGAATATGATATGAAGTCCTGGTGTACACACATCCTTCCTTAGTATCTAAAACATCATATGATCTAAAGTTATTGTTATTCATAATTTTTCCTTTTAACCACATATTACTGTTAGGGTCTTTCTTGAACCACACATCTTGTCCTATTATGAAATTTGCTTTACATCTTACATTTTGGTTATAATATTTTTCATTTTTACTTTTAGCCTTATTCAATTCTGCCTCTACATTTAAATTAATTTTTGGTTTCAAATACTGATGAGTTACTGGTATCTTAGTTCTTAGATTTCTATTCATCATCAACTGAGCTGGTGAAAAGTTTGTTCCTGACACTGGGGATGATCTATATTGGAGCAATGCAATTCTGAAGTCTGTTTTATCCTCACTACATTTGGTTAACATTTTCTTTGCTATTTGAACTCCCCTTTCTGCCATTCCATTAGACTGTGGATATCTAGGACTTGAAAAATTAAATTTGAAATTCCATTCTGTGGCAAATCTATTACATTCTCTAGAATCAAAAGGTACATGATCTGATACCACCTCAGATGGCACACCAAACTGTGAAAATATCTCTAATAAGCTATTTATTATACTACTAGCAGATTTATTAGGAATTAATTTTATATCTAACCATTTTGTTGTGTAATCATATGTAACTAAATAGTTATTTTTCTTAAATTCCATAATGTCTACGCCTATCTTAGAAAATGGTAAGTCGGGGATGTCATGCGACAAAAGTGGCTCCTTTACATTATTATTTTGATACATTTGACATATAAAACATTTTCTTACATAATCTTCTATGTGTGAATCTATTTTTGGCCAATAATACAAATTTCTTGCTGTTTGTTTCATTTTAGTAATACCTAAATGCCCTTCATGCAATTTTTTTATTATTGGTACTCTCAGTGACTTAGGGATTATGAGTCTGTCATTCATAAAAACCAAATTACTGTCGACTGTGATATTGGGTCTAAACTTAAAATAATATTTGATAGAATCTGGTACTTTAGTAATCATGTCAGGCCAGCCATTTTTTATAAAGTCTGATAATAATAATAATTCCTCATCTTTTAATGTTTCTGATATTAATTCTTGTTTTTGTGTATCTGAACATTGCAAATAAGAAGACAAGCCTACACAGTGGATAATCTCATACATGTAGGAGTCATCTGTATCAGTTTCATCAAGGTATGAACGTGACAGCAAATCAGCAACATGCATTAATTTCCCCTTTAAATATTTATATTCAATGTTATATTTTAGTAATTTTAATTTTAATCTTTGTAAGCGTGTTGAAGGTATTTCATGAATCCCCTTTTTTAACAAAGTTTCTAATGGTTTGTGATCATTTAAAATAGTGCATTTTCTACCATATATGTAATAGTGAAATTTTTTGGTTGACCAAACAACACTCAATAGTTCCTTCTCAATTTGTGAAAAGTTTTTCTCCGTTGATGTTAGACTTCTTGATGCATAGCTTACTGGTTTGCCATCTTGCATAAGACAACACCCTAGGCCATCCTTAGATGCATCACATTGAATTGTCACTGGCAATTTACTATCAAAATTTTGCAGTACAGGTGCTTGACTAATACAGTTTTTAATATAAACAAAAGCATTTTCATGTACTTGAGTCCATAACCAATCCACATCTTTTTTTAGCAGTAATTGCAGAGGTGTTGCCATTTCCGCTAACCCTGGCACAAACCTACGCAGGTAATTTATCATTCCTAATATTATTTGAAGTTCTTTCCTATTATTTGGACTTTTTAACTCCACAATAGCTTTTATTCGATCTGGATCTATTTTCATACCCTTCTTTGAGAATATGTGTCCAAAATATTTAACTTCACTAAGTTTGTATTGGAATTTTTTCTTATTGAATCTTACATTACATTTCTTAGCCCTTTCTAATACTTGCATAAGTATCTTATCATGTTCCTCGTCACTTTGAGCACAAATTAATAAGTCATCGCAGTAAATAACTACACCTGAAATATCTCCAAATGTTTTCTCGCTATACTTTTGGAAAATTTCTGGTGCAATTGACAAACCAAATGGTAATCTCAAAAACCTGTAACTTCCAAAGGGACTACTAAATGTACAAAGCTTTTTTGATTCCTCTGTTAATTTAATATTATAAAACCCATCAGATAGGTCAAGTACTGAAAAGACTGACTTATTACACAACTTGGTTAATATTTCTTCTAATGTTGGAATTAAATGATAATTTCTTATTAAAACATTATTGAGCTCCTTTGGATCGAGACAAATTCTAAGATTTTTATCAACTTTTTCTATGATTACTAAATTGCTTACAAAACTGTCAGGATGTTCAACTTTCTCAATAATTTGCTGATCTTCCAAACTGCGTAGCTTTGTAGCGAGTCTCTCCATCAATGCATGAGGAACCCGGCGAGGAGGCCTTACTACTGGTTTGGCGCCAGGCTGAGTGTGAAGTTTCAGTGGAGTCTCAAACTGTCCAACACCCTGAAAAAGTTCACCATATTTTTTAAATATTACATCTTTACTATTATTAATACTGTTTATATTTTTTAAAATTTTTAGTTCTCTCAGTGAGCTTAGGCCCAGAATCGGTCTAACATTTTCTTTTATTATTATGAACTCGGTGTCATACATTATTTTATTACTTATAACTTTTAAAAAAATTTTTCCTAATGGAAATAAATGTGTTCCCCCAAAAGCTTCTAAAACTATTTTTGTCTCAGACCATTTAGGCATATCATCATCGACAATTTTTTTAAGGTCGTTTATTGAAATTACATTTACTTGTGCCCCGGTATCACATTTGAAATCCACCCTTTTATTTTCTACTCTTAATGTTAAAATCCACTCATTGTTTTTAATATTAATATTGCCTATACTATGGCACTCCCTAACTAGTCACATCTCATGCACATTATTGCTTTCATCATTAGGATTATAATTATTGACTTGACCAACTTCTTTAAGAAACTTACATCCTTTAATAAAGTGATTAGGCTTGTGACAATGTGAACATAGTTTTCCAAATGCCGGGCAATTCCTTGGCTTATGCCATGTACCACATTTTTTACAATTATAATAGTCCCTACCATACGAGATATACTTATCTTTAAACCGTTGATCATTTATGTGTTGCCTTTGGTTGTCCTTTGAAGTCGCTGAATCCCGGACCACATCGACTGCTAATGACTGTTGTTGCATTATCTTGCAGTGGTCTCTTGACAATTCTGAGGCCCTGCACATGTCCACCGCTTTTTGTAAGGTCAAATCACCAACTTCCAGTAATTTTCTTTGCAATTTCTTGTCTTTGACTCCAAGTACAATACGATCTCGTAACATTCTCTCTTCTTGTTCTTTATAATTGCAATTTTTTACTTGTTTGCGAATTTCTGTGTAGAATAAATCAAAATTTTCTCCATCCTCCTGATGTCTTTGATGAAAGTTATATGTATTTATGAGTTCATTCTGTTTTGGAGCGAAGTGGCCATCAAATAGTTTCACTATTTGCTCATATTTCGTCGTGTCTTCTTCTTTTAGAACATTAAAATATAGTTCTTGCGCCTCGTGTCCCACACAGTTCAAGAAAATGGCCGCCTTCCTTGTTTCCGAATAACGTTCAAATCCCGCTGCAGTAAGGAAAATTTGGAACTGTTGCTTGAATTTTATCCATTCCGGCAATAAATCCAACCCCGTCTCCAGCCTTAGGGGTGATGGCATTCTATACTCGACACCTCCCATTGCGTCTGCTTCTTTTTCTGACTCGGAAAAATTTGATGGCGTGGTGCTCATTCCCTCCACCGAAAATTTTCTGTTACGAATTTTTACTTTCAGAATAATTCTTCAATTGGTTTATCCTGACGACTGCGCCATGTAATGTTGTAATAAAAGATGGTATTGAGGGAACACAACTCTTCATTTATTTTACTTCTTCTTAGCTTAGTATTAGTACAGTACAATGTCAAAACCGCCATTGATGCCACTCAGCCCCCAGAGGCATGAGTGTTGCAAGTACATATATTTGAGTTTACCATAGACTATCTATATAGGTTTACACTATGCTACAGTTTTTCGTAGCGATATTTCGCTAGTGAGTCAATGTTGGTGAACATTTTATTGTATGTGTTTATGGAGCGATACAGCTGGCGGGATGTGGAGCGCCAGGTATGTGGTGCGAGTTACGGGGCGCTTGGCATAAGATACATCGATTATCTTTTCATGTTCTTGGCTCTGATATCTGCGGTAATGAGGCAGTCAGTCACTCGACTTGGACTTCTATCTCTCTTTACCTAAAAGTACTTTATGTTATAATCACTTACTATGGTAAGATTGTGGTCAACGTAAACCTTAATAAAGTGAAAATAAATATGATTTTCTATAAAGTAGCACTTGTCGTGTGCTCTATTTTGTTTTGTGATTTTGACAAGTTCTATGAAAAGGAACATCCACAGCTTTGTTGTCTGAACTATCTGTCCATCTGTCACAGCCGATAAAGGTTAAATTTGGTACACGAATGTCTGGGTCCGAATGGAGAAGGAAAAAAACGCCATCAAAGTACACTAAATAACTGTAATCTGACACATTTTGAAGTAAGCGAAATATTTTCTATGGAACACGTCGTGCTCTTCCGCTGACTTCAAAACAGTGTCAGATTGACAGTGACAGTGTCAGTGTCAGTGAGAGAGGTAGAGCATAGCGTTTATTCGCTCAAAGAGCAGCTCGACTGGGGAAGTACCTCCACCTTACAGAATACCGCAGCCAAATAACTTTATGTTGTGTAAAGTTGTGTTCCTGCGCGTGAGTAAGGTCGCCAGAGCTCATAGGGCAGGGGGGAAAGGTCTGTAACGCGTGAGCGATGCTTCGTGTGTTGCAAGCGTCCATATGGCTACGTTAACCGCTTACCATCAGGCGGGCCGTATGCTTGTTTACCGACTTAGTCGTATAAAAAAAAAAAAAAAAAATATATAAAAGTCTTTTCGTTAAAAAGTTCATTTATTTTTCTTTTGAGTTTCAAATGCATTTACAATAGGGTACCTCTCAAGATTCTGGGATCCTCTCACTGACTGAGGATGTGCATGTCATTGATAAATTGTCGACAATATTTAATAAAATGCTTAAATCGCGATGTTTGCGCTCTTTTCTGTTGAGGAATTCCATAATATTATTATCTTAAATCTTTTAATTACAATGCTAAGTGTGTACGGAACCCACTCTACGCGAGTTCAACTCGCACTTGTCCGTTTTTTTAAATCTCGTTTTTTTTTATGAAACAAGTTTTATTTTATGGCCCGCCTGATGGTAAGCGGTTATCGTAACCTATGGACGCTTGCACCACCAGGGGAGTACGCGCGTGTTGCCGACCCTGCAGAAATCTCTTCACACCCTTGTGAAGGATGCCATTGGGAAAACCACGGGCGGGGGAGCTCATTCCACAAGCTGAGTTTCTGAGTTTCTTGCCGCAGTCTTCTCAGTTTAACTGTATTCCGAACCGGGTGTAAATTCAACTGTATGTAACGTTCATAAGTGCCTTACCAGGGCCTAAACTGAATAAATTACTTTTTGATTTTGAACGTCCGCGGAGGCTGGTTTTAATGTGTGAGGATGGACTCCCCGTCGATGGCGAGAGTTGCGATAATACTGTTAAGTTTGTTAAGTATTTTATTAGATAATTCAATATAAATTAAGTTTAATGCTTAATGTAATATTTACTATCCTAAATTAATTTCATTTTGGCGTATTGTCAAAGTTTTCATACAATAAGGAATGGTATAATAGGTCGACGGCCATGCCAGCTGCGTATGTGCGATATCCGGTTCCGGATTTTAGGCAAATTGCGCGTGGTTGTAAAAATTAATATTGTTTGTTTCTTATATATCGATGTCAAAGTAATAATTTTATCTCCATGATAAAATTAATATCAGATCCAGCAGCTCGTATGTCATCGAAATTTAAGGCAAGCCGACACACGTTAGTAAATATTTTTTATTGATCCCCCTGTAATGAGGGATCGATTCGTTTATTGTGATTTGAGAGGTTATTGCATCGCGGGTGGTAAGTGAAGCGTATCAGTTCCTCTAGCGGGTGGGAGTGGGCAACGCTCGGAGCTGGGCGTGGGGCCGGGTGGCGGCGCAGTAGACGACCGCGTCGAGGGTGGCCGGCTGCCCAGCCGCGCCGCGCCCGCGCCGGTGCACGTGCACCGCGTGCAGCCCCTGCACGCGCACGCTCGGTGCCCATTCCCAGTCGCACACCACCACCAACATGCCGATCTCATCCGGACATACCTACACATACAAAATTGATATTATAAAGATGCCGGTTCGCAGCCGACCGCAGGCACCAGGAGCAGGCGACACTGTCGACGCGACACTACTCTTTCTCTTTCATTCCTATGTATTACAATGGAGAAGGTATTTCATAGTAATACATAGAAACAAGTAGTAACATGGCAACAGGGTCACCTGCTGCTGCTGCGCTTGAACCCCATCTGTCGCCAAGCACGATGGAGTAATCTGGCAAAATTAGTTATTACTTATAAGCCTATGCTTATAATTAGGCATGCAGCCACTTGATTTGAAGCTCTGTGGTGGCCACCATCATCGATGTGTTGTGTTGCAAACCTAGAAGGCAATTTGCTCTCATGACATTTAAGTAACCAAAAGTTCATAAGGTACAATTCCGTAGCCGACTGCAGGCAGCAGCAGCAGGCGAAGTGTCGCCACGACACTCTTCTCACTTTTCTCTTTTATTTCTATGTATTACTATAGAGGCGTACGTGTCGGAGGCTACTGAAGGTATTTCATACTAATACATAGAAACCAGGAGTGTCTCGGCGACATATCGTCGCCTGCTGCTACTGCCTGCAGTCGGCTACGAAATTGTACCTTGACTCATACGACCTTTGTCACGGTATTCCTAGTCACTACCGCAGGGTTATAATTTTTCCAAACCCAACCTTCACTCTAGAGCAGCCCAGACGTATTTATGGCCATAGTAACTCACAGTTTCAATATCCACTTCCCAGATATTTTTTCCCGGAAGCATTATCTGGCGTGGAAGAGAATGTGGGATGCCGTCTATTACTCCTGAAAATATATCCGAGGATAAATTATTAGGGCTGTTAGTAGTTATATGTAATCGCAAGAGTAATAGTTACTCACCGTATGTGGCCGTGGTACAGCTGCCATGTGTGCGGGACGACACCGCGAGGCAGGTGCCGGCCAGCGCCAGCAGGGACAAGCGGAGAGCGAACATGTTGGCGAGCAAAGTGCCACCTACACTACCTAATAGAATGTCTACTGCGCAGAGAGCTCCAGTAATAAGATTGCATCCCCATAACGAGCCGTGAAACTAACAGTGTGCACTGCGCGTAGCGTGACGGATTCGATTCGAACGAACGGATGGATTCGGGGCGTGCTAACGAGCCGCTGTGGCGAATGCACCCCGACCTCTACCTCGGTGCCTCTACTTCATACATGGCTCATAAAAACGAAGATAATCACATTAAATTATAAGCCTCGTTTTGTATTAATTTGAATATAATCTTACCTATAATATGAGAGTAATATGAATTGAAAAGCAGTAGGTTTTAATTTCGTTTCTTAATTCATTTCATGAATGCACCCCACAGCGTAGTCCTTTTCTACTTCTTTGTTTTTTTTACTCAGAGCTTAGAGGTGCTGTGCAGGTGTAGTCAGTATAAATAATATAATATGGGGGCAGTGCCGAAGAATAGTCAATTGCTTTAGTTGAGACGGAGAGGTGCGATAACAATGTGCCAGTTAATATAATTTCCCAATACATACTTCGAGTATGTATCTTTAACCTAGTTTTTAACCTTAAAAATATGCTTTAAATATATGGGAGATTCTTAGATAAAATATATAAATAAAGATTTTTGTAAAATATTTATCAGCAGTACAGTATCAGGTAAAATCGAGATCTATGGGTAAACGTCAGTCTATTGCTGTCGCGCTGTGCCCGAGCCATCCCGCCCGAAGGCGATAGAGACAACTACGGCTTGGCCGATTATACCTATTTAAATTAAACGAAATCGCTATTTCGTAATCCCCGGTTTTTTCCTCCAAAACTGGAGCGATTAAAAATATTGTGATTTTAGAAGTCTCCTAATTCTTATAATAATTAATTTATGGAGAAAACCCCAACCGATGGACATACAGTGGTACCTACAGATTTCATGGTAGAATCATCATTACTCTAGTGTAATTATCCAAAGAGGAAACTGAGGATTACGTTTGTATGGAACAAACGCCACCAGCAATTACTCTTAAAGAGGACTCGGTCGTAGGTACCGCATCAACTCACGGTTTCTACAACTTTTTGCTGCTTATTGTTTTTAGAACTCATAGGTATATGTATATCAAAATTTGAAAAACGTACAGCTTCGTAAAGGAATGTTTATTTCAAAAATTATTTCTTAAGGTATTTAATAAAAGCTGTCTAAATTGTCTAAAAATAAATAGGTAATTTTTTTAACACCTTTTAACATTATTGGAGCTTAAGTAGGATCCCAATTTTTTTGAAATTGACGCTCGCGCTAGGGCAACGGCGAGCATGGATACACTGCACTTGTAAGTAGCTACCTAATACCCGCTGCTATATCACATACACACAACAAGCCGTGCGTGAGACAAACATGTCTTGTATTGCTTGTAACGTGACGCTCCATGTGTCATGGAACTTATGAATTTGAGCTAACGAGCCACTGAGAATTAATGCAGTGCCATCGAACAATTAACCCAAAGAAGCGTAATGACTTCGATTTTGCTTGCAATCTATTCCGCCAATTTGCCACCATCTACAATACGCTCTGATTGGCTAAGACACGGACTCATGCGCTCTGATTGGCCAAGTCAAGAACACACGATGCAGTGATTGGTCCTTACAGTTCAAAATCAGTGACAAATCACTGACTAGTTTCGGAATCCGATGGCTCGGTATTACTACTCTAAGGGATTTTTCCTCGATGTGCAGTGCATACTAGCTACGAGTTCAAACTACTTATTATAATCGAAAAAATCACAACTTCATTTGACTATTTACATTCTCAATTTTTTTTTTTTTTTTTCTTATGTTTTTGTTGCTTCATAGCGATCTGTTTATCTGAACAATGAGCTACTTCTTTGGCTGATTCTAATCGGAGTTGTGTTATCTTCTGAATGAGGTGTCCAGTGACACCTTCATCATTTATTGGGCGATTTGAAATCTGGTTTTTAAATCGGGCACACTATGTCTCTTTAGTCTTGTGAATTGCACTCCCCCTGTGCCTTCAAGCTGAGCCGCCAATTCGTTGACGTGTTTCAAAAACCGCTCTTGATATTTACTGTAGAGTGCTATCTCCTGTTTGATGGTGCAAATCTTCAGGTCCAGATGTATGTACTTATTGCTTATGAAGTATGGTATGCCAAACATGGCAAACATTCTATTAACATCGGTTTTATGTATTAAAATAAGTATGTTTAAAGTGAATTTAAAGGAGCATGCATACTCCGATATTATTATATAAAAAAATACTGTTGCGGCGAGGTACACCTACTTTGACTATTAGCTTCAGCCCCGCGGGTTCGTCCGCCTTCTTCTAGGGATAAAAAGTAGTCTATGTTATTCTCCGGCATCCGGCATATAACCTGTTGTGCATCACTGAATAGTACATAACGTATCGCTAGCTGATCTCTATGCAAACAATTACGTGGATTCGTTATGGTTGCATACACATATACTTTTGCATTTTATGATATTAGTAAGAAATAGGATGAAGGCAGCAAGATTTTAGCATGATCGCTACGAGCGGTGCGGGAGTCCTCCGCTCCATAGATATAACTGAGACTCCGCTCCGGGAGCGGGACAGACAGAACAGTGCCAGCGGCTATAAATAAGGGAGCGCATCTGCACATCACATGTGACAGTGACAACATGTGCTACGTTACGTCAGTGTAGCGGTGACAGTATCTATGTGACATGATAATAATAGCAGTATTTAAACCAAAGATTTAAACTATTCAAAATCAAAATCAAAAAGTACCTATATATTCAATTTAGGCCCTGATAAGGCACTTATGAAAGTTAACAAAATGACTCTACACCGGTTTCAAATACAACTTGAACTGAGAAGACTCCGGCAAGAAACTGAGCAAGTCCTTTTGTTTTAAATGTGCACCCTAAGAAGCGTCACAATTTTCAAAAAAAAAATATATAACAATAGCCTGCGAAGCGAACAATTCATTCAAATGCATTCTCTCATCTACAAAATCAGAAACATTATAGTACCCTTTCTTGCATAACTTCTGTATTCGCATTTAGATGATGTGCTAAAAATATGTATAATTCTTTAAAATAGTCCTACTATCCATTTATAACTTTCATGTTGAAATCGGAAGCGGGCACTAATCAATGCAGGTCCCGTACAAAACTAGGGTTTGGTTAGAGCAAAACATAACGGTCCCCGCTAATTTATAGTTACGATAACGGCTGATGTATCGCGTCCTCCGACTATCCCCTTTCCCTTCCCGCCCGTGTTCTATTCCACCCCGCCCGCCGCCCGCGCCGTGCCGCTCTTCCTACGCCAACCCCTTCACATGAAGACAGTAGCTCGTACAGGTGACCTTAATGTTGCGTGCTAAAATTCTCCTTTGATATAGCTAAAACTACTCCAGAGATCGTGCCTCATCGAAAGTGGCCTATGATGTCACAAGATAGACTTCCTTAAATGTTCATTTCTAAAAATGCTTGTGGGATAGGGTAATTAGAAAATAATACCAAGCAAATTAAAAGATTTAGGTGATTTTATAAAAATAAATATTTAATTGTCAAAAAAGTGCCAATACCAAAAAGGACGCGGAATTCAAACTATGATCAGCGATATGTATGGTGATACGGCTAACATAGGTAACTCGTCTAGAAGGGCATCAAACCACCGGTGGTAGCGGCTTGTTCCTGCGCGTGTTGGTCAAGGCGGCGCGGCGGCGGCGGCGGCGGCGGGCGCGCGCGCCGAGCATGCGCCGGTAGCCGCCGCACGAGAGGCTCACTTGCACGTGCGCCTCGCCCTCGCACCGCCCGCTCACCGCGTTGGGGCGGCGGAACACCTCGGCTGTCGCCAGCGAGTCATCGATGCGCACCTCCGCGTACTGCTCGCGGTCCAGCACCACCACCTCCAGGGCCTTCATCGCGAGTGGCGGACACGACAGCTGAAAACACATAATACTCTCAACACACATCTTATCGATAAATACACTGGGGAATTATATAAATGAACAAACTTTTCACCCCGCGGTTGCACTTGCGATTCCCTCTTTTACGGGAGTTTAAGGGGTTACATTTTGAAAAGCCCTTCCTAATGGAAGATTGGAGTTGAAATTTTACACACATGTTACTTTTATAACATAGGCACGTTTTGTAAAATGTAAAGTGTCTGGATCGTGTATTTCGCTCTGAGCGAATTAAAATGTAGGTGAATCAGTGTGTGCTCAGACTGTGGAATGAGCTTCCCGCCGTGGTTTTCCCAATGGAGTACAGCATGGGGTTCTTCAAAAGGGGCGTGAAGAGATTTCTGCAGGGTCGGCAACGCGCGCGTGATACCCCTGGTGTTGCAAGCGTCCATAGGCTACGGTAACCGCTTACCATTAGGCGGGCCGTATGCTTGTTTGCCACTTAAGTGGTATAAAAAAAAAAAAAAAAAAAAAAAAAAAAGAATCCAATGACAGTAAACACATAGTTCGAGTAGGTCGACGCATCAACTCTTAAGTTAAATAAATAATGTATTGCTTCAATTGTAGAGTTTATTGCTGGCTCTTCTCAGCAAATGCAACCTTCCCAACCGGTATTAGAGTATTAGAGCCAGACTTTTCATAAGTTCTTGCGATGGTATATTTGAATAAATGATTTTGAATTTGAATTTGTAGACTTATCTTACATATCTGATCAAACCGGAGCACTGCCTGTGGGGGATGAAGTCTGGGCTGAGCTGCCTCATTGTCGCAGAACTTATACCTGTAAAATAAATTATCTTTTATAACTTTGGAGCGTTCCTCGAAACGATGATTGAGATGAACGAACACCGAATCCCAAAATTTATTTATTTTTATAAAAGTCTAAAACATCATAATCACGCAACAAATCTGATTATAGTCAAGCGACTGATCGCAGATACACAGTACAAGAAAAAAAAAGTTTAAACTGGGTCTGAAGTAAGAATTTAAACTTTAGACTCTTACTTCAGGACAATATTTTAGTGTGTAAGCATCTAACGGTGTTTCGGCAGCACTTGAGGGCCAGTTGCCTTCTATCTATTCCCTCTGGTATTATAAATGTCCTGGAGTGACGGTGCCCAATTAGCATAAGGTGGATGGACCGCCTGCCTGCTTTTCACCCTTTTAAATTAAATCAAAAAAGCTACATTATATATGTTTAACTTTAAACGATGGTATTCAACTTTTTTCTCTTTTACATCGAGAGGCATGAAGGAACCTTAGTTGTTTTCCAAATAAGATGGGTAATATACACACAGCTAACTGTATTTGATTTAAAACTTCAAGGAAACCTTAAAATTGGAATTGGAAACCACGGTACTGGATGACGAAGAATTAATGAAAGAAGGTGACTAAGGAAGGGAATAGGAAGATGGACGAGGGATTCATGTGGCATAATATTATACTGTGTCGACCCCAAATTATTTGGAACAAGGTGATGAATATGATGAGGGCACTATTAGTTACTCTTTATTATGCTAGAATCTGGACTTGTTTTAATTGTATTGTATAGTGTGGCAGACTGGCAGATAATGTGTTATATTTTACCTTTTCTAGCCGAAGATTTATAAGGCAGTATTTCGTCATCTACGTCGGCGCTAGAAACAGCGGCAACCAGTATAGCAGCGACGGCGACAGAGGCCAACATGCTCCCCATGGTGGCGGGCGAGTGGACTCCGAGTGGACAGGCGAGTGGACGAGTAGAGAGGGGGGCCTGCAAACCACAAGCCGCGCCCGATTGCTACTTATAATATTGATCGAATAAAAAACCGCGTTACACCCAGTTTTATACGCATTAATTTTAATGACCGTAAGGCAGCCGTAAGGGGGCGGAAAATTACGCGTTTAATTATTGTTCTCGTTCCGCTCATAGAAGTTACGTAAATTAATTCTGCTTGTTAAATTATTCGATAATTAGCACAATATTTTTCGATTGCTTCGATTAATAGTTATATATTTTTAATAAGAATCTGGTTGCAATTGAAATAATAAACATGCTGAGATGTTATATAAAATTCTGTTTACTATAAATAACTAGGTACTAGCACATAAAAATGAAACATGGTTCAACCATTTTTATGTTACAGGAACCTACACCGGGCTTCAAAAATTCATTGTGTATTAGAAATCACCACTAGGAACACAATAAATTTTTTATACATGTAGATACAGTTATAAGTGTAAGACCGAAATAATACACTATAGCCAGACTAGCAAAGCTTTTTATGGCATAAATAAGGTTCTCTGCGACCGAAATAGAATATTTGTGAAGAATAACAACGCATCGTTCCCTTGGTATAATGGCTGCAAGTGTGTGTGCACGGTTATAAATAGAGGATAGAAGCTGGAAACGATATCTTCTTAACGAAACAGAATGTAATATTTTGAATATTCTCAATATAATTCTATCATATTTGTTTATTCATGCGTACATTAGTACTACTTATATAATAATGTGAGCCGACAATGATCATTGTTACGAATAAATCGAATTATTGCTTCGAGCTCCACCGAACTGAGGAAACCTTCAACAAGGGCAGGTAATGTATAATGTTGTATACTCAGTACAAATATTATTGTAGGCGCTGCAACACAGCGTGCATGCGATCCAAGTCCAGCTGCTGCCGCGCCAGCTCGAGCTTCATCTCGTCGAGTGTCGCCAGCGCCGCGTCCCACTGCGCCTGCTCATCCCCCACCTGCCGCCACACCACACCACACACTTTACATAGTAATCACAATAGTATTGCATTCAATTCAATATTCAATCAAACTATGCACCTTGTCATCCTGGTTCATAGCTTGTCGGTTGACTTCCAACACGATAATCAATGCGCCCAGCGCAAAGATGACAACTTCACCTATTAAAAATAAAAGGTTTACTGTTCGATGCAATTCCGATCGAACACCGTTATGCTGATCCAACAACTAATATAGTGTGGCCGCACCAAGTGTGCATTAGCCTCAGTGCGTACATTTCCGGCGGTCGCATTCATTTAGCTTTTTTTTTATTTTATATAACTATTTTAGTAAACAAGCATACAGCCCGCCTGATGGTAAGCGGTGACCGTAGCCATATGGACGCTTGCAACACACGAAGCATCGCTCACGCGTTACCGAACTTTCACCCCTCCCCTATGACCTCTGGCGTCCTTACTCACGCGCAGGAACACAACTTTACACAGCATAAAGTTATTTGGCTGCGGTATTCAGTAAGGTGGAGGTACTTCCCCAGTCGAGCTATTCTTTGAGCGAATAAACGCTCTACCTCTCTGAAAATTATACTGTATTATGCTTCGTATAATTGGCTAAATAAACTATTTTAAAGTGTTAGCAGTCTTATTATTCAGCAGTCATACCACAAGGGTCGCGTCCCCTACATTTACTTACATTACTAATTTGTTTTATTATCGAGTGATTTAAATCTACAATCTATTCTAATATAATAAAGCGGAAGATTTTTTGTTTGTTTGCTTAAACGGGCTATAACCTGGTACACCAGTCGAATTCGAAAAATTATTTCATTAATAGTATGTCATATTATCCCCAAGTATTATAGACAATTTTTTATCCCGGTAACGTGGGTGAAATCGCGGGTCAGTTAGTAGGAGTATAATTTAGTTGAGTAGGAAGTTTAGTTTTTACTAGGTACTAATACCGCCAAAACCTCGTCTGCAGTACCAATACTAAAAGTAAGAATCGTGCGCATCATACCAATAGATTGCAAAGTAGCTAGATGATTATAATTGAGGCAGAGTAAATAACCGAGAATATCAGCGCCGACGTTGAGCGCCTCCGTGTCGGGGAGCGGCGGCAGGCGGCGCGGCTGCGGCATGTGCAGCGTCCACAGCTTGAAGCGCAGCTCGGCCGCGGAGTACGCGCGCGCCGTCCGCATGCACACGGTGCGCCCGAACCGCGGGTGCGAGCGCGCGTATTCCTGCGTACACCACACACACACACACACATACACGTGCCGCATCGCTAGTGTCTATGTGTGGGTATGTTGAGGTAGAGTCGCGTCGCGTCGCTACCTTGATCCGCGTGGCAATGGGCGCACTCATCTGGCGCGCCAGCAGAGTCGCCAGCCGGAACAGCGGGAACTGGTCGGAATGCGCCATGGTTGCCGCATCTGCGCCAGCACCGCCACGTCCTTTGCACACTGACCCACGCCGCGCTCTATGAGGTACCATCGGTACTTATTAGTTCAGCCATAACACCCATGTAAGTAGACTTACTAAGTACTTATATTTAATCACATCAACAATCACGATTCACGTTAATCATGCACCTCTTTATAACTGTGTGATGGTATGTTATGAATAATATATATGCTTCCTCTCTAATCCAATTTGTTGTGGCTCCATTTTTGTGACTTTTTAACAGACTTGACACTACCTTGACACAAACGAACGAGTTTATCTTTGGATCGAGTCCTTATTTATTATTCCAAAGTTAAATAATTTGAAAAATATTGACAGTTCTATTCAAGGTTTCATAAATATATTTTTATGATTACTCGTCTTTTTAATCTTAATCAAACATATTATTATTATCGTATACTTTAGCAGATATATTATAGTTATTCAAGTGGAAGGAAAGAGAATGGATATATCATTTGCGTACGCGAAGAGGCGATGCGACTTCGGGCGGCAGGTGATGTTCTGCGAGCAGGGACCCGAGCTGTGCGACAACATCCCGGTGGCCACCGCCGAGCACCGGCACTACGGGCTGCGCAACCCCGTGCACCAGCTCACGCAGCATACGCCCATCTACTCCAAGCACCAAGTGAACACCATTCGGTACGTCGACCCTCTTTAAAACGACCTCGCCCGCCTCGCCCTGCTTCTGTACCTACATCTAAAAACAGAATGCGCCAACCATGGACGTATAAAAAAAAACAGGATAGAGCACCGCCTTATAAGAAAGTGAAGCACTTTATTTCCTACGTATGTGTGAGAAAAATCAGTACTGGCCCAAGCAGTCACAAGTCACTGTCGACATCTCAATGCGAAATAACAATCAATCGGCTTACGTATAAGGCAACACTCCGTCCTGCTTGTTTTATACGTCCATGGCGCCAACTATCTGGATTAATTATGTTATATATGATGGCAGTAATTATGTTATCAGTACTATTATTTATTCTGTGGTTTTGTTTAGTAACTGATAACCAACCTAACATATTGATCAGTGCTCTAAGCGGAATAGCTTTGGTGCTCTAAGGCTGGACGCATACATTCGTTTTCCGTATACGGTTTCCTAATCAGGAAACCGTATACGGAATTCCGTGAGCCTAGCGCAGACGTTAAATTTTTTGAATTCGGAATATTATACTGCCAGTGCGTTTAGTGGTGGCATTGTGAACGCACGGCCATGGAGAACGACGATTTAATTGGGATTACATTTCTGTTTTTATTATCAATGAAGAAGAAAAAGAAACTTCGGTATTGGGTTCATCCGTTAAACAGTCGGAGAATCTACTAGAGTCCATTTTATCCACAGAGATCTAAGTTACCAGCACATCCAGATAAATTCTTCGATTTCTACAGGACTCACGGTGCAAAACGCACAATACGTCCGTACGTATAGCGCGTGTCGCGGTTCTGAATGTAAATTTCCGAACGTGTGCGGCGGTACATAACAAATGTATGACATTGCTGCGTTCCGCATGACGTCATTAGGTTTTAAACGAACAGTTCTTCCGAACGCGCGGGCTGGCATTCGAAACGCACGTACAGAATGTGTTCCGTACGGACAAAAAAACGAACGTGTGCGGCAATCAATGTATTTTATATCGATTTGATGCATTTGGATCTCCGAATGCGGAAAACGAATTCGGAACCCGTATACGGAAAACGAATGTATGCGCCCAGTCTAAAAATGGGTGCTCAAATGGGAATACTTCAATAAGGCAGTGTTGCCAGATGCATTGAATGATCGTTAATAACACATATTATTATATAATAATCACGAATTCATATTTTGTGCTAAGAATCAATTTGATTAGATACGCACGCCGCCGCCGCAAATACCGATCAATAATTATAAAGATCGGATTTAAAGAGATAACACCAAGGTTTTATATTTCGATTTAAAACAGGACATAGTTTGACAATCACGAAGTGGTAGAGCTCTATTATTCCAACATTTGGTGGCGGCGTACAGAAACTACCTTCCAAAGTAGCTGTTCTGTGATGTAGTATCAAAAAACATGTACTTAGATCATACTTTGTTGCACGAGTGCTGTATGGGTTGTGATCAGGTGCCCATTTGAATTTATCATACCTATAAATATTTTATTGATTGGGTTTTAATTACACCAAAGAGGCTCTCTTCTTTGCAAGATGAAATTCTCTGCGATATGACATTTTCAGGACGTGTGCTTTGTTCAAAATGACGACACTCATTTCAAAACAGTACAAAGATACATACTGTTTTGAGATGAGCAAAAGAGTGGTGTCGCAGGGTCGACTACTCGACGGTGGGGATCAACCACGCAGAGGGCGGTTGGCCTAAAGACGTGAATGTGATCGATCCGGAAGCGACCCAACGATATCGACGGAAAATAGAGAAGGACGACAACTACATAAATTGTGTGATGTCGGCGGCTCGGGTGAGTGCTGTGGACCTATTTTTTTTGTGTACGTTACAGTCAGTATATTAGTTAAATAGCGCTTTATGAGTAAGGGGGTAGGTAAATAAAAATTAAATTGGTTAAATTGTCACAATAAAATAGTGTCAATAAAGCAACAACATCCTGTGATGGCGGGTCCCTTTAAAAAAAACCCTACCCTACCCTACCTTTCGTTTGGTTTCGGCAGGATATAGAACACTACGTGTTGCAGAACAACGCCATCGACTTGTATACGACCTACTACACAGAGCTGTCTCAACTGCCCCCGCTGGAGCAAAAATCGTGTCGCACCGTGAACGTGTACCGTGACTCCGGCGGGAGCAAGTCGGACGGCGCGAGTGGCGCGACCGTCCAAAAGCGCCCCGTCAGCTCCATCTGCTGGCAGCCCGACGGAGGGCACAGATTCGCCGTCACCTATCTAGACGTGAACTTTGACATGAAGCCCCTTGCGCCGATCGTAGCGTACGTGTGGGACGTGGAGAATGCCAACTACCCCGAGGTGAAGTTGAAGCCGCCGTGCGGGCTGGTGGAGCTGCAGTTTAACTCGCGCGACCCGCTCCTCCTGGTGGGCGGGCTGCTGAGCGGACAGGTGGCGCTATGGGACCTGCGCACTGGTCCGGCACCGGTGGGCCTGAGCCCGCCACATGTGGCGCATCGCGAGTATGTCCGGAGCGTGCTCTTCACCAACTCCAAGTCGGGCCAGGAATTCTTCTCGGGTGGGCCGGACGGCGCCTGCAAGTGGTGGGATATGCGTGACTTGAGTTTGCCCACCGATATTGCAATCATGCAGTTCGTCAGCTCTTCCTTCGAAGAACAGACCATGGCCAAAGCCAGCGGCATCAGCGTGATGGAGTACGAGCCCACTATTCCTACTCGGTTCATGGTGGGCACGGAGAATGGTTTTGTATTAAGTGGCAATAGAAAAGGCAAAACTCCAATGGAGAAAATACCGATCAAAGTGAGTTCTTGTTTTTTTAGAAATATATTTATTTACCATTATAACAATTTACATGTATGTTTTATAGCCTGCATGGAAGCCTCGAGGGCTTATCTGTGTAGGCGGTCGCAGCAACACAGCGATCATAATAAAAATTTCCTCAACGGTTGATAGCATCGTCTTCAAATTTGGCATACCCGTAAGGTTTAGAGAGTTAAACTAGTAAACTACCAGTTTTTGGTGATGCTGCTGCCAGGGTCGTGTCTTCATGAGGAAAGTCCTCAACGGTTGATTGCATCGTCTTCAAATTTGGCATACCCGTAACGTTTAGAGAGTTAAACTAGTAAACTACCAGTTTTTGGTGATGCTGCAGTCAGGGTCGTGTCTTCATGAGGCAAGTCCTCAACAATTGATAGCATCGTCTTCAAATTTGGCATACGCGTAAGGTTTAGAGAGTGAAACTGGTACATTACCAGTTTTTGGTGATGCTGCACCTAGGTTCGTGTCTTCATGAGGCAAGTCCTCAACGGTTCATAGCATCGATTTCAAGTTTGGCATACGCTTCCATGTTGTTGTTATTTACTTATTGTGATTTTGCGAAGTGTATCTGTGTGAAATGAAGAAATTTTGTGGTGAAGATGCAAAATGTATCGATAAATTAATCCTTTAATCAGTTTTCGTTTGTTGAAAATAGTAGGTAACTTGCTGTAGACCAACTCCAAAACATTCATGGATTCAAAACAAAGGTAAAAATCTTAAAACATTTTAAGACATAATATTATGTTTTTAAACACCTGGCTATCTGGGTGCTGTTATTCGAATCTATTATTCTGTTATTATGTATTTTATTTGCTAATGAATCATACCAAATGTGTGTGGAATGATACGCTGACCTAAACAATTTTACGAATCTGGTCAAAATACATGATCTATCTAAGAGGCATATTTAGGCGTGTATGGCCATGATTTCTTCTGCCTACCTAGTCCAAAAACCCATGCACGCCACTGGTAAGGACATGCTTATATATGTATGTTCAGTCAAAAATGTGTCAAGAGTGTTACGCCTACAAACCGCGCTAGCAGTTTGATGCTTGACAGCTTACATTTGATTATTTAGGCCTAAGGGTCTGACGGCTTACCTTACCTTCCTTAGCTTTTAACCTTAATTAGATTATAAAATGTTACCTTTTTTTAGTGCAGGGCTTTTTAAAGCATGTTTTTTTTTTACAGTGATAGGTAGCTAGTTATATTTATTTATTATTTAATTTTCAGTTCGACGCTCACCACGGTCCCATTTGGTCCCTGCAGCGCAACCCTGGCTTCTTGAAGAACTTTCTAACGGTGGGCGCATGGAGGGCGCGCGTGTGGAGTGAGGACTGCCACGATTCGGCCGTGCTCTGGTCGCCCCCGCAGCGGCACAAGCTCACCGCCGGCGTGTGGAGCCCCACCAGGTGTGTACTTCCACCACGACCACCAGCACGCACTGCACTGCACCCAACCTAGCCAGTGCTACATGATGTAATGCGATCCGTGCTGTGCAGGCTTTCGCTGATACTGCTGGCGCAGTGGAACGGCGTGATCTCTCTGTGGGACCTGCTGCGGTGCCAGCACGAGCCCACGCTCACCATGCAAGTGTGTGAGGAACCGCTGCTGCGACTGAACGCACATAACACGGTCCGTCCACTCATTTGTATAATCGACATGAGATAAAAAGCAATACTAACTAATCTGATACATTGTGTAGGGGGTTCTGGTTGCATGTGGAAGTCAAAAAGGAAACATTTACATGATCGAGCTGTCACAAGACATGACACAATCCGGTAAATCCGATAAGGGCCTTCTGACTGCTGTAAGTTTAATTCATTATCATCATTTTTTTTACGACCATAAACTGATTAAGATTTAATGTTATACTTGTAAAATGTGCAGATACTCGAGCGCGAGAACAAGCGCGAGCGCATCCTGGAGACGCGTTTGCGCGAGATCAAGCTGAAGATGCGGCAGGCGGAGGAGGGCAGCACGGGGTCAGGAGAGGGCGAGGGGGCGCGCGGGGGGCTCGCCGACCGTGACCTCATCGACGCCTCCAACGACTACATGCAACTCGTGCGCAAGGAGCTAGCTGCCATGTGATTTCCCCCCTCACCGCACCGCACCGCACCGCGCCGCACCGCACCGCACCGCACCGCACCGCACCGCACCGCACCGCTCCGCACCACACCACAAACTACCTTAATTTTAGTAGTAATTGTTTATATAGGTACTTAATATACGGAAAATCTATTTTTACTTTACCATTTTATTTCGATCAATTAAGATGACGATACGCCTAAGTCATTAAACAAGCATACGGTCCGCCTGATGATAAGCGGTTACCGAATGTCGTAACTGTGAAGATGTTCTAAAAATAAAACTAAAGCGTAAAGTCAGGATAAAATAATATTTTTATAAGTAGATCACTATCGAATTATAATAAATTTAATTAGAAAAAGTACCTAATGATATCACACCAAAAACATAAATGTGAAAAAGGGAGCCAAGTTTTATTTATTTATTATTTATTTATTTATTTACTACGAAACATCTATCATTACAGAAATCCCAATGCGATAGTGTTGCCTTACATCTAACAATAACAATATATAATTTAAAATTATAAATCTACAATTATAAATTATAATACATAGTACATAAAATTAATATTTAGACTAACATTTTAACAAAATACAAAAATAATTAAAATGTAGGAATAACATATTATATATAATAGTACCATTGCGAACTCCCTCAAACTGCATGAAAATACATCAATAATGTTATTCGCTTTATTTATTCTTGTAATAGCGCGAGTGACAGGCGTATTTGCAAGCAAGTTGGTTCTAGCAGCTGGCACGGCCAATAGCGGCAGTGCCAGCTGCTAGAAGCAACTTCAATATTATGATAATTATGGTATAGTTGTCGACTTAACCGACAAAAGACATGAGATCTAAATGGGTGCCGAGCTGAAATTGATTTATAAGAACGTATATAATAATACAATATTAATAAAAAAAAAAACACTCTTTTTTGTTCTGCTAAAACAATGTTTGCTATTTGAAAATATGCCTTTTTAAATTTGATTAGGCTTTTTTTTTTTTTTTACTGTTTATAGGCCTGTGTTTGACCACAATCTCACTATCGTAAGTGATGATGTGGTCGAAGGTGATAAGCACACAAAGCCTAGAAGGAACTGGCTCTCAAGTGCAGCTGTCGGAACACACCGATAGGTGCTTGGCGACAGATTTTCAGCTTGAGGGTGGTAGCCAGCCAGACGGGTACTACAAAGTAACCTACCACCGAGCTATGGTTTCCTCACAAAATAATTATACAATGCAAATAAGTTATGTCGACTTGGCTAGTTTTTAGTAAATCATATTATTAAAAGAATAGATAGAACCTTACAAATACAAATGACTTATTAAAGATGATAAGTTAATTAGCTAAATATAAAATGAATAGTATGGATATAATATGTTACCAGCAAATATCAAATATTTAGAAGAATAGAACCTAACAATATAAAAACAATAACTTGTGTTCGCATAAAGATGATTAGTTGATATGCTAAATATAAGATGACTTGTATGTTAAAACTAGCCAAGTCAAATTTTAAGGTTATTTATAATAATAAATAAAATAAATATCCTGGGACATTTCTCACACACGGTCATCTGATCCCAAACTAAGCAAAGCTTGTACTATGGAAACCAGATAACTGATATAATACATATACTACTTTTTTGTTTGTAAATACATACTTAATATACATAATTACACCCAGACTCAGGACATACAGACATGTTCATGCACACAAATGCATGTCCTGTGTGGGAATCGAACCCACGACCTGCGGCGTTATAGGTTAAGACTCCACGTCTTAACCAACTGCGCCAACTGGCCTGTCAAATTTTTATGAGTTTTTTTTGTGGGTTATATAAAGATATCACAGATTTAAAATTAGCAAGAAACAGTAATCGCGAATCGCGATACCGTGAACGGTCGGGCCAAGACGGGCTCGACACCACACGACATTGCACCCGTGCGAAGCCGGGGCGGGTCGCTAGTACTTAATAATCATTAAACCCAGACTCAGGATATTATACTAGACCGAGATCCCAGGCTCGCCAGACATTATTTTCTGACGGACGAAATGTACCTATATTTATTTATTTATTACATAGATTCACAGCATGCATAGCCAAAACGAATCTCATTATATAAGCCAAACACATAAAACTAATTTAAAAAGAGTAGGAACGGTGTCAGGACTATTTTCCGACTTACATATTATCCATATTCCTATATTGTCCACATTCAAAAAAATCCAATTTCTTATTTTGTAGGAACGCTATATATAAACAATAGAAAATTAGAAAATAGAAAACAATAGAAAATATATAATTGAGTAGTGTTAGTACGTAATTCAAACTAGTTCAAATGTATGAATACCAGCTAACTATTGTTCCGTCGTGGGCCAAATTTCAGGAACCAGGCATGAAAGGCATGAGGTCAGAATTTAAGTAACGTACGCATGTACATAACAATGTACAGTACATGCGTACGTTACTTAAATTCTGAGAACTGATTTTTACATATGATACTCATGGAACTATTTAAATACTTTTTGCAAGCAGCCAGACCAATTTGTGGCAGCCAAACATCTCCTAAACACAATTAAAATGTCGCTGACATTTGCGCGAGCGTATTATTATAATGCAAATAAACGATAATTGGCAATTTTAACCGACTTCAAAAAAGGAGGAGGTTCTCAATTCGGATGTTTATATATTTTTTTTTATGTATGTTCGGGCATATCTCCGTCATATGTAGACGGGTTTTCAAAATTCTTTTTTTGTTCGAAAGGGGTTTATCCGAAATGGTCCCATATAAATTTCATATAGATCTGATGATGAGTTTCGGAGACAGACAACGGAATTCTTAAAAAATTACAGCAAAACAACCACAATTGCTGCTATCGCTTAAATATGCATTGTTTACGCAGGCCTTTACACGCAAAAGTATTTAGGTACGTATATGAAACTAAAAATTCTAAAATAAATTAACTTTTTAACAAAAAAATAAAACACCTTCAAAGTACAGTCGAGGACATAAATATGTATACAATTAGTAAAATTCAACAACGGTTTCCTCTTAAACTACTGACTGAAATTATGAGATATTATAAAGGCAGAATCTTCTAACATATACTATTATGATTTGTGTAATAGTTTAACACTTAAATGTTAAACATGCGAGAAAATCGCATTTGAATTTCAAAAAGTGTATACATATTTATGTCCTCGACTGTACACTAAAAAGTAAGAAATAACTCTTATCTGACACTGTTTTGAAGTCAGCGAAATATTTTCTACAGAACACGTCACTTCAAAACAGTGTAAAGGTATTGCAATCGGGACAAACCAATAACCTAAATAATGCCTAAATATGTGTTTTTTTTGTAATATTTGTTTATCCCCGACTGCAATACCTTATAAGATTCAAGTTATATTCCAAATTCTATAGATTAAAGAGCTTGTTTTTCTCTTTTCAGTTAATTTTTGTTTTACGCAGTCGGGTTTTTTGTTTCTTTTAATAATTTAATTTATTTCAGACTTTTTAGTTTTATACAGAATGAGTTGTAATTATTAGTAAGTAAATGAGCGGTACGGTAAAGTAACGCAAAACAAACAACCATCGCAACTCTGTGAGTTACGTACGGTAACCGCTCAGTACTATATAATAATAATCTATGCTCAGTACCTACCTACCTACTGTCCTTGCCACAGGTCCTTGCATTAAACATGGTTTTTTGCAGTTTACGTCTTACGTCGTCGTATAAAAATAATATACCCTATGACTCTCCCACAGTTCCTACAAATCTAACGACACCTCATATGCTTAAATCCATCAAGCCGTTTAGGCTGCAGAGCGTGCCAAAGAAATAGACATACATACATACATACACTCGAAAAACATAACCCTCCTTCCGGGTCAGTCGGGTAAAAACTAGAAGCACGAAAAAAACATATTTTTAATTACTTACCTATTAAACAGCATCGCAATAATCGCAATGAACCACAATGTTGTCGAAGTAGCGCGGATCGTGATTTGTTTCCATCTTATCGTTATTATACAAATAAATTGACAATACAAATGGCCACAAAAATGACAATACTTGCCCTGAAATTTCATGTTACCAAGTTAATTGGAACTAAAGATCGCTAAATTATGCTCCCTGAGCTACAAAATTGCAATAGCGACGCAAATAAATAAAAAAACCCGGTCCCGCGGGCCGCCCTAATAAAACTTCCACAGAAATGAAAGTCCCGTCTTCGTGGAAGACTGCTCACGTGCACCCAGTGCCCAAAAAGAGGATATATCAGACCCGACGAATTACAGACCTATCGTCATCACCTCCCATTCTCTCCAATGTCATGGAGCGAGTGATCAACAAGCAACTCATGAGATACCTAGAGGTAGAGATATTTGGTGAGCGAGTGGTAACTCGCTATCGAGAGTCAAGGCACTAATTGTCAGTGAACCTAGATATGGCGTTCGATTGGGTCTGGCACCGGGGTCTTCTAAAAAAGTTACCAGCATACGGGCTTCCCTAGGGACTATGCAAATGGGTCGCCAGTTTTCTGTCCAGCAGATGCATAAGAGTTGAGAGACATAAATGCTGGTGTCCCGCAAGGGTCTGTACTATCCCCAACACTATTCCTGCACATCAATGATATGCTGTCTATTGACGGTATTCATTGTTCTGCGGACGTCAGTACAACATCGACAGGGAGTCCATCCTCACACATTGAAACCAGAATTGGTTCGAACTGTGCGGGCTCAACGTAGCTTCCTTCCGCGGACGCTTAGACTGTGGATGTGCTCCCTGCCGATGCCGTGGGTGTGAAGAGATTTCTGCAGGGTCGGCAAAAAGCATCCGCAGCAGGTGCTACCGCCCAAAGATGCATGCAGTACTCCATATGAGGCCGGACCTGCGACTTATAAAGTTGCAGTCTTCGCCCTGATGCGAAGTACTGCTTCGCTCTGTTGAGCACACCGAGCTTTATGGATGCCAGCTTAATCTTGTCTTCTAGACGGCCTATTGACGTCACTAGAAATGTCGATGCCAAAGATCCCGATGCTTTTACTGATGTTCAAGGACGTGTTCTTTAATAGGCTACTTTCTTGAAAAAATCTATTTAGTCCGTCATATACATTATCGAAAAATATGACACGTATTTTTTCTTTTGTCAATTAAACAAAAAAATACGAGGATATGGTTTTTTGAAGTTCCGCGTGACATCACGGTGTGGTAATATTATCAAAATATTCAAATGTTTAAAGTTAGAATGCGCATTTAAGGCGCCGATCCCACAGAGAGAGTTCTAGAGTTCCGAGTTCAAGAGTTCCGAGTTCCACATTCACTACTGTACACACAGCGAGCGTTCTAAATTGGGCAAATTTGTATGTATATAGCTTGTCCCAGTGGCGGCCAGCAATAATTTCTTTGTTCTCCATTAGGCAATATTATATGTATTAACAAAAATATGAAAGCTTATTACTGTGGTATATTACTATATCCGATTTCCTCAATTTTGACGATTATCATACAGTTTCCTCGTATTTCTCACCTCCTGCATTTCCAAACGCCCTGAATTTAATCATTTAGCATTAGGTAGGTTTGCATCTCTGTCGCACGCACAGAGACTTGCTCAATACATTTCTCTTATATTTTATTTCGCCGTAGTCAGAAACGAAGCGACGGCAGTCGGTCGCCCGGATATATATAGAACGGCCACGGCCGCGGTCATCTTAATGTTCACCGAAAACTTGTAAACAGTGTAGAAATTACGAAAGGATAGGTATTACGTGATCAGTGTAGGAGTAGGTACCAGAGAGTAGGATGTGCTCGCAGCAGTGCCAATGGCAGGATGGGTCCGGGCGGTGTCTGACGGCATTGCGGCTGGTGTTTGCGTGGCTGGACGGTGTGGAGCTGGCGCGCGCCGGCGCCGCGTGCCGCGCGTGGCGCTGCGCCGCCTCCGACCCGCCGCTGTGGCGCGCGCTTCTGCGCCGCCTGGGAGCTGTCGCCCTCGCCCACAAGCAAGCTACTGCCGCACTACTAGAAACCGTGGACTGCGTCCGCTATGGTATGTACTTCAACGAGTCAAAACATTTGTTGTTCACAGGTTCATACTTTTGACGGCTACGATTATATTGTATTACTACTATGAATTGCAGGCCAAATATCATGGCGCGATGAGTACGTATCGGCGAGCGCGGGGTGGCGCGTGGAAGCATCGCTGCATGCGAGCAGTGGCTCCTCGCTCGTGCACGCCGCGCTGTGTGACCGCTCGTTCCGCATCGCGCTGCTCGCCGACGACGCCTCGCTCTCGGTGAGCCACTGTCCGGACCTCGTCCTCTGCCTGTGCCTCAGTGCTCGCCCCAGGGCAGTGGTCGACTCGTCGACTAACTCATATGTGTGTCTCGCAGGTATGGGAACCGGCGCTGAAGGCGTATGGCAAGTGGGAGGAACGCTGGGGAACGAGTCTGGCGGCACGCGGGTGGAGCGGGGTGGTTCGCGGTGAGTGGGCGGCGGCCGGCGCTCGGCTGCTGCTGGCAGGCCCGCTCGCACTCTCCGACCGCTGGGAGCTGCTCGTGCTGGACTTTGACGGTTTCCTTATAGTTTCGTTCTCTATTGACCCATAGATAAATATCTGTGAGACACCCAGAGTGGGTTCTGGTGTTGCAGATGAGTGTCGCGGGACGGTGGCGAGCCGGGCGGGCTGCAGCGCTGGTGCGGCGGGGTGCTGGACGGACGCAGAGGGCGTCGCCTTCCTCTCGCTCGAGCTGCGTCTGCTTGCGCCGCGCCTGGCGTTCACCACCGTCTGGCTCAATTCCGCCACTCAGGTCTCCGATCGCGACTCTATAAGGGTTTCTTGAAATCGCTACGTAGTGCGCGATGACATTATAAGAATGAAAAAGAAAAGAAAAGAAATTTATTAATTATTTGCAATAATTTAAACATTAAAAATGCAGCAAAACTGTCCCAACTCAGCATAATACTAGTTACTAATAAACCAGCGCTGCTCTTCCGTTGGGACCGACATTATCGTTTCGATCGGCCAGGAAACCGAGTCGGAGTTCACCGGGGTGACGGCGCCGCTACTACGCATCTTCAACGAGGACGCCGAACATCTCACGTGAGCGTCGCCTTCTCTGTCTGTGATTATGAGCGAGCGATGTAACCCCCTACTATTCAGTGTCTGTGGAATGTTTCAGACACTCGCTGGTGGCGGAGGTGCCGATGGACGCGGAGCGAGACGATCCGGGTACGGAGGAGGACAACGACGTTGACCGCACTTACTACCGCTTCTTGTTACCATTCTCGGTAACGCATCTGTATAACTGCTAACTTAATTTAACTTTTTCGTTTACTTCAAAACTATTAGCTCGCGATCTCTACCTACTTGAAATTGAATGTATGGATCCCGGCAAACTTCTTGACACAATTTGAGCGTAGTGGGGGAACGTTTTGCGCAGGCACACTGGATAGTAACATAAATGTACGCGTTTTTTTTTTTTTTATATTCAAATTAGAAAAGTGTTTATTGAATTAAGGCCCTGATAAGGCACTTATGAACGTTAAAAAAACGACTCTACACCGGTTCCAAAACAACTTGAACTGAGAAGACTCCGGCAAGAAACTGAGCAAGTCTTTTTTTTAAATGTGTACTTAGAAGAATAACAATTTACAAAGTTATATACGGGGTGGATACGTCAATACGACATTAAATGAAACCACGTAAAGTAGTCATGTATACGATCAACTTTTACTATGGGACCGTGCGCGAATCGTGCTCGCTCGTAAGAGGCTCGCGTTAGGTTCAAGGTAGACTGGATCAAGGGCCACATTCAGATTCACATTCCCTGTTCCTTATGCCAGTGGGGAACTGATTTTTTAAATGTATTTTTTATGTTTATATTTAAAAATGTATAAAATAAGTGAAATAATATTACTAAATCATCAGAAGCGGAAGAACAATAGTCTGCAGACAGCAGTATGCGCGTGGGGAGCGGGGGGTGGTACAGGCAGCGGTGCGCTGGGCGCGTGGGCGCTGAGTGCGCTCCGACCGCCGCCGCTGTGCGCGCTCGAGCACGGCGACCTGCGAGCTCGCGCCGCGCGCCCGCGCCCCCGCCCGCGACCTGCTTCCGACCACCCCCTCCCCGACGACGCCGCCGCGCCCGACGAGGCCACCGTGCGCGCACTTTGCACCCCACCTGACTATGCGTGCTGGCTGCCGGCACCCATCGTTGGACTTGTAGCTCATCAGAGGTACTATCATTCTTTTAACGAGGTAAGAGCCCTACCTTATTCACCTGATAAATTGGCCCGCTGCAATTGCAGTTCCAATTATTCAATGTAGGCCCCAGTAGGGAACTTATGAATGTCAATAGTCGAGAGCTTTGTGCTATACGGGCGTGTTGCAGTTGATTTTGTCGATTCTTCCGAGTGTTGTCAATCAGATTTGTTGTTGCGTTGATCTTATTGCGAAGTGTCATAAAGTAAATTTTACGGTTGAAGTAAGTGCTTGTTAAGTCAATTAAATTCTTATTATCGACGTGTGCGCCACTCCCCCTTCACCAACTCGGGTAAAAGAGAAGAGCTGCGATAATTCAGCAGCAACCTCCTTGTCCTGTCGCACGATGAGTCGTGACCACATCGACTCATCGTCCTCCTTGGCTTCGAAGTCCGGCAGGACTGGTTCGACGACGCGTTTGCGCACAAACCGCTCTATGGCGAAAAGGCCATACGCTATGGGCGAAAAGGCCGGATGGGCGGCCTTTTCGCCCATACGGGCGCCCCGTAATGGGCTACGGATCTTATGACCCCGCATAGACATTGACGGGCCAGTTGGCACAGTTGGTAAAGTCTCCACTTATCGCGCGCATTTCATGTGTTCGATTCCCACACAGCAACAGGCATTTGTGTGCATGAACATATGTGTAATTCTGAGTCGGGGTGTAATTATGTATATTTAATTTACAATAAAAAAAAGTATTTTTCACACTTCAAGGGATTGCAGACCTGAAATATTTTCAATGGAATACGTCGTGCTCTTTTGCTGACTTCAAATCAGTGTCAGATTAGAGTTATTTCATACTTTTTAGTGTATCTTGAAGTCGATTTAATTTTTTTCACTAGAATTTGACCAACGTTTTGAGATGTTTTTCCTTTGACACCACACCCGTAGCTCGTATCAATAAACCAGGCCGTCACATATCTGCCCTGTAGCTGGGGCTTAGAACAACTGCTACGGTGTTCCCCTGCCTGTCGTAAAAGGCGACTAAACGGGGCCTTTGGGGTCGTGGGCAATCAGGGCGGGGGCTCTGTGCTCCCAGAAGCGACTCCATGGAATACGATGGGTCGATGTGGTCACAACTCATCGTACGATAGCACAGCGAGGGTGCTGGAGGTAGGTATCACACTTTCCCCGAGACGAGCTATCTTAGCGCCGTGCGTGGGGGGGTGAGCGGACGGGTGTCCTATGAGGATATCCCCATGAATGTGAATATAATGCAGTTCCAATAATATTACATACATCGAAGTCAAATTGATGATCTCCTTTTTTTAATTTGATTAAAAAGGGTATTGACCGACGAACAGACGGACGGACGACAAAGTGATCCTATAAGGGTTCCGAGTTTTTTTCTTTTGATGTCTTCTTCTTCTTCAGTCGGTCCCTCATTTCTGAGGATCGTGGTCACTGGAATCCCTTAAACGGACAATCTGCCTCCATCGATTCCGGTCCGAAGTAGCCCTCACCACTTGGTAGAATTTAGTAGAGGAGGTGGCTTCTTTCACTTGGTCCGACCATCGTGTTGGCGAGCGGCCTCGTGTTCTCTTGCCTTCGGTATTGCCAACAATGACCAGCTTTTCAAGGCTGTCATCCCCTCTTCATCTCCCTCTTTTGATGTACGGGACCCTAAAAACATACAATAATAAGTCCCTATATCGCATTCCGCAGCGGAAGGTGCGTGTGGGCGAGCACCAGCGACCGCCGGGCGGTGTGTCTCTCGCTACCGGCGCTGCGGCGGCTCCGGGTGCTGACTCCCGGTGACGGTGACGCGCCCGCGCCCCGCGCCCCTCTACACTACGTGCAGCCGGCCGTCTCCGACGAGTTCGTGGTCAGGTAGGTGCGGTACCGGCGAGTAGTGAAGTGAGTCTATAATACGTGCCATGCCAATCAAGGGGTAGGTAGTGATAGTGATGCGTGTGCAGCCCGGCGGGAGCGTGGTCGGAACGCGTGCTGGTGTGGCGGGCGCTGAGCGGCGCGCGGTGCCGCCCGCCCGCAGCCGCTCCCTCGCCCGCGGCCTCTCCGCGCGGGGTGGCTCGCGCGCCACCGGCGCTGGTCACGCTGCTGCCGCCACACGTAACCCCTCCCACGCTGCTAGTGCTCGCCGGGGACACCCTGCACGTGAGTTATCATATGAACTAAATAAATATTCGATAAAGATAAGCGACCGTAGGTATTTTCTAACCGGAACGTGAGTCTAACTCGAATTTGACCGGATTTATTATCTGTTGTACAGGTATGGCGGAACCGAGCCACGCGTCAGCACTAAAAATTTTTTTATAACATTACGTCATGGGTCAATCACATACATTATAGAATTATTATATTATTTACATATACCTAATATATAGTGGTCGCTACAAACATTGTTTAGAATGTTTGAAGTTTATTAGAATTTAGTGAGCTTTGTTGCAAGGGAATATTTGGTGATCAATTTCTCGAAGATGGTCATATCACATCATACTGGGACGGATCTAACATCACTGACAAGACTATTGTAGCCAATACACCTGACATGGTGTTGATAGATCGCCAAGAGCGTCGTGTAATGATTGTTGACATCGCTATCCCCCATGACGAGTGCTCGTCATGGGGGATAGCGGGAATTTCTCGTTAAAACTGAGAAAGATAAAGAATGTAAATATCTTGATCTAGTTCACAAGGTTGTCGACATGCGTTATGCAGCTGGATCAAGGGCCAGATTCAGTGCTCCTGGAAACCGCTCACATTGTGAGAAAGTTCCTCAGCCTGGAGCCTTACCACCGGCAACTAGGAACCTGTCCCGATACCGTTTGAAAGCTGTTTTTTATATTTATAAATTTCTTTTATTTTTATAGCTATATTTAAAAATGTTAATAATAAGTACAACAAAAGAAATAAACGGAATAATAATGTAATTATCGATTTTGTAATTAGTTTGTTGTTTTGTTGATAAGTTAAATTAAATACGACAATATACATACTAGCGACATATTTTTACGACGATTTCGAAAACCGGCAAGAACAAGGCGTCATAAAATTGGTAACAATCAAGTAGGTAAACAATCGTTTTATGTATGTTTATTTTCATGGTTCAATTATTATTTTAATTAAATTTTTATTATTTATTGTTATAGCGTCAATAGAAATAAACATTCTGTGAAAATTTCAACTGTCTACCTATTACGGTTCATGAAATACAGCCCGCTGACAGACAGACAGACGGACGAAAGGACGGACAGCGGAGTACCTTTGAGTACGGAACCCTAAAAAGAAAAAATAATTCAGTGATTGGTCCTCACGTACTGCTCAAAATCAATGACAAATCACTGACTAGTTGCGGAATTTGATTGTTCAGTATTACTACTCCAAAGGGATTTTACCTCGATGTTTATAAATGTCGAGGATACTTTAAATTTTTTCCAAATATAAAATTTGTATGCATAAGCCAACCAAGTCTGATATAAGCATGAAATTCAAAATTTAAAAAAATCATAGAAACTACACTAGACTAATATTATCCTCCGCCGCGCCGTCTCGTTTCGTACCGCGGCAGTCTTGAATGTCGACGCGATGGTCACGATCGGCTCGCAGCCGCCCAGATCTAGACGCCGACACCAATTGCACGGTGGAATCGCATCGTGCGACACACACACAGGCATGGCTCTTCGTCTCACGCTTCTGAAGCTCGGCACCCGGCGTGGGGCCGGCGCGGCGCCCTGGGGGCGGCGTGGTCGCGCGGCGGGCGCGGGCGCGGGCGCGGGCGGGTCGTGCGCGGGCCCGGCCGCTCCGGCCGCGTGCCCCGCGTGCGCGGCGGCGCCGGTCCCCGCGTGCCGCACCGTGTGCTGCCCGCCGCCGCCGGCCGGCCCGTGCGCGCCGCGCGCCCTGTGCCGCCCGCCGGCCGCCGGCGCGCGTCCGCCCTGCACACCGGCCCCTCCACTCACCGGCGAGCACACCGCCGCACCCCGCATCGCAACGACTCTCAAGCCGAAGGTAAGCCACCGAAACAGCGGAACCGCCTATTACAACTGCCGGTTGTGACATTACGGCACAACAATATTCTTACTCAATGGCTCAACCCACTGGCTCAACCAGTCGTTGTGAGCGGATCGATGACCTGGAATAGCATAATAGGAAATCTATACTGGAAAACCATATTGACAACAAGCCAGGCTGTCACACTTACACGTATTATAACCATCTTATCTCATCTTGAAAACAACTGAACCGATTTTGATTAAACTTGCATTGTTCCAAAATTGAAGTAAAAAAGCCAATAAAAAAAGAATGCTCACAATCTGATTAACACTTTCGAATATCATATGAAAAAAAAAACATTATCATGTGAATATATTTCAGTAACCGGTACTTGTAGTCCTTCAGAAGCTTTTTAATTTCATCATACACAAAGGAACAACGCTAGAAGTATGAAGTAGAAGCTTGGTGGTTCAAGAAAGGGATAAGGCCCTATTGAAGAAATACCGACCGATATCCCTCCTAAGCCACGTTTATAAGCTGTTCAAGAGTCATTACGAAACGTCTCGCATGTTAGGTTTAACTTCCAGCTTCCCGAACAAGCCGGTTTCCGTAAAGGTTTTAGCACTATAGACACATACATACACTCCGCCAGATTATACAGAAGCCTGAGGAGTATAATCGGCCATTATGCCTGGCGTATGTGGACTATGAGAAAGCCTTTGATTCAGTCGAGACATGGGTGGTGTGTGGTGTTACAGAGTCTACAGTTGCAGAAGGGTGACGTAATTTCCCCGAAACTCTTTGAACATCATGATCAATGACCTTAACAGAGTTTCTCAAAAGGTAGGCAAAAAATATGTCTAATGATCATATTCCGCCAATGCCGGTAATTGTTGGGAGCACTGTTCTCGAAGTTGTAGACGAGTATGTTTACCTAGGACCCCGGTTATACGTGAAAAAAAAAATACGTGTCGAATTGATAATCTCCTTTTTTTGAAGTCGATTAAAAATGTTACAGGTTGACGAATCGGTTCGACAAAGTCAAATGGGTCAGACGCGAGGCGGGTGCTGCGTGGAACAAGACTACGTAGCGCGGAGACTCACTGTCGCGAAAGAAGCACGTCGCGCTGACTACGAGGATGAGGTGGCAGCTCGCGCTGAGTCTCGAGCTCGCCGGCTGTCGCCCCACTCCGCACCCTACCAGCTCGGCGACGAGCGTCAGTTCGCACCCGCCACCGACCGCCCGCGGGTCCTGATGGAGGTCGACCGTAGCGCCCCGCACGCGCCGGCTATCGCTCCCGTACTCCACACCGACCCCGAACCTCGCATCGTCTCAATCACTCGCCCTTCAAGGGGGATCGCTTCGCGATTAATGTGCGGCTTAAAACTGAGCCGAGGACCTAAGGAGGAGGAGCCCAAATCAGAAAAAAAAACATCCGGCGGTTCACGTTGCGCCGGCGACTCTGGGTGGTGTGCGAACCCTCCACGACCGCCCTCGGCGCCGGCACGTTGTCACCGTCCCACCGTGGCCGAGAGATTGCGTGGCCGTACCACTAAAACAGGTTGTGACAAGAGAGGTCTGCACACGTCCGCTTCGATTCGAACCGCTGACTCGTGTTCCGTCCCGCCTTCAAAGCCAATCGACGGGTTGGTTGACGTCATCAGGGAGAGATCACAATTCGGGGAGGCCGGTCGCGGCCGCGTGGCTTCCGACCCGAGCTGCGACGGCACGGGCTCTACGTTGGCGGCGGGTGGCGGGCTGGAGCTGCGAGTGCCAGCGGGTGTGGAGCGCGTGCGTGTGCGCGTGTCATTGGAGAACGCCATGAGTGCAACTCGCGCGCCTGCTGGTGCCTCCGCTGTCGGCCATCAGGAACTTGCTGCAGATCAGTCACGCGTCAACGAAAGCCGCTGTCTCACCTCCGCTACCCCTGAAAAAGACACATGGCTGTCTTTAAAAAATATACAGAAGAAACTTGCCGGCTGTCGAAAAAGCGCAGAATCGCCATGCACGAAAGAAAGCACAAAACCAATTGCCGCACAAAGCCCGTGTCCACCACTGACCCCCTCCCGTAACGACTCGGTCTCACCTCGAATGAATTGTCCATCCAAAAAAAATATCTCCCCTTGTTGTCCTTCGGATAAGCCTCGGCCGAAGCTTGGGCCTCCTTACCCTCCGAAAAAATCCGACGGTGGTTGTCAAAGCAGGGTGTCACCCCCGCCCGCTCCACCGCGCCCCTCCTCGCCCGTCTGTCCTTCGCGTTGCGGACAAGGTGAAGTTCAGAAAACTCCGCATGGATCTACTCGCTTTTCGCCGACTCTTGGATTAATATTTAGTTCAATTATCAATCATTAAATTTTCTTTCGAATATTGTACCTCATTAAGTTTCCGTTGACTATGTTTGTGTGTGTGAGAAAACAAATATAAATAAAAATTATACCTATAAACTCCCGAATGCGATTTTATTAAACTTGTTTCTTCCTGTTGTGCTCACTAAATGCTAATTTCTATATTCCGATCAATCACTTATTTAGATTGGGGGACTTATATTTTGACAGTGGTCACTTCAGACCTTCATAAGTAATAATAATAAGTTCATAATATATAAGTTATAATAGAAATAAGTTCCCTAATAGTCCAAATTGAATAATGGCTTTGAAAATATTTATGAGATATTTAAGAGAATATATTATTTTAATGTCATATATCCATCCGCAATCGCAAAATCAAGGATAGATTTAATAAAGACGCCGGCATTTAGAGATATCCTCTGAAGCTAAAGCTCGCAAAGAAGGCAGCAGAACGTGGTTAAGTTTTAGCTACGCCACGCGCCGGCTGGTAAAGGTTTGCAAATGGTTGAAATAACCAAGTGGTGTAATTTTTTTATTAATTGTGGTAGACATATTGTGTTATACAAGGACTTTAAAAAATCTGACATAATATTCTAGTGTCGTAGTAGGTATTCTATTTTTTTTGTACCTACAGTCATCTATATATCTATTTTATTACCCGACTGACCCGGAAGGAGGGTTATGTTTTTCGAGTGTATGTATGTATGTATGTATGTATGTATGTATGTATGTATGTCTATTTCTTTGGCACGCTCTGCAGCCTAAACGGCTTGATGGATTTAAGCATATGAGGTGTCGTTAGATTCGCCTTGACTATGGGAGTGTCATAGGGTATATTGTTTTTATATGGCGTCTACGGATAAGAAAAGAGGGGGGGTATTCAAAACAAATATTTCGTTATTATAACAATATGGGTATCAAATGAAAGCTTGTGAACAGACAATTCCAAATATGTATATATTATAATACTTTTATGCTACCATTTTGAAGTAAACTGCAAAAAACCATGATTAATGCAAGGACAGTAGGTACTATGAGCGGTACCGTACGTAACTCAACTGAGTTGCGATGGTTGTTAGCGTTACTTTACCGTACCACTCATTTACTTTACTTACAACTCATTCTGTATAGAACTAAAAAGTCTGAAATAAATTAAATTATTAAAAGAAACAAAAAACCCGACTGCGTAAAACAAAAATTAACTGAAAAGAGAAAAACAAGCTCTGGAATATTACTTGAATATTATAAGGTATTGCAGTCGGGGATAAACAAATATTAATAATATGTTAATAATAATATTATAAACAAAAAAAACACATACCTAGGTTATTGGTTTGTCCCCGACTGCAATACCTTATAACATTCAAGTAATATTCCAGAGCTTGTTTTTCTCTTTTCAGTTAATTTTTGTTTTACGCAGTCGGGTTTTTTGTTTCTTTTAATAATTTAATTTATATATGTATATAAAATGCTTTGTCCTGAATGACTGAGAATCAACGCAATGCCTAAACCGCTGATCGTAGAGACCTGAAACTTGGAGGGTGTGTTCTTTGTATGACGTAGGCATCCGATAAGAAAGGATTTTCCAAAATTCTACCCCTAAGGGAAAAACGGGAACCAAGTTTGTATGGGACAAGGTGATTCCTTGATCCGATCTACTTCAAATTTTGCGTAAACATTCCTTAACAGAATTGATGGAAGAAAAAGTTTCGTATTTTATTGAAAATCATCGCCTAACGGGGTCAAAAGGGGGTAGAAAGTTATTGTTATTGCGAGGAAATAAAACCTGCTAGTCTTCAAGGCAATAAAAATTATATTTTCCATAAATCTATTACCTGGTCGGTCGGTCGGGAAAAATCGTCGTCTGTCACAAGTTCAAATCGTTCTTCGTATTATTCTTTATCTCAGTCTTGTCGGCCAGTCAGTGTCTTCCGCAGAGGTTGGAATCGCCGCAACATCCCCACCTCCAGTATTAGAAGGCTAATACTCAAGATGAGGAGCGGCAGACGTCCAACTTGCACAGCTTTGTCGCAGGTCGTCTGTAGAGTCGTCGTTGTCCAGTCACGTCAGGTCCTGTCATTACGTCTGCAACCCGCACCTGACCATCACTACCAGGGTACGTCTTGCATATAATACCACGCAACCACATGTTACGTGGCATCTGGTAATCGGCAATTATCACCAGATCCCCTTCAGCAAGGGGTTCTGTGACTTTAAACCACTTGTCACGTCGTGTCAGTGTCGGCAGGTATTCTTTAACCCATCTCCGCCACATTAAGTCAGCCAGCATCTGGGCCTCTCGCCAGCCTCGTCTCAGAAGGTCGTGCTCAGAGAACTGTCCAAACGTAGAGTCTACTTCGGTTGACTTAATCAGGAGAAAGTCATTTGGTGTAAGGGGTAAGTCGTCTATATGGTCAAGCGGTACATAAGTCAGGGGCCTACTGTTAATCATGAACTCAACCTCAGCCATGATGGTCAGAAGAGTCTGATCAGATGGGACTCTTTCTTTCAGAGTTATCTTCATAGCGGTCTTCACTGAACGAATTAACCGCTCCCAGCAGCCACCCATGTGAGGAGCATTAGGTGCGATGAAATGCCACTCCATGTTTCGTCGGCTACCAAACCTAAGGAGCTCTTCATTGTCGATTGTTTGAACTGACTGACGGAGTTCTCGGTCCGCTCCTTTAAATGTCGTAGAATTGTCCGACCATAGCTGTTTCGGACATCCACGTCTAGCTATAAAGCGTCGTAAAGCCATTATAGCGTTGCTAGTTGTCAAGTCGGCGACTATTTCTATGTGTATGGCTCTTACTGTCAGACAAGTAAATAATGCACCATATCGCTTCTCGTGACGTCGACCTACTTTGACGGTCATAGGTCCAAAGTAATCGAGTCCTGTGTTCGTGAAGGCTCGTCCACCTGGTGTCAGTCTCATGCTCGGAAGTTGTCCCATCAGAGGTGGTGAGGGTTCTGCGCGACGAATCTTGCAGTCTTGACAGTTTGAGAACGCAAATTTGACGGCATTTCGGCCATGTATAATCCAAAATCTCGAGCGTAAATTGTTTAAAACTGTCTCCTTGCCAACATGTCCTGCGTCTATATGATATTGCTGTACAATAAGTCGTGTCAGTGAATCTTTAGGATGTAAGATAATAGGATTCTTCGCATCATAGGCGATGTCAGCGGTTAAAATTCTACCACCAACACGTAGAACTTGCTCTGAGTCCAAAAAAGGTGATAACTGTCGCAGCGAGCTACTCTTGTGAACCGATTGGGACTTCAAAGTGGTTACTATTTCGTCTGCATAGGACCGTCTTTGGCTGTCTTTTATTAAGAGAGTTTCAGCTGTATTAATCTCTCCGACGCGTAGTTCACCTGTACGTTTGTCTAATTTATTCTTGCAGTTATGGAGAAAACGTTGTAACCATGCAGTCGTACGTACCAAACGCCAATACGAAGAGAACCTCTTGACGTCCGGTAGGCTTTGACTTATGTCATTGACGAGGACGTGCAGTTGTTTTACCTCAATGTCATCAGGGTCTAATATTTTAGGCTCCTCGTCGGTAGGCCACATGTGTTCAGGTCCATGTAAAAAGTCTGGGCCAGACATCCACTTGTCAGATTCAGCAAGTTCATCCCTTGTAGCATCGTCAGCTGGGTTTAAGTGCGACGGAACCCATCGCCAGTTCCCCACCTCCGTCAGCTCGCTGACTTCACTAACGCGATGGGCAACGAAAGGCTTGAACCTTCCTGATTCTGATCTCAGCCAACTCAGGACAGTCTTCGAGTCCGACCAGTATATAACTTTCGAAATTGGCCAGTCAATGTGCTTAAATAAAAGGCTACCTAAGCGCGCACCCATGAGACTGGCTTGTAACTCAAGTCTTGGTATACTTAGTGTCTTCAAGGGAGCAACCCTAGCTCTAGCCATTACAAGAGAAACGCTCCAGGTGTTTCCAGCGGTCATATATCGTACATACCCAACACTTGCAAAGGCTTTCGAACTTGCGTCGCAAAATATGTGAAGCTCTACGGGTTCTTCTTTTCGGTTGGTGTCGGTAAATAGCCATCGTGGTACTCTTACGTCACGAGCACTTAACAGCTGCTGAAGCCATCGCTTCCATCTTGCATAGTGTATCGTCTCTATCTCGTCATCCCAGCCAATCAGGGTCTTCCAGATATCTTGCAATAATATGCGAGCATTCACAGTCACATATAAAAGGAATCCCAGTGGATCGAAGACTGACATGATGACTTTTAGTACTTCACGTTTCGTTGGTCTCTTTTCACCAGTCTTAATCTCGGCATCTATCTTAAGAAGCTTCAATTGGAAAGTAAAGCAGTCAACACACGGATCCCAGTTCACTCCCAACACACAATCAATGTACTCATTGTCAAAAAGGAATTTGACACCTCCAGTAGCGAGTTTGTCGGTGGGAAGGTGCTTAAGAACGTTCTTGGAGCTAGACGTAAAGTTTGTCATATTGAAACCACCGGCGGCGTGAATCATAATGACGTCATCAACTATCTGAATGCACTCTTCTTCAGTATCAATAGAATAGATAAAGTCATCGACATAATGGCGGTTTATTATAGCGTCTACAGCCTTTGAATGAGTTTGTTCAAACCTTTGTGCATTCCTGTTCTTCACATACTGCGCACATGACGGTGAACAGGCAGCTCCAAATGTCATTACGTTCATGACATACTCATCGGACTCCCACAGGAAACGCTGAGCTTGTCTATCTTCTTCTCTTATCATTACCCTGTGAAACATCTCCTGAATATCCCCAATGACAGCGATCTTACGGCTTCTGAATCCTAAGAGAACACCGGGAAGTGAAGTCAACAAATCCGGACCTGTCAATAAAAAATCATTGAGTGATTTTCCATCCGACCTTGCTGCTGAGTCAAACACAAGTCGTAACTTGTTTGGTTTATTCGGGTTAAATACGGCAAAGTGAGGTAAATACCAAGTTTTATTAGTCTTAATTTTGGACTCACCTGTACTAAGTTTCGATACGTAACCCTTGTCTAAATTTTCCTGTAATTTATTTTTGTATTGCACTCCGAATTCAGGAATCTTGTGGATTTTACGCTGGATACCCTTTAGCCTTGACTTTGCGATAGCAAAGCTGTCAGGCAGTCGTGGGTCATCCTGTCGCCATAGCAACCCGGTCTCCCACCGTCCGTTCGGAAGTTGTTTGGTGGTATTATTTAAGATGGCAAGAGCCATTTCATCCTCACGAGACCGAGGTGTGTCGACCGTCAGCTTCGTGCCAAAGGCTTCGGTGGTGTAAAACCGTTTGAAAGTGTCATTGAGTTCGTCACATGCACAGAAATGAAAAGTCAAAGCGTCAGAAGGAGTCAATCGGGACAACCGACCGTGTATAATGTTACCTATATGAAAAATATGTCAAGTGAACAGTAAAATAACTACCCAGGACGGTCCTGACCGCAAGGAAGGGGAATCCCTCAGTGCCTCGGCACTCAGCCCCAACGTATCTGGGAGGGGCACCTGTCACTTGGTGGAAGAAAGGAGCTTGAGGAAGTGCTCCATTGTTATGGAGAGGACGGCGGAGAATGTGGACACTGGAAAGAAAGGTGAAGAGAGGAAGGACGTTGGAGAGGATAGGAATGGTGATGGAGTTCAGGATGTGGGCATGGACGTGTCGTCCGGGCCATCCGACTCCAACACTAAAGACAGATTCTGGAGGAGGAAGCGGTCGCATTCTGGAGGTTACTCCGGATCTGATAGCGCCTCCAGCCTGGATAGGGCCCCGAAGGTACCTGCGGGGCGCAAAGGAAGAGGTACAGGCCGTCAATCCTCGACGGGCTTGCAGACTCCGAGGGCTCAGCTCTTAAAAGCCAAACGCAAAGAGGCGGAGCTGCAGGCTCTGGAGGAGGTGGCGTCTTTGTCACGGGGGCTCCAGTCTGCCTCAGACAAATATAAAAAGAAGCCGTCTGCGGATATCAACGCGACGGCTGATGCGTTGAGTCGGAGAGTTAGGGATTCCGTGACGATAATTAACAAGGTCGCCACGAAATCCTTGAATCTCAAAGGATCGTTTGCGCACGACCTTCACGTCAGTGCAGGACTTGCAGTCCCGCACAACTGATTACTGATACCGTCCGATTGTGCTGCTTGACGAGGTGAGCAAACTCTTCGAGCGCGTGCTCGCTGCTCGCCTGGTCGAGTGCATGGATCCGGACCTGGACGACGCACAGTTTGGTTTTCGCCGGGGTAGGTCGACCCTGGATGCCGTCGCGCGGGTGAGGGACCTCGCCGAGGAGGAGGTCTCCCGGGGCGGCGTGATGCTTGCGGTCTCATTGGACATTCGCAATGCATTCAACACGCTGCCCTGGGAAACGGTCAAGGTGGCGCTGCGGTACCACGGTGTACCGCAATACCTGCAGAGGGTCATCGCCGATTACTTTGCCGGGAGAGTCGTCATCTTCCCGACGAGTGTCGGCGAGGGGAGGAGGGAAATGTCGTGCGGTGTTCCACAGGGGTCGGTTCTAGGCCCGCTCCTGTGGAACATCGGCTATGACTGGGTGCTGCGCGGGGCCACTTTGCCGGGGGTTAGCGTAATTTGCTACGCTGACGATACCCTCGTGTTGGCTCGTGGCGGCACCTACAGAGAGGCGTCCCTCCTCGCCACTGCGGGCGTGGCCCAGGTTGTGGGGAGGATCCGTGCCTTGGGGCTCGAGGTGGCCCTGGAAAAATCGGAGGCCCTTGCCTTTCATGGGCCCCGAAACAGGCCACCGTCGGGAGCGTCCATTATTGTGGGAGGGACTTCCATCGCCGTCGGTACTTCAATGAAGTACCTGGGACTTGTCCTCGACGGCCGATGGAAGTTTGAGGAGCATTTCCGGCGGTTGGCCCCAAAGTTGTTGGCCACTGCTGGGGCCCTGGGGCGGATCCTCCCGAACGTTGGGGGGCCTGGAAGTGCATGCCGACGCCTCTACGCTGGTGTGGTGCGCTCCATGGCGCTCTACGGGGCGCCAATATGGGCAGGACCTATGAGCGCCCGAAATCTGGCAGCGCTGCGACGTCCGCAGCGTGCCATGGCGCTCAGGATGGCCCGGGCGTACCGCACCGTGTCTTGCGTCGGTGCGTGCGTGCTCGCCGGTACGCCGCCGTGGGACCTCGAAGCCGAGGTACTCGCCGCGGTGTACTGGCGAACGAAGGAGATGATCGCGGGTGGTGGCCGTCCCCATCTGCGGGAGATTCGTCACTGGCGGGAGGAAGCGCGTGACAGTCTCCTGTGGAGGTGGGCGGCCCGCCTGGAGGATCCAAGCGTGAGCCGAGAGGTGGTGGCCGCCGTTCGGCCCATTCTCCGCGAATGGCTCGAACGACGGCACGGGGCTCTCTCCTTCCACCTGACACAGATGATCACCGGGCACGGTTGCTTCGGGAGATACCTGTGCCGGGTGGCGGGAAGGGAGCCCTCGGAGGTGTGCCACCATTGTGTGGCGGGAGTCGCGGACACGGCGCAGCATACGCGCGAGGAGTGCCCTGCTTGGGAGGTCCCTCGTGCCGCCTTGTCCGCGACTGTCGGGAGCGACTTGTCGCTGCTGGCCCTCCTCAGGGCGATGGTCGACAGCGACGAGTCTTGGCAGGCGGCCGCGTCCTTCTGCGACGAAGTTATGTCGCGGAAGGAGGCGGCGGAGCGGGAGCGAGAAGACGATGTTGACTCGCTCCCAATTCGCCGCCGCAGACGCGGAAGGCGGCGTGTGGCCTTCGCGGGCCAAATGCCGCCGTAACGCCAGGGACCGTGGGCGGAAGACCGGGGGGTCCTCCGTCTGCACATAGGTCCCACGCACTGAGACGCCCAAGTGTTCCCGGGCGCCTCAGTGCTAGGAGGAGAGAGAGGTGGAGTGGGGCGGGGCTGAATCTCAAAATAGAGAACCAGCCCCGCCCCGCCGAGAAGGGCTCCGCTACGGAGCAACGCCAGCGGGGCACGCGGTTGTAGGCCAAGCGGGTCCCGCAGCCCCGTAGGCGAGCGAAGGAACACTCCAGGGTTTTAGTGGGTGCAACCCCCACATAACCCAGCGGTTCCCCCCGGAACTGCTGGGTATCGGTCAGCGATTTCCCTGGGTCAACAAAAAAAAAAAAAAAAAAAAAAAAAAAAGGTTAGGTTAGGTTAGGTTAGGTTTTTTTTTTTTTTTTTTTTTTTTTTTCCTGTCCGGGCGCTTGTCGGCCCGGCCCGCGAGCTACTTAAGTCTATCCTCCGACTTAAGTCGGAGACCTTATTTTCTAGGGATATGGGTTACTAGGGAAACATATTTATTTCATATAAAAGACAGTTCTTATCCTAGTTACACTTTTATCAACATGTTACTTTTAATTTTTTCTTTCTAGCCAAAGTTATACAAGTTTACACATATTATATTTTAGACTAACAGTTTTATTTGCATTTCTTATACTATGGGCACTGCCTGCATATTAATATATAGTATGCAGTAGTGTTACCTTATTTCTACTTATTTTTATTAATTACTTTCCTTAAAATTACTTTACAGTATACTATAAACTTGTCCCTACTTTCTTTTCTTTCCATTATCCTGCACAGATTTTCCGTTGTTATGTCTATGCCTACCTCATTTTGCATATCGAATCTGATCTTTCCGTATATAGGGCACTCAGTGACAACATGCAGGGCACTTTCCTCCATTTGAGGGTCGCAAATGCACGACGGACTCTCCTTGCACTTGAAACGATACAAGTACGAGGAGAATCCGCCGTGACCTGTGAACAATTGCACTAATTGGGGATCTAGCTGCATTTTCTTTATTGTACGATATGCCCGTATCGCGTCAGGGAAAAATGCTTTTGTTGTGGACGCCGTCCCACCACTTTTATAGCGCTGATTCCATTCCGTTAAAGAGTCGGATCGGATTTGACGTTTGATGAAGGACGCCGGGCAGCCGCCATAGTTTGCCCTCGTCTTTGTATGTAGTGCTGCGTTTTTCGCCAGTTCATCCGCCCTCTCGTTTCCCAACAACCCCGCGTGTGCTTTTATCCAGAACAACCTCAATACTCTTCGCTGTTCATTGAGTGTTGTGATGTTTTTTCTTGTCTGGACTGCGAGAGGGTGAGGGGAAGAGGTGTTGCACACTGTTTCGAGGGCGGATCTGGAATCGCAGTAGATGTTACAGCTATCGTGAATGTTTTTTACAGCTCTTTTTGTTGCTTCCGCCAGTGCCAGGAGCTCCGCTTGGTAGACGGAGCAGCAGTCTTCGAGCTTCAGCTTACGTGTACCGATTTCGGCAGCGCCGTCCCAGATGGAAATTGCGGCACCGACTTTTCCTTCGATTTTGCTTCCATCGGTAAAAATATTTAAGCCGTCATTGTAGTTTCGTTCCAATGCTGCTTCGTCTGCCAAGCATGTAAATTCCAGCTCTAACTGTTTTGCGGGATGTGGCATGGCTCTGTACTCCACTGGTTTCTCCATCTCCCGGTCTCCTACTACTCGCAAGGAATGACCTTTCTTTATCTCATAAAGCAAGGCTGCTTCCCGGACTCTGATGTCCAGCGGAAGCAGCCCCGCGAGCAGTAGCGCCGAGTTCAGCGAAACTGTCCGGTACGACTTCACTATTTTCTGTACGAAGCCGCGCTGAACTGCGTTCAGTTGATTTTGAATGCCTATTTTCAGCGTCGCTGGTGCCCACGCGCTTGCAGCATACATAATTGTAGGCTCCACTACAGCCGTGTAGATGGTCTTGATTATATCGGGTTCCAGCCCCCAACTGACCTTTGCAGCCCTCGCTAGTTGTTTGTAGAAGTTTAGCGCCTTGCGGCAGACGTTTGCGGTGTGGGCATTAAATGTCATCTTCTCATCTATTGTGAGGCCCAACAGCTTTATCTCCTTGGACATGCCAATGTCAACCCCTCCCATGTTTAGGTGTGGGGTGTCGTACTTCAACTTGCGCGTTATGACCATAGCCATTGTCTTATGTGGCGCAAAGTTTAACTTGTTTTTAACTCCCCACACCCGAACTCGTTCCAGCGTGGCATTGGCACGTCCCTGGATTTCCTGGGCTGTCTCTCCGTCGAATACGAGGACGACGTCGTCCGCAAAGGCCTGCACGTATTCACCTTCCTCTTCCAACTCCTTCAGCAGCGGATCTAGCAATAGGTTCCACAGTATGGGGCCCCCGATTGATCCTTGTACGCATCCTTTTTCGGTCTTCCTGACGACCTCTTCCCCAGCGTACCTTACTCTTACTCTCCGGTTCCTGAGGTAACTGTCGATCGCCCTCCTCAAGTTTGCGGGACACTTTTCCTCAGCCAGTCGGACTCGGATGGCTGGCCACCATGCGCTATCGAAGGCTCCCTCTATATCCAGCGACACCAGTGTTACTATCTTTTTCTGGTTTATCTTCTCTTGGATGTGCTTCACTAGGGTATAGAGAGAGTCCTCGGTGCTCTTCTGGGGCATGAATCCAAACTGGCGAGTACTCATCCTCGGCAGTAGGTGAAACTTCATTCGGGCGATCAGCATCCTCTCGTAGATTTTCCCCAGTACTGGGAGGAGCCCGATGGGTCTATAAGATTTTGGAGCGGTATAAGTTTCTTTTCCTGGTTTTCTCAGGACAATGACTGTGGCCTCCTTCCAGGGATCAGGGAAGTGGCCGAGTTCGAGGCACTTGTTTATTATCTCCAGAAACAAGTCTGGGCTGTTCTTTATTGCTTCACGGCATATATCCGCCGTAAAGCCGTCGGCGCCGGGTGCTTTCTTCGGGTTGAAGGCTTTTAATTTCAATTTCAATTTCAATTTATTTATTTGCTTCATGTAGTATTTAAGGTGTTACAATTACAATAAGTTTAGTCCACAACATGAGCCCTGCAAGGGCATTGCAACATTAAATGGCGATGATTAGATTAGCTATATATATAGTATTTATTAGTATTTTATTAATTATAAATAGTTATATTAGTACTGGTTAGTTATTTTAGAAATTATAATTTAATCATTTTATATTGTACATTATGAATTATTATAGGATTATTATTAAACATTAATATTATTTACAATTATATTATTATGGACACTCCGTAGGAGACCGCGAGATCGTTCGGTTAGTAAAAATGTTGCGATTACTTTTATTCCACTTTATCTATCATAAACTCGTCAATTGAATAATAGCATTTTTTTGAAAGATGGTCTTTTAATTTATTTTTAAATGTTAAATCTTTCTCTTCAATTTTAATATGTTTCGGTATTTTATTAAATATTATTATTGATTTGTAGTATGGGCTATTTTGGTACATTGTGAGCTTAGATTCCGGTATTACTAATTGGTTTTTACGGCGCGCACTTTTTGTGGGTTCGAACATCGATGCATTTTTCCTAACAAACAGGGCTATTTCTAAGATATAGATGGATGGAAGAGTGAGCATTTTTTCTCTTAGAAAGTGCTGTCTACAGCTTTCAGTTTGTCGGATATTTTCGATAATGCGTAAGCATTTTTTTTGCATTATAAATAGGTCATGGGCGTCGGTACTATGGCCCCACAAAATGATGCCATATCGTAACCAAGAGTATGCGTACGCGTAGTACGCAGATAGTGCGCATTTTTTGTTTGTATTCGTCTTAAGGACGTTCAGTGCATAAATGAATTTTGATAATTTAGATTTTATGTTTAAAATGTGGTTTTTCCAATTTACGTGCGTATCAATTGTTAATCCTAATAAATTGAAATTATTTACTTCTTCGAGGTTATGTTTCTCTGACACTGGTTTTATGTCTATTGGTCGTTTTTGATGTGGTCTAAATTGAATTAGTTTAGTTTTTTTATTGTTTATTTCCAAATTATGATCTAGTAACCAGTTTTTAACTTTTTCAAAAGTTTCCTCTATTAGTGTGTTATTATTTTGGTTATACTCGGGCTTCGTCCTCAAGATTAGCAGGATTATTAGACACATGTAGTTACGCATACAGAACTACCAATCTCACACTTTAGTTAAGATACCCTCATCATTTTTATACTCAATAAAAATATAAAAAAAAAGAGAGGGTACCTGTATTTAACTTGGCTAATTCGTCGACTCTGTTAGTCATTCGCATTTCAGTGCTTGGCCAGTCCACACATTCAAACTTAATTACAATTGATCAAGTGTTAAAGCGTTTATTTAATTAAAAGTATGTCTAAAAGACAGTGTTCGGACCCATTAGAACATATTAGGAAAAAAATCAGAAGATTGGAAAGAAAATTACTGAAGAAGCAAGGACGCAGTCGCTCCGGGGATTCGGATTCTTCAACACATGCATCAAATTACTTTGTTGCTAATAGTGTAGAAGGTATGTTATTTAATTTTTAAATGAATTATTGCAAGAACAAAAGATATTAAAGGTACCTTCTAAGGTGACTTTTTTGTGTTAGTGTATTCGTTATTACCGTTATAAATGGATACATTCCTATGGACATTTATTCATGCTTACAAATTATAGCAATATTAAATTAGAGCAATTTTGTAGTGTGCTCAATAACAATGTTAAATTATTCTATGCCTGAATACACTCTTAAGTATTTGACATAAAAATAAAAATCTATTTATCTGGCTTACGTCATAACGACCTTGAGGTATGACTTGCCTATGATATGACAAAATTTCGCATCCATTTAGTTGTATTAAATAATTTATTTCTCAAGGATGCCTATTATCCACTTCAAAGTTGATCCATGTTAGAGATTTATATCGGACTCACGTCACAACGTTTTGAGGTGTGACTTGTCCTGCTTATCAATATGGAATAAAAGAGTTTACGTTACAACGATTTGAGGTGTGACTTACTCTTATTATGCCGGGTTCACAGTGCTACGCTATTGAGTTGCACTTTACCCTTTGCTAAAATAATAATGTCATTTCAGATGACGATTCTTCAGAATCTGAATGGATTGAGGTTTTAGAAGAGAATCATCAGGATATATATACAGGACCTTCAACAAGTGCATATGAGGTATTTCCCATACTGGATACCCAGGAACATGATCAAATTGAATCTCCTTCTTTGCCAACACCGAGATCTCCCGCGCCGCCGGCTTTAGCCGAAAGAGCGCCTTCACCGTCGACTGCAACCGTAAGAGCGCCCTCACCGCAGACTCCTATCGAAAGAGCGTCATCACTGCCGGCTCCGGCTGAAAGGGAGCCTTCGCCTCAGCCAGGACCATCGGGGTTCACTGGCTTCACTTTACCAGAAAGTACGGAAGTTAACGTTGAGGTCCAGCAGGCTACGGTGGTTGAGTTGGATAATTTGACGCTAGAAATTTTAGGAGAAGACCCTTTAGCAACAAAATCTGTTGGAAAGGACATTCAAAAAGACCTTGCCGTACGATTCGAGCATTTGGTCACCACAGGTTTGACTAAAGAACTTCGTAAAGAAATTTTAAGCAAATATCTTCCTCCTGGAAATTGTTCATTAGTCGACGCGCCTACTCTTAATCCGGAGGTAAAAGCCGCAGTCTCAGAAACCGTGATCAAGAGGGACAAGGCTTTATTATATAAGCAAAAACAGAATGCAAGTGCTATATCTTGTTTGGGCGAAATTATGACAATGATCTTATCTAGAGAAGAAAAGGATACGGCCCTGCTTAAGTTACTAATGGATATGGGACGTATTTTATGCGATTCCCAACATGATGTCTCGACTACAAGGCGGTCGTTTATTTTGGCCGTCATAAATAAAAAGATGAAAGATCAACTCCTCCAGACAAAGATTGACAAATTACTATTCGGTAAGGATTTCGCAGATACAATTAAAACTGCTAAGGCAATTCATAAATCTGGAGCAGACCTTAAATCATCTACAACAATAAAGGATATTCCTAAGAAGGTGAAGCCAGCACCCCCACCACAACGGAATTTAAACTGGAGAGCGCCTCCCCCGATTCGCAGAACTGTGGCATCTACGAGAACGAGGGAGGCTACTTCCAAGAGGACTCAGCACGCGCCGCCATCGAGGCCGTCATATCAACCGACGAACCGCGGCCGAAGATAGACGAGGTAAAGTATGCTGGTAGACTAGCACTTTTCTATGATCAGTGGTTACAAATTACGTCTGATCAGAAAGTACTTTCATGGATTAGAGGCTATGAGATATTATTCTCACGTCCTCCGATACAAAATAGTATTCCTCAGCCTAAACATTATTCTAATGAAGAAATTATTCAGTTCAATCTGGCTATTAATAAGCTTACATCAATCGGTGCGATTTCTAAATGTGAGCCCTGTCAGGATCAATTTATATCAAGTATATTTCTGGTACCCAAACCAAATGGTGAATCAAGATTTATACTTAATTTGAAAAATCTAAATAAATTTGTAGTCACAAGTCATTTCAAACTGGAAGATTTACGTACTGCTATTAAACTAATTTCTCAAAATTGTTACATGTGTAATTTAGATCTAAAAGATGCGTATTTTATGATAAAAGTAAGCGAGAATTCAAGAAGATTTTTACGTTTCATTTGGAAAAATGAAATATACGAATTTAATGTACTGCCATTTGGTTTATGTACTGCACCATTTGTTTTTACAAAGGTAATGAAACCAATCGTAAGATTACTCAGATATAGTGGATATATGTCCAATATATACTTAGACGATATTCTTCTGGTTTCTCGGACTTACAGTAGTTGCTTAGATAATGTTTCTGTAACAAAAAAGCTACTGCTTTCATTAGGTTTTATAATCAATGATAAGAAAAGTAATATTATCCCAGACACAAATTGCAAGTTTCTAGGTAATATCATTGATTCAAAAAACATGTTGATTAGCTTACCACCCGATAAAAGAACTAAAATAAAAGCAGAATTAATTAAATATAGTATGAAAAATAAGTGTAAAATAAGATCTTTTGCTCGACTGACAGGGATGTTAACATCTGCATGTCCGTCTATAGATTATGGCTGGTTGTACACCAAACAATTTGAAAGATGTAAATATTTAAATTTAAAGAATAATGAAGATTACGATAAGGTTATGACCTTGCCACCATACCTATCGTCTGACTTTAAATGGTGGATTCAGGCGATTGACAAGTCAATAAGTACAATTAAATTTGACGAATATTCCATTGAGATTTTTTCTGACGCCTCAACTACTGGATGGGGTGTAGCGTGTGGGGGTGAAACTGCTAGTGGTATCTGGAGTGAACAAGAGAAATCTCAACATATAAATTTATTAGAGATTATGGCAGCTTTTATTGGTTTAAAAATATTCGCTCGTGATTTGTATCAATCTCAAATTCTTTTAAGAATCGATAACACCACAGCTATCTCTTATGTTAATCGTATGGGTGGGGTGCAGTACCCCCACCTCAATAAAGTAACCAGAGATCTTTGGCAATGGTGTGAAAATAGAAACAATTACGTATTCGCATCATACATTCGATCATCCGATAATAAGACTGCGGATGCTGAATCAAGACGACTTCATCCTGATATTGAGTGGGAATTATCAGATGGTGCATATCAGGATATTATTAACAAATTCGGTGCCCCAGATATTGATTTATTTGCAAGCCGTATAAATAAAAAATGCCCAATATTTATTTCATGGCACAGGGACCCAGACGCGTATGCTATCAATGCATTCTCCGTTTCTTGGTCAGAATTTTTCTTCTACTGTTTTCCGCCTTTCTCGGTTATTCTTAAAACCTTAAGAAAGATTATTTCAGACAGGGGTAGAGGTATTATTGTTGTCCCAGTTTGGCCTACACAACCTTGGTACCCCTTATTTATTAAACTTTTGGAATCAGAACCTATTATTTTTCAACCTAATAGAAATTTAATTATATCTCATTCTAGCAATCGAGATATGCACATGCAGATTTCCCTGGCTGCAGGGATACTATCCGGACAGCTCTACTGAGGAGAGGTGTGCCACCTTCTGCAATACCAATCATGCTGGCATCACTCTCAGTGAACTCTTTAAAGCAGTATGAGTGCTGTCTACGGAAATGGTATAATTTCTGCTTTCATAATAATATTGATGTGTTTGAGGCATCAATACCTAATATCGTTTACTTTCTAACCAGTCTTTTTGAAGCCGGTGCCCAATATGGTACCCTTAATAGTTGTCGATCAGCTCTCTCTTTAATAATAGGACAAAGAGTTGGGATTGATGATAGGGTTAAACGTCTCTTTAAAGGGATATTTCGTTTACGGCCACCAATGCCACGTTACGATTCTACATGGGACATTTCTGTAGTTTTAGATAAATTAGCACTTTGGTTTCCCAATGAAGATCTATCATATGATAGATTAACCAAGAAGTTAATTACCTTATTGGCTATAACTACAGCCCATAGAGTTCAAACTTTTTCAAAAATTAGACTACAAAATATAGTTTTTTCGCCTACTGAGATTTCTATAAAAATCCCGGATCTTATTAAAACGTCAAAGATTGGAAATTCCCAACCGATTCTTAGTTTGCCCTATTATAATGAAAGACCAGAGATTTGTCCTGCAAGGGTATTAAATACTTATATAGCCCAGACAGTTAGTAAGAGGAATGAAAATGAATTTCTATTCATTACTTTAAAGAAACCTTATAAAAATGTGACATGTCAAACCTTAAGTCGTTGGATCAAATCTACTTTAAACACATGCGGTATTGACATCTCAAAATTCTCTGCACATAGTACAAGACATGCTAGTACTTCAAAAGCGTATAAATTAGGGGTTAGCTTGGAATTAATTAGGAAAACAGCTGGTTGGAGCGGTAACTCACAGACTTTTGGTAGATTTTATAATAGAGTTGTTGCAGGTGATTTTAATCAACACTCTTTTTCTAGCTGTATCTTACAAAAACAATAAGCCTTATTATTTTTGTTTTTTTGATTTTGATGGTGATTCATAAATTAATATACAAATTTAGTATTTTTGCATAATACAGTTATTTTATGTTGTTGCTGAAATAAATGAGATGTGATTAAAAATTTGTATTTTTTATTAACACTTCATTTATTTAATACAAATTATTTCACGATGTCTCTCAATATCTACATGTGTCTAATAATCCTGCTAATCTTGAGGACGAAGCCCGAGTATAATTAATGATTAAACGAACTTACCTGTAAGTGAAGTTCTATCATGATTATACGAAGGGCTTCGTCCGAAAAGATTAGCAACCCTCCCTACCCAGCTATGACTACTACCCTATACTAATCGTGAAATATTAGGAAGGTTTGTTTCAGCTCTGAACTAAATGACTAACAGAGTCGACGAATTAGCCAAGTTAAATACAGGTACCCTCTCTTTTTTTTTATATTTTTATTGAGTATAAAAATGATGAGGGTATCTTAACTAAAGTGTGAGATTGGTAGTTCTGTATGCGTAACTACATGTGTCTAATAATCCTGCTAATCTTTTCGGACGAAGCCCTTCGTATAATCATGATAGAACTTCACTTACAGGTAAGTTCGTTTAATCATTAATTATTGGGACATTTAAGGACTATTGATATATCATCAGCAAACAGAACGCACTTTGAATTTATTATTTTTGGTAAATCATTAATATATATTAAGAACAGCACACATCCAAGTACGCTACCCTGAGGGATGGAGCTGTTAGTAGTTCGGATATCAGATAGGGTGGGCATCAGTTCGTTGGTGCTTTCATTGATGCTCTCGATGTGTACGTATTGCTGCCTATTTTGTAAATAAGATTTTAACCATAAATACACGCGTCCGCGGATTCCTACACCGTTAAGCTTACTCAATAAAATGTTGTGTTGAACTTTATCATATGCTTTGGACATATCTAGTAGTAATCCAACCGCGTAATTCTTTTCTTTAATATAGTTTAGTATGCTTTGTATGTAGTTATATACGGCAAGGGTAGTCGAATATTTTTCGCGGAAACCATATTGGTTTTTATCTAAAAGTTTATATTTTTCGAGAAATTTATAAATTCGGTTTGACATTGGTTTTTCAAATATTTTTGAGATAGTTGGGAGTAGGGCGATCGGTCTATATTGGCTAGGATCATCTGATTTTCCTCCTTTTTTTAATATAGGTTTTATTTTAGCTATTTTAAGTCTGTCTGGAAAAGTGCATTCTTCGAAGGATTGGTTTACTAATTGAGTTAAAATGGGTGTGAGCTCAAAGCTACACGCCTTAACTAGGATGGGTGGTATGTCATCTGTGCCGTAGCTATATTTATTTGGCATGTTTCGGATGATGGTGTTAATTTCTCGATCAGTGACTGGTTGTAGGTACATTGTGTTTATGGTGGTGTTATGCACCGGCCGATCGCTCGACGTGAGTGGAGGGGGCTGGTTGTCGCCTGTTTTATGTGGCCGTGATATCTCACCTACTGACACGAAGTAGTCATTGAGAATATTTGTTACCGCGTGGGGGCATTTTTCTATTATGTTATGTGATTTAATTGATATAGTTTTGTGATGTTTATTTGGTTGTCGTTTAGTTACTTGGTTGATTATATTCCACATACATTTGACTTTATTTTGTGATTTTGACATTTTGTGATAATAGTTAAGTTTTTTTGATGTTTTAACACATTTCTTAAGGATTTTATTATACAAGGTAAAGTATTTTTTTAATATATTGTTATTTGTTTGATCCACTATAATTTTTAGAAGTCTTTTATGTTTACAAGCCTTTCGTAAACCTATTGTTAGCCAAGATGCCTTATTAATATTGTTTTTAAGTTTTATGCGTTTTTGTGGTATGTGTTTATTTAATAGTGCTTGGAGTTCAATTTCAAATCGGTTATAATTTTCATTGATGCTGCTTTCTTTTTTTATTATTTGGTCCCAAGATACCAGGCTAAGTGCATGTTTAAAGGAAGCAATATTATCTGGCCCCCGGCCCCGATGGCGTTCCGGGACGTGTATTGGCTCTGGCCCTGAACCCCGACGCCCTGGAGCTTCGATTGAGGGGACTATTCGACGCCTGTCTGGCTCAAGCCATAATTCCACAGAGGTGGAAGACAGGCCGTCTGGTTCTCCTCCGGAAGGAAGGGTGAGAGAGTTGTGGCTAGGCGGATCGTCGAGCACCTGGAGGGTGTGGGTCCGGATCTGGCGGAGAGTCAGTTTGGGTTCCGCAGGGGTCGATCGACCATCGACGCGGTGTTGCGGGTTAAGTCCCAAGCGCAGGAGGTGGTTGCCCGGGGCGGGGTTGTCTTGGCGGTGTCACTCGACATCGCCAACGCATTCAACTCCCTCCCCTGGAGCTGCATACTGGAGGCGCTCCGGTATCATGGAGTGCCCCTGTACCTGCGCCGAGTTATCGGGGCTTACCTGTCCGAAAGGTCGGTGGTCTACCCTGGCCGAGAGGGCTGGGGCCGACGGGAAATGTCGTGCGGTGTTCCGCAGGGTTCGGTTCTGGGTCCGCTCCTGTGGAACATCGGGTACGACTGGGTGCTGCGGGTGCCGTGTATCCAGGGTGTCGACGTAACGTGTTACGCCGACGATACCCTGGTCACTGCCCGCGGCACGAGGTATAGTACAGCCGCCTACCGCGCCACTGCTGGAGTGGCGCAATTCGTGGGCCGGATACGACGGTTGGGCTTGGAGGTGGCCCTTAACAAGTCTGAGGCCCTGTGTTTTCACGGGCCTCGGCACGCGCCGCCTCGGGATGCTCATATCGTCGTGACTGGTTAGGTTAGGTTAGGTTAGGTTTTTTTTTTTTTTTTTTTTTTTTTTTTTTTTTTTTTTTATTTGACTCTACCTGCAGCGTAACTGCAGCCTGTTTCTACAATTTCTCTTTCATCCTAGTTCTCGCATTTATTCCTCTCGCACTTTCATTCCGCATACTATTTCTTACTCTCATTCATCATCTTTCAATACTGACAGGGTGGGATTCCCTTCTATCTATATCTCTATCTATTTCTTAACTTATAAAACGACGTTTTGGTTAGGTTAGGTTAGGTTAGGTTAGGTTAGGTTTTTTTTTTTTTTTTTTTTTTTTATCCTGTCCGGGCGCTCTCT